>JAXRKP010000996.1:12500-40000 GCA_037039925.1 Doris montereyensis | reverse complement strand
TTATTATTATTATTATTATTATTAGTATTAGGTTTTGACCCCGAAAAAGGCCGTCTGTGTCTAGTTCTGTGTTTTCTGTCTCTTGAGGTTTAAAAGCTATCATGAATGAATTATGCTGTAGCTTTTGAAGTTTCTTACCTTTCTTGTATGGCTGCACCTTCAAAGTGTCATTTCTGATGTTCAGTTCACGATGTATTCTAATGGTATGAAAAAATTATGCTGGCGACAATATCGGCGTTGTCACAATGACAATGAACTTTTCAGGCAATTCCAGAAGCTTAGTCTTAAGATTTTTTCTAAGATTATATTTTCTGAAGCACGCCAAAACACGGGTTTGAAATGTTGCTTCAAATAACCCTGATATCTCCACGAATAAAAGGTTTGGCTTTCTTAGTCCTCCATTTATGCAGCCACTGTATGTATTTACATTAATAAGCGAAAGCTATCTTTCATCAGAGTTGTCTTTCTCTTCCAACACAACTTTGTGGGCATTATAGATGATTGAGATAATCGAAACTGTCTTCACTATATAGTCACATTTGTAAGCTATGACATTTTCAAGGTAAACCACATCTTCTGCTTTTAGCGATTCTTATATATTTGCGATCAAAAGCGACTCAAAAGAAGTTTATACTGGTCACTCTCGAAAATGGGCCTTGATATGTTTTCTACTGGATCAGAATTTGACGATATTGTGAAAGTGAGCAGGAAATTTGCTTCATTACAATTAGTCTCTTCGCTGTTTGTTAAAAGACTGTTGTCCTGGCGAAACGTGCTCCTGAACTCTTGAAGGCTGTGGTGAAAACTGAAAGAACAGCTCGAGCCAATTTATAATCCAAATGGTGCAATTCATTGCAGAACATCACTGACCGGGCTGTCGTTTCTTTGTTCTTACCACTTCAATGGAAACCTCATTTGCGTCTCCATGGATATCAATGTCATCTCTGTTCATCGCTTCTGTCATTGTTGAAATCTCAGTATTCTCTGAATTGCAATCCCTTTCCGGAAGAACAAACAAATACAAATATAAGAATACAAGTGTAGAGTGTACTAGTGTCAAAGCAGCAGGCTCTGCCGATCTCATCTTCTTGGCGACACATCCCCTTTTATATAGGCCCTATATAGAGCAAACACAGGCGTCCGAGACAGAGTTGCCACATCATAAGCTCATAAATCAGTGCTGAAGAGGCCAGCAGTGCTAATTTGTGTTTAAAAAAATCTTACAAATCAATCATAAATCAAAAACCAAAAAGATAGTATCGTATCATGAAAATTATCCATTCAACAAAGGGCTAATGTATCCAACGTATTATAATTAATAAACTGCTTTAAAAAAATATTGTAAAAATTTCACCAAATTTAGGCACTTGGGTAAAGAGTTGGGGTTGTAATGAATATATAAGTGTGTGTACAAAGACACGCATTAAATGATGTCCAGGCAAGTGGAAGTGACGGAATGTGCATACGAGAGCATAATAATACCGTTGAACTGAATGGTTGTCTTTGCCAAGCAGGCTGACTTCGGACCTCTGTCTCAATCTCTCTTTTCCACGTGCCTCTAGGTCAGCACCTCTTTCGTTTACCCTGTGGGTGCTCTAACGGAAAGCTTGTCTTGTGATGCTCATCTAGAGCTTTCTCGATGTATGTCCCACCAAACACCATTCCCTTTTTGCAATTTCTCTTTCAACGGTCTCTTCCCAATTCTGTGCCATAACTCAACACTGTTAATTAGATATATACCCAATATTATGTTCCATTGGCATTTGTTTACGAATTGGAGGTTTTTGGTTGCTGTTTTCTTTATTTTCCATGTTTCCACTCTATGGAAAAGTACATGACATAATAGTGCCTTTAACGTTTGATTTGAAAATTGTAAGTTTTGTATCCGTTGATATTTCTTTCGTCTTTCATAAGTTTTTGAGTTGATGAAAGGCATTCCTTGCCATTTGTAAATCTCGTTTTTATGTCCAAGTATGTTCCTCCGTTGAAATCCCACCATTAATATCACTATTATTACCTGAATACGTAAATTCTTTTGATTTTTTTTTCAAGTGGTTTGTTGTCGATCATAATATTTGTGGGGGTGTTTTCAGTATTGAATTTCTCTATTTTTGTCTTTGAGTCTTTGATCCTGAGGCCAATCTGCGCAGAAATGTTCTTTAAGGCATTGTTATTTGTTGGTGTGCATCTGCTGTTCTTACGCGAGTGATAATGACAGGAGCACAAGATCGTCTGTGAAGTCCATGTCCTCAAGTTGCATCCAAAGGGTTCATTGGATTCCCATCGGACCTACTGTTGTGACTTTCTTCATTATCCAGTATTTTGTGAAGAGATATAGGAAGAGAGCAAGCAATCATTATTGCCTTATGCTATACATCGTTACCACAAAGCCATTAGTGACATCGCCCTCATGGATTCTTTGGTAAGTCATTCCTCATTAGGAGTTCCTGATGATGTCGAGTTTTGGGGAATATCGTCGTAGTCGTAGTGTTGCATTAGTTTCACGTGGTTTCTATGTCGACGCTGTCAATATTTTTTTTGTCTTCGAAGTCAACACAATTGATATATAGGGAGGAGTTCCACTATAGTAGTGACTGTTCAATGATTATTCTAAATGTGGCACAATTTGGTCTGTGCGTAATATGCTGCTTCTAAAGCCGGTCTTTCATCTCTAAATCTAAGATGTGAATCTACTATGTTCTTCATTCTCTCTAAAACTATGCGATTTAGGATTGTTCCTGAGACAGATAGAAGTGTTATGTTTCGATAGTCTCCACATTTGCTGATGTCGCCATAGCCGTCTGTCATCTCTGCGAGTGCTTCCTCTTGTTGTCATATGCTGCGAAAAAGTGGGTGCAACAATTTTGCTCATGTCCTCGGATCTGCTTTCTGTGCTTCTGATGGCATGTTGTCTGGCATCGCTGTCTGGCCGCTCTTCTGCTTTAGGATTGATGTTACCATTTCCTCTTTAGTTGTTACCTGACATGGTACTTGGACAGACGGTGGTCTGACACTGACACATGTTTTTTGTTGTGTTTTGTTTTACACTCCAAAGCTAGTGCTTGTACCCATTTGCACGAGGGTCGAGTCTGGAGTATGTGGTGATAATTAAATTGATGTCCCGTGGATTTTCTGGGTCTGGTCTAAGTACACGTAGTTCCTTAAAATGCTCTACCCATCTGTTCCTTTGTCCTTCTGTCCCTAATATCTCATTTCCATTTTTATTTTTAACTGGTTGTTCTGGATTGCTGTATTTGCCGGAAAGCTTAATTCGTTACGTCATAAAGATGGCCCATGTTTCCACACGCGGCTATTTGCTCTGCCTCCCCAGCCACCCCTTCACGTGTGCGCATCTCCGTTTGTCTGTTTTGACACTGGCTTTTACCTGTCCAAACTATTACTACAAGAAAAACAAAGTTTAAGTTCCTTGAAGGCCATTACGCCCCATAGAGCCAGAGGGTATTCCGGTTTCTATAGCGTGAAGCGGAACATGATAATAATCCTCCTGAACAGGACACTAGCCTGGCATAGGTGGGTTTATTTTATACCCTGCTGTGCTTGTGCTCAGTTGCACCTGGGTCGAGTGCGGAGCATGCGTCTTAAGTGTCTTTCCCAGGGAACAAAACGTTGGGGCTAGTTTGCCAGGATTCGAACCGATCCCAAGTCCGGCAGCCAAACCACTGGCCACTGGCCTTTACCAGTCTATTGATTTCAGTATATTCCCTTGTGCCGCGCCGCTGCTTTTAAGAACATCGTGCGACTGTTATTAATCTTCAGCTTTTCTTTCTGTCTCCTACGTTTAACAAAATGCATTGTGTCCCCTGGAGATCTATTCTTTCTGTAAAAAATTCTTTTTTTCTTTAGTTTTTTTGACAGGTCAAACTAAATACATTCAATTCAATTCAATTCCATTCAATCATCTTTATTAATCCTTTAAAAAAAGAAATTACAGTTGTGTTATCATAGAATACATCAATGTATTTAGATCAAAAATGAATATAAGTTAATCATTAAATGTATAGTTTTTTAGGACAAATATATATAAAGATACAAAGGGGAGTAAATAGATAGTGCGGTGAAACAATATAAATAAACAATAATTAAAGACAAATCAGCTTAACTTCATACACATTCATCAAATTATCATACACCATTCATTGATTCAATCACTTTTTTTTTCAAACATTGTAGGTAAAAGACCATGCTTTCAAAGTTAAGTGTGGTCAAAAATTTCGTGTCGCTTGGAAGAAAAGATCTGCAATATTTCTCAGTGATTTTAAATGTATAAATCGACCGCTTCTACTACTTATTTTGGGTATGGAAAAGAGGATAGGTGTTGTTCTATGTATACTCCTGAGTTTGATCTTGCATTGATTCTCATACAGATCTTCAAAGTTCTCCGGCTTTATATTATGTATAAGTAGATATACGTACAGGTGTATCCGTACTTTTCTTCCATTCCAATTCCAAACTTCATTTACATATTAGTCAATAGTTACTTCTAAACCCTCAAAATTGTCGCCCAGAACCGGTGCAATTTCATCCTTCTTGGAATTGAGTGCAGAAACGCTGCGCTGAATTGAATATCTACATCTGCTGCACACTGATAGACACACAGGGTCCCTACATATAATACAAATAATACACACACACACACACACATACGCATTCATACACACATTCAACATATCATTCTTATCAATCAAAAGCCTTTATCAGGTTAGATCTATTTCTAGTTTGAAGAAATACTATGATCATATTATAACTTATTATAAGCAATTCTATAATATACATCTATTGTCAAATGACACCATTTTCTGTATGTCAACATGATAAGTAAAACTTGAAAGAGTGAACGGAAATAAGTAGGACCACCAGTAGCGCCCCGCCAACTGCCCACGTATGTGTAGAAGTCACGATACTTTTATAACTGGTGACAATTACCTAGTAGTAATTAACAATCTAATTCCAATACGGTACAAAAGAATTTATGTTCATGCTTGAAATTAATTTGTTGAATTTGCATTAAAGATGTGTGACGTCATTAGCCCAGTGATAAGCATACTGTGCTTAAGACCGTTGAAGTCTTGAGTTCGAAAATCGTGGCAATGCTAGGCTGTGGGCCTTGGGAAAGTCACGTAACACAATTTTTCCTATTCGAACCAGGTGAAAATGAGTACCACCATCAGCTGGGAATAAATATCTGCAACATACTAGCGTGATGTCCAGTAGGCGATGTACTACATGTATCTCCTGTTCACTGTATGCTATAGAATCTGGGATAAGGACCGGTTCTTAGGTAAGTAGCGACCTTGAATTAACTCGAAAAAAACTCGAGAACATTTTTCAACTGTTTTCAATCCACGACCTTTTGGTTGAGAGGCCGCCACCTTGCCTCTGGACTACAGATTCCCTCGTAATAGATCTAAATGTTTCACGATGGATGTTCTTGACTTGTATCCATTCCATGGCAAGACTATCTTGATTCTGTGTTTTTGTTTTGTTATTAATTTTCCTGTCTATCTTCTTTATGTGCTTTTGTCTGTTAGTGTCCTTCATGTTCTCTATTCTGTTGTCCTCTCTCGCTCTCTCTCTCTCTCTCTCTCTCTCTCTCTCTCTCTCTCTCTCTCTCTCTCTCTCTCTCTCTCTCTCTCTCTCTCTCTCTCTCTCTCTCTCTCTCTCTCTCTCTCTCTCTCTCTCTATCTCTCTCTCTCTCTCTTCTTTCTCTCTCTCTCTTCTCTCTCTATCTCTCTCCCTTCTCTTTCTCTTATTCTTTCTCTTTCCCCCTCTCTCTCCTCTTTCCCCATCTCTTCTCTCTCTCTCTTCTCTCTTCTTCATCCCTCACTCTTTTTCTCTCTCTCTCTTTCCTTTCCCTCCCTCTCTCTCTCTCTCTCTCTCTCTCTCTCTCTCTCTCTCTCTCTCTCTCTCTCTCTCTCTCTCTCTCTCTCTCTCTCTCTGGCTGCCTCGCTGTTGTTGTTTTCTTTCTCATCCTCCTTATTCATCTTTGTCTTCTTGCTCTTGTTCTTCTTCTTGTTTTTGGTCTCGTTCTTTTTCTTCTTCTTAATCATCACCCACTTCATCTCTCATACGTTTTTATAAATACATGTATTATTTAAGTGTTTACCATCAATATAATCGTATATATCCACACCGTATAATACTATTAATAGCAATAGATAAAAATAGGTCAGACAATATTACACGTACTTGTACAACACTTGGTATCAAATATCAAAACTCATGTTAGAAGGGTTTGTCATCTATGAAATGGGTCATCATGTTAGAAAGGCTTGTCATCTATGAAATGGATCATCGTGTTAGAAAGGCTTGTCATCGATGAAATGGGTCATCATGTTAGAAATGCTTGTCATCGATGAAATGGGTCATCATGTTAGAACGGTTTGTCATCGATGATACGGTCCATCATGTTAGAAAGGTTTGTCATCGAGGGAATGGGTCATCATGTTAGAAGGGTTTGTCATCGATGGAATGGGTCATCATGTTAGAAGGATTTGTCATCGATGAAATGGGTCATCATGTTAGAAAGGTTTGTCATCGATGAAATGGGTCATCATGTTAGAAAGGCTTGTCATCGATGAAATGGGTCATCATGTTAGAAAGGTTTGTCATCGATAACACAGTCCATCATGTTAGAAAGGTTTGTCATCGATGAAATTGACCATCATGTTAGAAGGGTTTATCATCGATGAAATTGACCATCCTGTTAGAAGGGTTTATCATCGATGAAATTGACCATCATGTTAGAAGGGTTTATCATCGATGAAATTGACCATCATGTTCAACACCTGCTGGGGTTGATTAATGGCCGTCCTGTGGCCTGCTTTTGGAATGATTACCTGGGGACAATATGAGAGTGTGACGTATTGAGGCAGGTAAGGAAGAGTAAATGTATTTCGATGGGAAAACGTTACCGTAAAATATTCATTGTGATTATTTTCACATCAAATTTCTAATCTGTTTGAAATCATTGCACTGTTCTGTATATATGTAAGGAAATTGAAATTGATGGAAATTTATTCCGTTCACTATATGTTGTGATCTCAAAGTAAATGGATACCCCCCATCAAGATACGAGATAGATGTAAGAAACAAACAAAAAAGAAGAAAAAAGAGGAAAGGAAAGAAGCAGAACCTACCAGCATATTTCACCAACCAGAAACTGGCACGTTGGAAAGCAAAGTCATAGGAAAAGTAAAGAATACTGCTGATGTCTCTATTGTCACAAGACATACTATTCTTAACTGACGGACACAAGTAAGTATTAAAACAATTCATAATTATCCTGATTATGATTACACAATGTACATGATGTATATTTTATAGATAGGTGCGAACGAAGATGATGTGCCTTTATGAGGATAATTAAGTGTTGTTGAATTGGATTGAATTGAATTGAATTGAATTGAATTGAATGTATAAAGACGATAAAACTAAAAGGAGCCTAGGATTCTTTTTCGTCAGTGAAATTCACAAGTTTTACTTCGTAATCGTAGCTGAAGATGGTATCATTTGCACATGACTCGTGTAAGGGAGATGCGTGTTAAGTATCTTTCACAATGAACACATCATGCTGACTCTCTCATTGCAAGGTTTCAAACCTAGGACCTTACGATCTCATATCCGACAGTTTAACCACTAGGCCACTCGAGCCATTTACTATTTTGAGTATGTGTGCAGTTATATTGATTCTTTCTTTGCTTTTAACCTTAGTTCGCAATGTCAAAATAATACAATGATGACAATACTTATTTCAATCTCTACTGCGTGTGTTCGTTGAGGACATGCCGACAATGAATCAGATACCTTTATCAAATGGACGCCTTAGTGCATGATCAGAGAAAGGAACAGATACAAAAATGGAACTCTCCCCCCCCACTTCCATATCCGTTCTCCCTGATAACTCACCCATGAAAAGTTATTAACAGTTGTTACATAGGCTTCATCATTGCCGGACGCATCTTTCCACAGTTTCTTCTCCGACTGAGCAAACTGAGCACTGCCAGACCATCGCAGATCAGACAGAAAGGTATCCGTCATCACCACGCTGACCACTGGATCCATTTGACCATTAAAAATCAGCACCTGATAAGAGGGAAGTAACGTTAACTTCTTTTACAGTCCATAAGGCCGGCGCGTATCTAGATTTCTGTACTGTAAAGCAGACCAGATCATGATACATGTACATTGCCTCTTGACGGGACGCTAATCTGGCCCAGGTGTTAATCCCCAGCTAATGCTAGCATCCATGTACACCAGGGTCGATAAGAGAAAATGTGTTGTGTCTTTTCATGGGATCACAATATCGAACCTAGAATTGCCAGGATTCAAACCCAGGACCCCATGACCCCAAATCGAGCAGCCTAATCGCCAGACTACCTGTTACGACGACCTGTCACTGCCGTGGCACAAAAAGACAAAAGTAATGTATAAATCGATGGGCGGATAAACGTTGTGCATAATGCATTATGCACTGAACAGACGAAAGTAATTGATAAAGAAATGGACAGATAAAAATAATGTATAAAACAAGGGGCAGACAAAATTAATGGATAAACAATGTACAAAAAGGTGGTGTCACGAAGGGCGCAAAGGAAGAAGCGAAGACAATCAAGTCACGTAGCTACTGTACGAATGCTACGCCATATTTTGTTCTATATAATCAGCATTGCCCAAGGCGTTAGTAACATGTGAAGAAAAGCAGAGCTCCCTGAAAAAAACCCAACATAACTTTATAACCAAAGATCACAAGGCAATGAAACTTTGAGAACAGCTTGCTAGATGTATTATCCTTACTGATTCAGGTTGAAATCCTCGAGCCATTATTTACGATTGCCACCTTCTTGCTCTTTTACTACCTCCCACACCATCTTTGCTGCTACCTCTTCCCCGTTGCCGGTTGTCGGGTGAAATAGTCCTGTTATCTCCATCCCCTAGCCCAGGGTCTAGATCTCAACTTTCACTTATGATAGTGTCTTCAGTATCTAAATCGGAGCTCTTGGGTTGAGGTGCGTTGGGTGAATACGTGTGGGGAGATTTCGGCAAAACTTTTCTGCTAAAGGTTAACATACATTCATCATATCAGCCATTAAGAAAGAAACCATTAGTATGCAACCAAATGCGAATTTACAACTTATGGGTTAACATACATTCACATCAGCCATGAAGAAACTATTGGTATACTACCAAACGCGAATTTAAAAACTTATCGGTTAACATACATTCACATCAGCCACGGAGAAACTATTGGTTTGTAACCAAATATGAATTTACAAGTTAATGGTTAACGTTGGAGATGAGGAAATTAGACACCTACTTTGTATTTGTTGTCTATAAGTGTGCTTTAGCTGGTGACTCATGCCTGTCAAAAAGTCTGCTGCCAGGTGGGACATTGAGTTGTCATTTATGACATTGAAGGGGATCGGCTTGACGTGAATGGCTGCCTGGACTTCTGGTAGATTCAAGTACCCCTTGAATCTCCATTTGTAGTCCTGGATTAATGTATAAAAAAGTCTATGTAAAGGTACGTCAGTGACGGACAATAATAATATATTATTCACAGGGTGTTAAAAAATCCACACGCCCCCCCCCCCCCCCCCCCACATGAAGAAACTATTGGTTTGTAGCTTAATGCGAATTTAGTGTTAACATACATATCAAAAAAACCCCCCCCAAAAAACCCCCACAAAACCCCAAAACAAACAAAACAACACAACCCAGCAAAACAACAACAAACTTAAAAAAAAAAAGAGAAAATATATAAAGGAAAGATAAAATCCTATTTTTTCGTACCAGGTTCACACCTGAAATGATGCGAAAGAAAATCTGGGGTATCAAAAATGTTTTCTGATATTGATGCAAACACTACATGTAATTGGAATGAATCTGATAGAGAGATAAAGAGGGGGAATATAGTGTTGCAGAATGATTTCAGATTATCGAGCAGATAGTTCGATCGTTGCATTCAGTTTTGATTTACTACAACAGTGTCACATTAGTGACAGGGGGCAAAGGGAAACAACATCTGCAGTGATTTAATGATTATGTCCCTTGCTTTATTTGAACTCAACACTGAGTGTAATATGAGATTATAAAACATTATTATTTGCATCGTCAATGATTGTATCACGTGCAGTTTTTGTCACTGTGACTGATGTGCATTGAATGAGATAGCATCACATTCCAAGTTTTCATTTCACAGGAGCTGAGTTTTCTTTGAAACATAATTTTTTCATATTGTTTTTGTTGTTGTTGGTATCGGTACTTGTGATAAATCATTATTTGTCCTTTTCTTTCATTTGTTACCTGTACTACCTATTGGCACAATAAATACATTTTCCTTATTGTCGTTTGAATGAAAAGGAGGGAAGCGTTCAGTAATGAACTGGCTTGTCAGGCTGCCATACATTCTATCATTTTGTTGGGTGAAAATCTGGGTTCCAAAGAATGACGACCAAGCAGATTGCAAAAAAACGCAAAAAAAAAACGAAAGGTAGCTTTGCAAGGCATTTGATGACATAATCATTCCAAGATGACGTCACAAGTAAGGATCTCATAAAGCATTTTGGATGCCTTATTAAAGAAATATTTAAATTTCAAATGAATTAAGACGTTTTACTTTATAAAAGCCGGTTTCTATTATATGGCACTGAGAAGGCATTCGCTTTTATGCCTGCACCTATTACTTTGTTAGCTTCATATGTCTTGAAATATACAAGATAAGATAAAATAAGATAAGATAAGATATCTTCATTTGTCAAAAAGGAAATTTGCTATAAAGTGACTCTTTCAAAACATATCTGAACTTAACAGGAAAGCAAACAGTTGCAAAAAAACAAAAAAACGAGAGCAAATAATTGAAAAAACCCTCCAAAATGACACTATCCTTATGTAACCCATCCTCTCAGTTTACTTAAAAAATATCATTCATTCATGACGTAGGGACAACCATCGAAATCTGTGACTGCTAAAGTTGTCATACCTGGGTCGCAATGACATTGTCCAAACAAGGATACCCTTTCACGTTTCCCATGAATCCAAAAATTGCATCAAGGAGATCCTGAAATAGAATACTATACAAAATCAAAGGAGTTTTAAGCTTAAAACAGGCGGAGAAAAGTTAAAATAAGTAGATCTCTAACGTCTAACTACACATTATTTAAAATACCTTTTCTTGTCCAATTTCTTCGATTTATTCATTAAGGAAATTTGGGATTTCTTTTGTTTTTTTAGTACTTTAAATCTACGTGAGAATACCTGTGATGTATAAACACTTATATATGAGAAAAAAGTCAGTTCTTAAAGTTTCTTTGAATCCATAAGCGAATAAAGCTTGAAACGAAATTGCCACAATGCTTCTATGGTCAAGCCATTTGTCTTTCTTAGCGCAATTCAAACTATGAAGAGTATGCACTTAAGTTCATACGTTCATGGCTGCTTTCGGGCAGGTTTTCATCTTCTCTATATTTGCACAAATAGAGTGGCGCATCTTTTGTCCTGAATGTTTGCTTATTACTCCCAGAGTCATCAGAAAATCCGGCGCACATGGAAGCATCTGGAAAATAGGAAAAACAAGTAAAGTTTGATGGCTTGAATTTAAAACCAAACTTCAGTATTGATACAAAGACAACCTAGAGCCAAAATATATTAAACATGCATATTACACCCCGGGTGGTATCAAGTACGATTATCAGATCGGGCTAGTATTCAATTCTGATGTTACGCAGGTAGGCGTGAAGGTACTATTCCAATTTTGTAATTATCCGATATAACCTGTTCAAAATGACGGGCTAGCTGACTGAATAAATATGATACTTGCAAAGACAGGGAAACAATGACGTTTACATTAATTCAACGTCACTTTTGGCAGAACATTTTATCGAAAAAATCGATCTGGGGACGATTTAAAGCCTACATGCAAAATATGATTACTCTTAGTGGCCTATCAACAGAGCCTTTGGCGAACAAAGATCGACCAACACATAATGATAAATGTTTCAGATCAGCGCCTTTTGCGAGTGCTGTCCCGAAAAACGTATCGATGACCAAGATTTTGAAAATAACGTGTCATCCGACAAGCATTGTGCAAAAAGTGAATAGAACGTTAACTTTAATAGATCAAAGGATAATAATAGTTATTATGTTATCTTCCAATGTTTCTATGCCTACATTTTGTAGTTCCCATGAGATGCATTGTTTAGATAGAAACTTAATATTGGCCAGATCACAAATATCAGCTTGCTTTAGTGCAGGTTAAATTATTGCTGTGCTTCAATGTACAATACTCCGATTTTCTCTTCCTTGTTAAACAAAAATAAATTGCGTCATATTTGTCAAGAGGCATTGGCTGTATCTTCATCAGTATGTCGTTTCATGACAAATTGAAAATAGGGAAGTGAGATAATGGCGGTAGAAAAGAAAAACCGCTGAAAGAAATTTCTTCATGCCAGACTGTATTAGATGCATTGTTACGACAATGCGGGGCACGCAATAAATTCACTTCTACCATGCGTTTTTCTAGAAAGCGCTACGACTATCATGAAATAAAAAAAAGTTATATACTTATCCTTTTCTCTTAAAAGTAACAGAATAAAAATATACATGAACATCACATTGTATATTAAAAATTGTAACCAAATAACACGCGCTGAAAGGTATAATTGCGTTGCTACTATACTAAATATAATCAAACGTGAAACCCGGAATCTAAGAGGAATCAAAACATTTTTTAAAAAAAGCACTGCGCCGGATGACCTCAACAGTGACATGGTTGTGGCCAGATAAACTAATAGCTTACCTTTAATGGGCTTATTAAACCAGAGGCGATATAAATTCCCTTCATCTTTATATTCGGGTTAGGTGCTGTATGAAGCTTATAGGCAAAGGAAGGGACATATTTCCCAGCATACGACTAAACATGGACAAGGAAAGAAACAATAATATGCTAAAAAGAAGGATAAACATAAAGCAATTTAAAATTATTTTTTTTTAAATCTAAAAAATAAATAAATGAAAATAGCACAAATTAAGACCCGATTATTGTCCTAAAACTTATTGATATTGATTTATTTTCATTATTCACTAAAGAATGAAAATTCTTTAGTTTTGGAATTTGGCGTAATTTATGAAGAGAAACTACCCAAGATCAAAGGCTAGCTATGCAATTGTGATAATGACATTTGTAACAAGGCTCATGTTCCCCTTTAGTATAATACTTTGCTTGATTGCATTTTCTCTTGCCTGAAACTTTCACCGTAAGAAGGTAAGAAGTTAGATTGAATAAGAAGGTAAAAAGTTAGATTGAATAAGAAGGTAAGAAGTTAGATTGAATAAGAAGGTAAGAAGTTAGATTGAATAAGAAGGTAAGAAGTTAGATTGAATAAGAAGGTAAGAAGTTAGATTGAATAAGAAGGTAAGAAGTTAGATTGAATAAGAAGGTAAGAAGTTAGATTGGATAATAAGGTAAGAAGTTAGATTGAATAAGAAGGTAAGAAGTTAGATTGAATAATAAGATAAGAAGTTAGATTGAATAAGAAGGTAAGAAGTTAGATTGAATAAGAAGGTAAGAAGTTAGATTGGATAAGAAGATAAGAAGTTAGATTGGATAAGAAGGTAAAGTTAGATTGGGTAAGAAGGTAAGAAGTTAGATTGGGTAAGAAGGTAAGACGTAAGATTGAATAAGAAGGTAAGAAGTTAGATTGGATAAGAAGGTAAGAAGTTAGATTGGATAAGAAGGTAAGAAGTTAGATTGGATAAGAAGGTAAGAAGTTAGATTGGGTAAGAAGGTAAGAAGTTAGATTGGGTAAGAAGGTAAGACGTAAGATTGAATAAGAAGGTAAGACGTAAGATTGAATAAGAAGGTAAGAAGTTAGATTGGATAAGAAGGTAAGAAGTTAGATTGGATAAGAAGGTAAGAAGTTAGATTGGATAAGAAGATAAGAAGTTAGATTGGATAAGAAGGTAAGAAGTTAGATTGGGTAAGAAGATAAGAAGTTAGATTGGGTAAGAAGGTAAGACGTAAGATTGAATAAGAAGGTAAGAAGTTAGATTGGGTAAGAAGGTAAGAAGTTAGATTGGGTAAGAAGGTAAGGAGTTAGATTGGGTAAGAAGGTAAGACGTAAGATTGAATAAGAAGGTAAGAAGTTAGATTGGATAAGAAGGTAAGAGTTAGATTGGGTAAGAAAGTAAGATTGGGTAAGAAGGTAAGAAGTTAGATTGGATAATAAGGTAAGAAGAAAGATTGGATAAGAAGGTAAGAAGTAAGATTGGGTAAGAAGGTAAGTAAGATTGGATAAGAAGGTAAGAAGTAAGATTGGGTAAGAATTTATATTTGCTAAGAAATTACATTTGGTAAGAAGTTACATTGGGCAACATCTCATTCTTTTTCAAAAGATTGTATGTCCCAATTAAAAAATTCTACTTGAACAGTTTCATACACCGACCTGCCCTCCAATGTAGATGTCCTGTGTTTTGACATGTGGGAAAATCTCAACGAACTGCTTGAGACATCTTGGGATTGCCAACATAAAATTGATGCGAAAAAAACAAGAGAAAATCCAACAGAATCAAAAACAATGCTGAGAATGAGAATACAGAAGGTTCAGAAAACTGAAATTTATCAATGTAAAAACGAAAAGAAAAAAGAAAAAAAGAGAAACCAGACCGTAAATAACATTGTCTTATCAAAAAATAAATATCTGCCCTAAAAATAGGATTAAAGTTCCTGCAAGGGCCGGAAATTATTTCTACACCGTGAAGTGGACCATGCCATACTAATCAACTACTGGATAGGATGCCAAAGCTAGTCTGTTACAGGTTTTTACTCCCGAGTTTGTGCTGGTACCCATTTGTACCTAGGTCTAGTGGGAAAATGCGTGTTAAGTGTAATGTGTTTCTCTTGAACACAACGTCGGACCTAGCAAGGCCAGGATTCGAACTCAAGATCTCATGATCCCAAGACTGGCAACCCCTAACCACCTGACCACAGACGCCACTGCCATAAGTATCGACGTCTAATGCCCTGAACACATATTATGGGTGTAGTAAGAGTTTAAAAATAATAAGCAAACATCTGAATCAGGTTATTACTATTAAAGGCATCGCAGCCACAACGGATGTTTGCGTTAAACTGTGTATGCTAGTATGGTGGTCTTTATCACATTTCTGGACATGTTTTGTGTTATATCAGGTTGGTTTGATTTTTTTATTAGATTTACCCACATCCACAACTAAGGTGATCTCGGGGTTGTTGGTAGGATTTTTAACTTTGCCCGGACTGCCCTGTAAACAGCCAAGGGATCTTTAACGTGTACACAGTGTTGTGGTCTGCATACGGGACCTCCTTTTTATCGTCCGTCACCGATGGGACTCGGTGTCGATCCACCTACCCGGACCAGGGGAGGGGGTAGATTTTGCTGGAGCAAACTCGAGAAATTTTTTCAACCGTTGGCGGAAATCGAACCCACCATCTTTTGGTTGGGAGGTCGACACTTTGCCTCTGGACTACCGAGTCCCCCACCAGGTTAGAGACGAGTCTAATGTTGCTAGCCCAATGAAGTTTGGAGACAACATAACGCAATAATTGACCAACATGTAGAATCAATATACTGGAATAAAGTGGCACCGGGACTCAGGTGGTAGAGTGTCTGACTATCATTTTGAAGATTCGAGGTCGATTTCCAGTCTGGGCATTTTATTTTTTGGCCCTCATGTCGTCTCTGCAGCAAAATGTGTAGCTGGGTCTATTAAACTTTGGCGAAAGTAAAGTCGGCATGGAAAGCTATGACAAACTGCGACATTATGTTGTGGCATATGTCTGGACAAAAATCTTGACGACTCCTGAGTACCCTTACTTTAGCTTTGAGTATGGATTCTTACGTTATATATATATATATATATATATATATATATATATATATATATATATATATATATATATATATATATATATATATATATATATATATATATATATATATATATATATATATATATATATATATTTACTATGTATAAATATATATATATATATATATATATATATACTTTACTAGTGTAAAACACAAAACAAAACAAAAACAAAACAAAACTAAAGAGGACTTTACGGCCCATAGAGCCAGAGATTATCCCTGTTTCTATAACGCCAAACTGATAAGGTGATAAAACATGGACTCATGGGCAGAAAAAAACCTTTGCAGATTTCACTCTGCAGCTTAGTGTGGTAAAACCCACTTGCAAATGGGTTCGAGTGGAAGATGCGTGTGAAATAAAGTTTCCCCCCCAGAGAACACAACTTTAGACTTAGCAGTGGCAGGATTCGAATCTATACATGGCTTCATGATCTCACATCCAGCAGCTTGATAATGACTTCAATAATAAAGAAAGAATTAATATGAATAAATAATGCAATCGTTCACTCACTCATAAAGGTTGTCAGTGATATCACCTCCGTTCATGGACTGATCGTAGTTTGACGACTCACGGTAGCTAAATCCAACACCAACCTGCAGTTTGAGAAGAGAGTGAGAGAAAAAATTGAATCCAATTAAATCATAAAACAATGAATTAAACGAACGAAACATTTTCTAATTTAAACAGCAAACCACCCCCTCCCCATAAAACAAACAACTGCCATCAGCATTTCTCTTTGCCTACTCTTTGTTACAACATCACCAATAACTGCCATCAGTATTTCTCTTTGCCTACTCTTTATTACAACATCAACAATAACTGCCATCATTATTTCTCTTTGCCTACTCTTTGTTACAACAACAACAATAACTGCCATCAGTATTTCTCTTTGCTTACTCTTTGTTACAACAACAACAACAACAACTGTCATCATTATTTCTCTTTGCTTACTCTTTGTTACAACAACAACAACAACTGCCATCATTATTTCTCTTTGCTTACTCTTTGTTACAACAACAACAATAACTGCCATCATTATTTCTCTCTGCTTACTCATTGTTACAACAACAACAATGATAACTGCCATCAGTATTTCTCTTTGCTTACTCTTTGTTACAACAACAACAATGATAACTGCCATCAGTATTTCTCTTTGCTTACTCTTTGTTACAACAACAACAATGATAACTGCCATCAGTATTTCTCTTTGCTTACTCATTGTTACAACAACAACAATGATAACTGCCATCATTATTTCTCTTTGCTTACTCTTTGTTACAACAACAACAACAATAACTGCCATCATTATTTCTCTCTGCTTACTCATTGTTACAACAACAACAATGATAACTGCCATCAGTATTTCTCTTTGCCTACTCTTTGTGACACCAACAATTACACCAATAACAACTGCCATCAGTATTTCTCTTTGCCTACTCTTTGTTACAACAACAACAACAACAACAACAACAACAACAACAACAACTGCCATCAGTATTTCTCTTTGCCTACTCTTTGTTACAACAACAACAACAACAACAACAACAACAACAACAACAACAACAACTGCCATCAGTATTTCTCTTTGCCTACTCTTTGTTACAACAACAACAACAACAACTGCCATCAGTATTTCTCTTTGCCTACTCCTTGTTACAACAAAAATTAAACAAAAACAATTGCCACCAATATTTCTCTTTGCCTACTCTTTGTGACAACAACAACAACACCAACAACAACTGCCATCAGTATTTCTCTTTTCCTACTCTTTGTTAGACCAAAAATTACACCAACAACAACTGCCATCATTATTTCTCTTTGCCTACTCTTTGTTAGACCAACAATTACACCAACAACAACTGCCATCACTATTTCTCTTTGCCTACTCTTTGTTACAACAACAACAACAACTGCCATCACTATTTCTCTTTGCTTACTCTTGGTTACAACAACAACAACAACAACTGTCATCAGTATTTCTCTTTGCTTACTCTTTGTTACAACAACAACAACAACAACAACTGTCATCAGTATTTCTCTTTGCCTACTCTTTGTTACAACAACAACACCAACAACAACTGTCATCACTATTTCTCTTTGCTTACTCTTTGTTACAACAACAACAACAACAACAACTGTCATCACTATTTCTCTTTGCTTACTCTTTGTTACAACAACAACAACAACAACAACAACTGTCATCACTATTTCTCTTTGCTTACTCTTTGTTACAACAACAACAACAACAACAACTGTCATCATTATTTCTCTTTGCTTACTCTTTGTTACAACAACAACACCAACAACAACTGTCATCACTATTTCTCTTTGCTTACTCTTTGTTACAACAACAACACCAACAACTGCTATCAGTATTTCTCTTTGCTTACTCTTTGTTACAACAATAATTACACCAACAACAACTGCCACCAGTATTTCTCTTTCCCTACTCTTTGTTACAACAACAATTACACCAACAACAACTGTCATCAGTATTTCTCTTTGCCTACTCTTTGTTACAACAACAACACCAACAACAACTGTCATCACTATTTCTCTTTGCTTACTCTTTGTTACAACAACAATTACACCAACAACAACTGCCACCAGTATTTCTCTTTGCCTACTCTTTGTTACAACAACAACAACAACTGCCTACTCTTTGTTACAACAACAACAACAACTGCATCACTTTTGCCTACTCTTTGTATTTCTCTTTCCCTACTCTTTGTTACAACAACAACAACAACTGCCATCAGTATTTCTCTTTCCCTACTCTTTGTTACAACAACAACAACAACTGCCATCAGTATTTCTCTTTTGTTACAACCAACAACCGCCATACTCTCTTTGTTACAACAACAACAACAACAACTGTCATCAGTATTTCTCTTTGCCTACTCTTTGTTACAACAACAACAACTGTCATCAGTGTTTCTCTTTGCCTACTCTTTGTTACAACAACAACAACAACTGTCATCAGTATTTCTCTTTGCCTACTCTTTGTTACAACAACAACAACAACTGTCATCAGTATTTCTCTTTGCCTACTCTTTGTTACAACAACAACAACAACTGTCATCAACAACAACAACAACAACAACTGTCATCAGTATTTCTCTTTGCCTACTCTTTTGTTACAACAACAACACCAACAACAACTGTCATCAGTATTTCTCTTTGCCTACTCTTTGTTACAACAACAACACCAACAACAACTGTCATCACTATTTCTCTTTGCCTACTCTTTGTTACAACAACAACACCAACAACAACTGTCATCAGTATTTCTCTTTGCCTACTCTTTGTTACAACAACAACACCAACAACAACTGCCATCAGTATTTCTCTTTGCCTACTCTTTGTTACAACAACAACACCAACAACAACTGTCATCAGTATTTCTCTTTGCCTACTCTTTGTTACAACAACAATTACACCAACAACAACTGTCATCAGTATTTCTCTTTGCCTACTCTTTGTTACAACAACAACAACAACTGTCATCCCTATTTCTCTTTACTTTTGCAACTACTCTTTGTTACAACAACAACAACAACTGCCATCAGTGTTTCTCTTTGCCTACTCTTTGTTACAACAACAACAACAACTGCCATCAGTGTTTTCTTTGCCTACTCTTTGTTACAACAACAACACCAACAACAACTGCCATCAGTATTTCTCTTTGCCTACTTATTGTTACAACAACAATTACACCAACAACAACTGCCATCAGTATTTCTCTTTGCCTACTCATTGTTACAACAACAATTACACCAACAACAACTGCCATCAGTATTTCTCTTTGCCTACTCATTGTTACAACAACAATTACACCAACAACAACTGCCATCAGTATTTCTCTTTGCTTACTCTTTGACATGATTTACTATTGGTTTGTTTGAGTTAATTTTATCCCCACACCCATAACACTAAGGTGATTTCGGGGGTTTTGGTAGATTTTTAATCGCGCCCTGACTGCTCTGAAAACAGCCAAGGGATATTTAACGTGCACAGAGTGCTGTGATCTGCACACGGGGCCTCCTTCTTATCGTCCGTCTCAAAGAAAAAAACCCCAACAATACTTCCAACATATGAGGGGGACTCGGTAGTCCAGAACAAGGTGTCGGCCTCTCAACTTAGGGGCAGTGGGTTCGAGCTCTGTCAACGGAGACGGACGATAGAAAGGAGGTTTCATGTGTATATCACAACACTCTTTGCAAGTTAAAGATCCCTTGGCTGTTTACATGGCAGTTCGGGCAAAATTAAAAATCCTACCAAAAAAACCCCTAGATCACCTAAGTGGTTGATGTGGGTAAATCAACTCAAACAAACCAACACGTGACGTTTTCATATCCAGCGCTTGATAAGACAAATCAGATAAAATAGACAAATGGTCACGAGCACATGAGATGTATCACGATTTGATTGTCAGCAGTCAATATAAATTTGTAATACTATTTTTGTATTGAAGGCTGAAAACTGACACAGTGACGTCACGCTTGCCTATAGTTAAAAAACAACAACAACAACAACAACGACTTGGGCATCTACAATGTCCACCACACGTTCGTACTACAACTCTCTACACAGGTACAAGTTTGCTTGGTCCAATCTGAAAAGAAAAAACAAATCTTTGGCTCTCTAATAGATACAACTAGATACAAAATCAAAATGGAGAACATACACACACATACACACACACACACACACACACACACACACACACACAAACAAAACACAGACACAAACAAACATACAAACATATACTAAATTGAAATGGTTATAAAAAAAATTACTTACAGGATTGTCAATGAAAAGAAGAGAAAACTTATCTGTCCAGGAAACTGCTCTCTTAGACACTTTATTATGTGGAAAGACACGATACGAAGTAATAATAATAATAATAATAATAATAATAATAATAATAATAATAATAATAATAATAATAATAATAATAATAATAATAATAATAATAGTAATAAATAATAATAATAATAATAATAATAATAATAATAATAATAATAATAATAATAATAATAATAATAGTAATAGTAATGATAATAGTATTAATAATAATATTATTATTATTATTATTAATAATAATAATAATAATAATAATAATAATAATAATAATAATAATAATAATAATAATAATAATAATAGTAATAACAATGTAGATCATTTCTATTGCGTTTACTCCCTTAGGTAATAAAGCTCTGTGCGCATTACAATCAGTCACAGTGAGATAGTGGTAATATAAAACACATACTTATAAATTTATATGAATCATATACAACTATGGTATGCTGAAACTGTAAGCTGTGCGTACCAGGGAAAGTGTATTCCAGGATACTAGAAATGAGACTAAGGAAAAGAGTAGAAGATCTGATTGAAGAACAAAAGAGCGGATTCAGACCAGGGCGAAGTATACAGGACCCCATATTTGCAATAAGACAAACAATAGAAAAATTCTTTGAAAAAAATATTGAATTACACCTCTATTTTATTGACTTAGAAAAGGCATTTGACACTGTGAGAAGAGATGTACTATGGAATTCTAATAACAAAACATAGAACAAAATTTGATAGAAGCTATTACAAGTTTTTTTTACAATAAACATGTGCAGTGAGAGTAGCTCGAAACTTATCTAAAGAATTTGAAGTAGATATAAGAGTTAAACAGAGCTGTATTCTGAGCCCACTTTTGTTTATCACATTTATGAATTCAGTTGCAAAGGCATCTTCAAAAATGAAGAAAATGAATGTAGGTATGAGGAAACTCAAACCAGTAAATGTATCAATGCTTTCATTTTGCTGATGACTTTGCTCTATTTGGAAAATCAGAAAATGACCTTCAATAAAATATCAACGTGCTGAATAAAGAGTTAAATAAAAAGAGAATTGAAAGTCAATGCAAACAAAACAAAATCAATGCTAGTAACTAGGAAAGCTACAAGACAAAACCTTAAACTGGGCAGAGAGAAATAAGAAGAAGTTCAAAACTACAATTACCTAATGATTAACTCAGAAGGAAAACTAAGAGAAGAAATCAGGCAGAGAATCAAAAAGGCAATGACAATATATAATTGTCTAGGAAAGGCATGTGTAAGTAAACAAGAATTGTCAATCAAAATGGCAGTATACAACTCAGTGTGTTGTTCTTCTGTCCTCTATGGTAGCGAAACCTGGACCTTAGACAATAGGGAATAAGTAGAGTACAGGCAACTGAAATGCAACATCTCAGAAGAGTAGTAGGGAAAACTAAAAGAGATAAAATCAGAAACACAACAATAACAGATCAAGCCAAGGCAGATGACATGAGAACCAAAATAAAAATAAATCAACTCAGATGGTTTGGGCATAAAAACAAAACGAATGAGAAGAGGATAGCTAAATCCGTATACGATGCTAAAACCCTAGGTAAAAAATCAAAAGGTAAACCTAGAAGAAAGTGGGACGAAGATATAAAAGAGGCACTAAAGCAAAGAAATTTAACCTTCACAGAAGGAAAATGACAGGACATGGTAACCTGAAACATCATTTCGGGTATCTATACCCATACACCGGAAGATAGAATGGGAACTGGTGAAGAAAGATAACAAAGGATTCTGATTCCAACTCTAATCAGCAAGCAAAACTTTCCTTTTCCATTTCCCCACGGAATGTATTTATTCATTTCTGTTTAAAACCGTCATTTGTTTATGTAGCAATTTATATGAATGCTGTTACCTTTTATATACATACTGTTATATACTTTTGTTTTTGTCATTGTACATATTTTCATTTTTCTTACTAAAACTGCTACAAGAAACTGCTGGTTACTTCTGACTTACCCTTGTTGTTCTCGTCTACAGTAAACGGTCCAATTTCTTCAAACAGACCAAGAAGGGAAGAATATCCTGGGCCGCCATTGAGCCAAACTAGCAAGGGCTTGTTGTCTCCACACTTCTGTGGCACGAAAGGAAGATAATATATGAAATAAAACCGTTAAAACAAGAGAGTGAAGTTTTTGTACAAGCGCAATTAGTAGATCAACATAAAACAAACAAAAACACCCCCCAACCCCCCCCAACAAAAAACAAAAAACAAAAACAAAACAAACAAACCCAAAACAAAAAACAAACAACACCCATCGGCATCAGCACATTGGGCATGAGCCGTTTGAGTTTGAGTTCCTAGGAACTCTTGAGTCAGCCAACATCACCTTTAACGTAGAGCATAGGCCTCAGCTAGCTTTTGATTTGATTTGATTTGATTTGATTAGATTAGATTTGATTTGATTTACTCCCATCCACAAACAAGGTGATCTCAGGGGTTTTGGTAATATTTTTTACTTTTGCCGGACTGCCATGTAAACAGCCAAGGGATCTTTAACGGCTGCACCTAGCTAGGTCTAACATTAATATGTCCTTTGATTTCAGATCAAAGAAATCCAAGAATTCGCCTAACCGTGCATCGAGAGTTATTGCGGTATCGATATCAAAATTGATCGGGCAGTGTCCATTCATGAGTCCTCGTTGATAACCACTTTTCTGAACATAAACACAACAGCGCAATGCAATGCGAAAACAAAACGCAACTCATAAGACGTTAAAAAGATATCATTATCTTGTCATGTGATTTGGCCATGTGAATCGACGACTGAACAGTTTTTTTTTTCACAAACCTCAGGAATATTTAAGTCAAACATACTTAAGTATTTTGTCAGTGTTCTAAAATCAGATTGGAGACATCCGACATAATAGAACAACAATATCAACTGCATTGTGGAAATGTTTAGACAAGAAATGTTTATCAAAATGCAGCACTAATCTTGAATTGACATCCCTGCTAAGGGAACCAAACGAGCATAATCATCCAGCCACTGACAGCACCGTTATTTCTAAAGACAAGATTAGAGCCGAATGTAAGAGAAGAGCGGCAGAGACCACAATGAAAAAGCGAGCAAATTGTTTGTACTGAAGCCAGCAAAGAAGACATGGGTTATAACGATTTTAAAAACCTCAAAGATGGCGTGTATAGAACACGACCCAAGAGAAGGCCCACATTGTCAACCAACAGACACGAGGTGTTCGAGTCCCTGAAAGCATACTGCGAAACACAGAGGGGAAATGGTTCATTCAGAATATTCGAAATCTAACTGAAACTGTGTTTCGATATCTACTACAGATATTAAACCTTCCATGGCGATACTTTTAGACCCTAGCGCGGTGTCGGCAAATCCGAGGCTGATGTCGGCGTCATTACGCAATGTTAGACCTAGCGAGGTGCTCCCTTTTTAACATGCATACGGTGTTGTGATCTGCACACGGCACCTCCTTCTAATCGCCGTCTCCGATGGGACTAGGCGTCGATCCATCTACCTTCGACCAGGGGGAAGGGGCGTAGATTTTGCTCGAAAAAATCGAGAAAATGTTTCAACCATTGGCGGAGTTTGAACCCACTACCTTTTGGGTGAGAGGTCGACACCTTGCTTCTGGAATACCGAGTGCCCTCTAGGTGGTTTTTTAGTTGTCTTTGTCTACCTTTAAAACTGTTACGATGATACCCACTTCAGAACTGACCTGGCCCAAAATAAACGCGTACACTAGCTATTTGTATCATGTTAGACTGAAAACAATCAGATGTGTCACAAGTCCTATCGCTACCCCCCCCCTCCCACTTTCCCATCTCCATCCAAACCATATCCCTAACCCTGGTGTGCGTGCATGTGTGTGTGTGTGTGTGTGTGTGTGTGTCCACGGGTGAGTGGGGGTTATTCAATCTTTTTGTAGTGAACGAAGTCTATGACGAAACTTTCGATTTTCCGCTGTTCTTCTGTAATTTTCAATGTTGTCTGAAAATCCTCCCATCAATAAAACTTTCTTTTGCTAAAATGACGTTTGAAAATATATAGTACAAGCATGCCCGTAGACAATGATGCTCATGATTACTCTTATACCATTCTTTTGTTTTTCAACGATAAACTACACAATAAGTTACCGGGTGCAGGGTGAAATCAAGTACCGGTAGAGTATTCGATACTTGGGTTATGCGGGTTTTTCATTGTGACAGACAGATCTAGTGACCGGATTCGAAAGAATGAGTATCAATAACAATAAATTACTTTTTGTAATTTACATGTTGAATGAGTACAACACCTACTATGGTATTGCATTCATGTGAAACAATTTTGGAACAAAATTGAATGACACATGACGACAGTTGTCCACACATGTCTACTTTAAAACTTTCTCTAAAAATTCGGCCTGTTCGGGATACCAGATAATGAAATGCATAACAACTGTATTTTTCGTTTTATAACTATATTGGCAATTTTTTTTATATATAGAAATAAAGTTAACAATAAACTGCCTAAAATGATACACTTTAAAAAATATCTATATTCGAGATATTGTGTAGAAAAATATATCAGTTTAAAAATAATAAAATTGAGACTTCTGTATCCAAAAGGGAACCTTATATGTTTTTGTTTTGATCTTTGATAGTTGATTGAAACCCTTGATTTATACAAAAACAACAATGTTATGCCCCGCTGTCTTTTCTTTTTAATTTTTAATTTTTAAAATGTTTTTTTATTTACTTCTATTTATTAATAATTTGTTGTGTTGTTGTCATGCTATAAATTTAAACATAATGTTGATGTGATATATTGCATGTTCTTTTTGTTCTCGATTTCTTTTCTTTTAACTTATGTCGTATTTCGTTTCTTCTGCTTTTTGTTTTTATTTTGCTCGCCTTGAATACATCTATAAGTTATAAATATTCATTTTCAGCGTTTTATTTAATAATATTTGCTATTGTAAAACTTCTGGAAAACAAACAAAAAAAGAATTTAAAAAAAAAAAAAAAAAATCAAAATTAAAATCAAAGTTATGTTAGTAAAAACATGTAAGTCAACAGAAATCACTGAGAGAGTTTCAACCATACAATTCCTTTTTTGCTGTAAACAATAAAGAATTACAATAAGTAGAACACTAATGTCTAGACTTTATAATGTAATTTATGATATTATACCAATTATAATTTACAATTTTCCCTTTTACTAGAAACATATGGCAAAATTTGATGACTCATAATTGTCTTTGGTCTTACTCCTACTGGTACTTTCTCCTCATCTTCTATTTCCTCTAATTGTCTAACCAATTTTAAAGTAAAATCTTGTAAATTATATCTATCACATTTATGTAATTCTGGAATATCTGGATCGCTGGAAAACAATCTTTCTCCAATCAATTAAAACACTAATTTTATCCAACAGTTTATTCGCTTATAACCTACAGCGGGCTATTTGAAATCTACATGCGAAATATGGAGGTTGTGTGTGGTTCGTGAGTTATAAGCGGACAAAGTTAGAGACGTATATCTTTATATAATATATAATAGAATGTGTTAACGAGGATTCTTTCATACGATGTGGTCATTTGGAATGTGACGCTATCAGAAATGAAGCAGCTCTCTCATTGGCTAAAAAATATCGACATGGATTAAATAGCTGGTGAGGCTATGGCCCAAATAATCATTTCGACTAAATAAATCAATAAATCTATCACTATCAGCTACGAAAATCTGGACGTGAAAACAATCCGTATAAGTATAATAAGAGCTCCCAGTAGCTCAGTTGCTAGAACGCGTGTACTGCCATACAGGTGAATCGAGTTTGATCCCCAGCGCGGGCATGGTTTCTTCTGGCTTTCTTCTTGTCAACACAGCGGTGGAAAGGGTAGCTAGATCTATTCAGATTCGGCGAAAGGAAATCGAAGTGGGTTTATAATTTGATTTGATTTGATTTGATTTACCCACATCCACAACTAAGGTGATATCGGGATTTTTGGCAGGATTTTAAATTTTGCCCAGGCTTCCCTGTAAACATCCAAGGGATCTTTAACATGCATAGAGTGTTATGATCTGCACATTGGACCTACCTTTCACCGTCCGCCTTTGATGGAACTAGGTGTCGATCTACCTACCTGGACCAAGTGGGGGGGGGAAGGTAAATTTTATTCGAAAAAAACCTCGAGACTGTTTTTTGACCGTTGGCAGGGCTCGAGCCCATTGCCTTCTGGTTGAGAGATCAACATTTTGCCTCTGGCCTACCGAGTCCCCCTCATGGTATTTTGCTTTGATGTCCCACATGGGTCAAAACACTTCAGCACATGTGCGACATTGGAAGAGGGAGAGAGAGATTGTTATTTGGATAAGGACAAGAGTGTTAGTCATTAAAGATTGTGATAAAATCTTTTTCTAAATCAAGAAATAAACATTATAAGTATTTTTCTTTTCTTTTCTCTCCTCCATCAAACATTAGAAGTATTTTTCTTTTCTTTTCTCTCCTCCATCAAACATTATAAGTATTTTTCTTTTCTTTTCTCTCCTCCATCTATTTCTAAAAAGATTCCCTCGCGTTATACGGGAGCGCTTACTTGCGGTACATGTAACATCACCCAAAGGAAATACGGCGTGGAAGGAAAACAATGGCAAACTGCCATGCAGTATGCCTAGAACAGTCATGAATCCTGATAACGTAGTGCTACTAGCTAGTGAATGTAATGATTATCTCCATCTTGGCC
>JAXRKP010000996.1:0-7500 GCA_037039925.1 Doris montereyensis | reverse complement strand
AAAGTGGGTCAGCAATAGCCCCAGGAACCAGGACGAACCAGGGACTAACAGGAGGGAAATCTCAGCACGTATATTGGCAAATTTGAAATAATGAAATTCACCATATCCATCAGGACATTAAAGGACATATTAACATGAATTGCCTGAAACAAAGGGTTCTTTTTTACAATAAAGATTTATTATTATTATTATTATTATTATTATTTGGGAGACACATGACCTGTCCAGATTATTTTTTAAATCAGAGCTACCTGGTCCATTATTTTAAATCAGAGCTTATTATTATTATTTATTATTATTATTATTATTCATTTCTGAAGAGACGTGATCATTATTATTATCTCTCACATCACGAAGACCACTCGATGATGATAGTAAATCCTATTTGGATGTGGCTTCCATTCCGAACGTTGAAAAGCGTATTTTGATCCTATAAATGGAAATACAATCCCAACAATACAATATTGGATCTTAAAAGATTATAATTATTGCATCTAATAAAATAGATGGCAAGATTTTTAAACGATAATAGGACATTACTTTTGTGTTCAATAAAATACTGGCCAACAAACTTGTATTGAATACATTTTGGATAATCAAAATGTAATAACAATCCAATCAATCCAAGATTTAGAGTAGTAATCTAAGTCACTCTCTGAGACGGGGTGAATCCTCCTTAGAGTAGAGTTGAAAGAAGTCACAGAGCTACACCTGGCTTGAACGTTACAAGCCATGATTCAGAGAACTCAAGTGAGGAGAGTAAGCCATGCAGTGGTGTGTTGAGAGAAATGCAGTGTGAATGAACATATTTGAAAGAAAGATCAACGATATATTACAATATTCGAGATTATGGACTGTTAAGCTAGAAGGATTCTACCCATCCACCAAATGCAAAGAGAGAGACAGAAGATAAAAAGGCATGTGACAAGAATGAAAGCACATACCAACCGAGACATGATTATTAGTAAGAACCACAGAAAGAAAATGAACATAAATTTGAAGTTAGATGTAAAACCGGTGATTTTAAACCTCATCTTAGAGAGCGTGGGTGGCCGAGAGTTAGGCTGCCGGATTGGGGATCATGAGGTCCCGAGATCGAATCTCAGCAAAGCCAGATTCGCCGTTATGTTCCTTGGGAAAGACAGAGGAACATGCATTCTCCCCACCTACCCAGGAGAAATGAGAGTAAAAACTACGTCCTGAGAGGAGGTGATTAGAGTCATCTGTTCCGAGAGACGGGATTGAAACGGGATAAGCTCCGAGAGATGGGCCTTGAAAGAACTTTACTTCTAGTAATAGGCCCTAGAAAGATTGTTAAACTAAAAGGATAAAAGACAACTCTTAAATAATGTAACTGTACATGTAACTGTAATATATATCTATATAATTCACTTTCTGTGTGTGTGTGTGTGTGTGTGTGTTGCCGCTAGAGAAATGGCTGAGCGGACATAACTCAGACAGACAACCTGACAGATAGACAGACAGACAGGACGGACAGACAGACAGGACACAGACAGATCGGACGAGCACTCGCTTTCTGCAATACACATTAGTGTGTATCAGCATTATGGCACGTAGAGCTGGTCTTGGGCTAAGTCAGTAAGTCTAAATGATGAAGATCTACGATAAAAATAAAATTCGTCGGTTAACGGGCACGCATTGCCACGTCAGTTCGAGATGGAACTAGATTGGTGCCTGGCTCCAAAATTGTATTTATGTTTGTAAATGCAAAAAGAAAATACCACTACATTTGACCCTGTTCTGGGAAAATTTTTCTACAGTTAACTAAGCTGTCTTGGTTCCCATTGCCAACGGGCACCACAGGAGAAAGTGAGACCTGAGAGGTGTGAGTTTCTATATGCTGCGCGTGACGTCACCAGAAGAGACGGTAAAACCTGATAGTGAAACGCCCTGCAGAGAAGTGTAGTGTAAAACTGGTGTGTATGTATGTGTGTGTATGTGTGTGTTGGGTAAAGCAAGTCGGTGCGATAGGTGAATTGCAAAGAAACCATAGTGGTACCTTCACAGTAGTACATTCTTGGTGTATTGCAATATTTTACAGGTGGTTCCTGACACCAAAAAAAATTTTTCTACCCCAAGCAGAACACGCGCGTGACGTCAGAAAACACGCCCTGATAATAGGTGGATTGCTGAGCGCAATCAGATTGGCGGTGGCTTTCTTCCACCAAAAAACCCCACGTCTAGACCTAGCCGGTTGAAAGCCATATTAAACAAATGCTGATCAGATAAATGGAAATACCGTCCCTCAAAATACAATCTCTTTACCGTAAAGACCCAAATGATTACTTCTGATAGTGTATATGGCAAGATTGTTAGAGGATGTAATGTAGATTAATAATGACATCCGATCTATGATGAGCGTTATCAGATGGGCGGTGGTTTTCTAATGTAGATCTAGTCTAGATCTAGTCTAGATCTAGTCGGTTGGATACCGTATTAAGACAAGTGCTGATCCCAAGAACGGGTTAAAATGCGGTTCAAAGCAAAGAAATAGAACTTTTAACTCTGCAATCACTAGTTTACTGTGTACGGTACTATTTTGTATAAACTTACTAGATCTATGATTCGATATATCTAAACTAGACGTCCAGAAAACCCCAAACACTGGCATTACTGGACAGCCACGATGTCAAAACAAGTTTATTTATTACTAGTTTGAAGGTTTCAACATTTTCTTTGGTCATTCAAAATTAGTAAAAATATATTTTAGATGACAGATGACCCATTAACGCAACACAGGGTTTAGTTAATCAAAATGGCATCGTCATATTGTCAAGGCCCGCGTTGCTAAGACCGCCTCTATCGGCGAGGATCATCGTATTCTATATCCTAAACACTGTTCGACATGTAGGACATTAAAGACTACGTATTCTAAGTTCGAACATTGTGCCGTCACTTTTTCTAATTTTTCTTTAGGTCTAAAAATCAGGCTTCTTACGAAGCCCTATCGGCAAACCAAAACAAGGACATTACAAACAACTAAAATCAGATACAAACATATTTCAAGTAAACAACAGGTTTCAAAATAATTTTTAATTATATATTTATTTTAAAAAATCACATTAAAAACAACAGATGACACAATTATCCATCGATAAACATAGATTGAAAAAGTATCATCAACACATAAGCGGGCACTAAAAATGGCATCACCATCCCCAAAACTACACTTTCGGTCCGTCATTTAAATGAAAACAAAAACGTATTGCTGGACAACCAAATGCAACATGTTATATACCGTTAAAAAGTTGAAAAAGTAAAGATTTTAAGGCTAAAATATGAATATTGTGCCATCAGTATTTTCAAATTAGATTTATAGAGTTTAAAAAATACCTATTTTCACGTCAATAATACAAATAAAAAAAAAACAACTTACCTTGACAATAGACCCAGCGTTGGAAAGGGCTACGTAGCACGAGCGCGTCAAAACCATGAAACTATGGACCCAGCACAGCCGCTGAGCCAGCCTCAGAGACTCGTGCCATACAACGCGAGACCGCAATGGCGGAATTTAGGGCAAACGTTGAGAGAGAGGAGTGAGGCAGAAAGGACATTTTAGTTGGGATGTTAATATTGAGAGGCTATAATCCAAATCTCATTAAATTGCGGCGTCATTCAATTAAATGTACGGATTCTACCATATTTAATGAATAGTAGGTTTGAGGAAAGAAGAAGAAAAAAATCTTTTGGGGTTGCTAGTGCCGCACTCCGTCTGGAGTTCACAACCTGTAATTTAGGAGCAAAGCGATAAGCGCAAAAAAAGTATGTATTAGTAGATAGTATTAGATGAAAAACATTTTAAAATGTCTTACCACTTAGACGTGTAGGAAAATTATTCTATTTCTCAGTGTGTGACGTTGGGAAGCCTTGTTGTCTCTTACAAAGCGTTCTGTATACACAGCTTGCCATGATGAGAGAACATAATGTCACACAAAATGGTGCATATCTCTTTAATGATCTGTGTGGCGTGGTCATCCTCTGTTTCAAGAGAATGCATCTCCATGCAGTGCACTTTCAGACCCAAGAAGACACTGAATCCAAGACAAGCCAACACTTCTTGTGTTACAAGTCTGATTGTGAGTGGAGAGACAGAGATGATTGGGCCATGTTTCATTGACACTAGCAAACGCCTGAGACAACGATCAGCAGAAATCACCACTTTCATAAAATCCTCACTGACGAATAACAAGCCGCCTCTGTTTATCTTTTGAGTAAATGTTGCTAATGGAGTGTTGAGTGGGTGTGTTGCTGTTAGAAATGACAAACACGTTGCACACCGAATTTTCTTTGTCATTTTTCTGTTGATGAACCCTGCTATGTAATGTAGTACATGTTGATGGTAAATACCAGGTTGTGTGAGCATATTTGTGAGTTGATGGTGTGGCCCCTCTCCACTTGGTGTTTTCAATAACTCTGGTAATGATGACCTGCTTTCGTTTGGTCCTGAAGCTGATATTGAGGAGGAAGTTGAAGCGGTGAAAGACTCCGAAACAGAGTTGTCAACAGCAGAGTCGAACAGGGTATTATTTACATCTGGTAAGGCCTGACAATTAGAATTTTTTGAAGCTGCCACTCCATTTCGTAGTAATAAAGCTCTCATTGCCCATTGGAACTGTAGAGCATTTGGGTTATTATTATTACCACCTCGTCTCCTTATTTTAGAGAAAAAGGTTTCAAGGTGATCTTGTGACAGTCTGTAAGTCAGTAAAAAGCTGTAATCTAATGAAAACAACAGTTTCTGACTGATATCTACTATTGATGTGAGGGTAGAAACGAAGCCAAGGAATCCTGTCTTCCTCTTTCCAGCCAATATTGCTTTGCAGTCAACGTCAGAGAGGGATTTGATGTAGGTGACAGCCTTTTCAACAACTTCGAGTTTATCTTCAAAGTTGTTCTTGTTGATCGGGCTTTTCAAACCTTTTCCCAAACAGTTACTTGAGTTGCAGAGGTCAAACAGCTCATCAAACAGACGGATAAACTGACATGTGGCTTCACTGTTAGCAAATTGCGTCAACTGGATGTCGTCTCTCAAATAGGATATTGCGTTTGCCACAGAGGAACTTAATGTTTGTGCTGCTAAACTAACTTTCATTTTATTTTTGCTGTAATCAATGTGTCTGCCTCTTAATTTTTTGGCTAAATGTATTGTGTGTTGTGATTGCAGTTTGTGTAGCTCTACGATGTATTCCCACTTGATGAGTTCCTGGCCGCATCTGAGTATTTTTAAGTCCGCCAAGCAGTTCCTAACATTCTTTAAGAGATGTGCTGCGTCCAAAATAAAGAAGATTGTCTTGGATTCGTCACTTGGATGGGGGAAAGACGTCTTCATGTCTTTATCACTAATGTGACATCCTAAGTACTTGGCGGTGGACTGATTGGCAAATGCACCATCACAAATTACTGCGTGGACATTAAAACCAGCATCTGTGAGGAGACATATGCTATCCCTGACTATTTGCGCTTGCTGATGAGCGGATATTTTATCAACAAGGAAATATGCAATGGGCTGTTTGAAGAATTTCTTCAACCCAACGACCATGAAAGTCAGAGCCTCGGTAGCAAGAGTATCTTCAGCCGCTGTTTGCATACTTCCATGATTGACAAACCCAGCGTAAGTCTGGGTGGCTTTGTTGTACACAACCTCCTTTCTTATGCTCATGGAATCAAACATGATGGCGGTATCCTTCATGTCTGGGCCTTGAGCCTTGATGTCCAATGACACCGGCGAGAAATCCAGACTGAACATTATGGGATGACGCCCAACGTCTGATGGTATCTGCGTGGGGAAGATGAAGAAACTTTTTGACGTATTCATACGCAGCTGCGCTGTAGTAATGCAAGGTCACAGCAAATGATTTTGCATCGGATGAATACCTCTTTCGCTTTGTTTTTCAATTTGTTTTATGTTTGAACTTCGATTTGTCGTAGATTTCTCAATTCCTCAATAAGCTTGACAATCGGGAATCTCTTCTCTTGAGCTTTTGAGAAGACTTTTAACCTCTTTCGCCTTTTGTTTTAATTTCCTGCGTATGTTCAAGATTCTTGTTTGCGCGTTCGAGATCGATTTCGATAGAAGGACAGTGATATGGGTGGTCAGTTTGTACTTGCTTAGTAGGTGTAGGGCCGTCAGTGGAAGTGTGGGAGCTGGTGAGAGGGCTCTCCTTTTGGAGACGATCGTTTTGTAGAATGGGGTTGCTTATGGCTTGGATATTGGGGGAAAACGGAAGGTACTGCACTGTCTTTCAGAGTTTTATACTTAAGACCAAAGCAAAAGTCAGAGGGGAGAAAATGCAAACTGCAAATTTTATCAAATATGGTTGGTTCCCAAGGCTTCCCATTTGCATCAGACCTACTGACACGACTGATCCATTTTTTCATGCGATCCTGGTCTTTTCTTGGAAAGCTTTATAAGAGAGAAAAAACCCAATAAGGACTAGTACTGTAAGTGTTTTTGCAATGAGCTTAAGGCAACTATACTGATTTGAATTCGATATTGAGCTAAAATAATCAAAATTGAGTGAGTGGAAAGTTTATAATTGCGGTATTGTAAAATCCGAACTTACCAAAAGCAAAATCTGAATAGGATCAGCGGATCAACAAAATAAATCTCATACATAGATGCTTATAATTTGTAATTTCTACGCTTTTGTTTCAGAATAAAAGTATGTTAGTTATTTGGCTCAACCCTATCAATTATTTCCGGTCATCTCTGGGAATCTAAAATAACATTTTGCAGGACAATTTAAAAAAATCTATTTAAGTACCAAAATTTGTTGATTAAAATGAAACAACAGCGAATTGCTTGAAACAAAACCAGAGCCTGTCTAAACTGGGCTGCCCGTGAATTACGCACTCCTTCCCCTTCCCACAAACATAATAATATAATTTATCAGACTAAAGAAAATTCATCTCCCAAGCAACAGGCCACTTGGTTATTATAAAATGCGGATTGATTTATTTACTTACCAATGGAAAGAAACGTGACTGTCCTTCGAACTCCTATTACTACAATTAACTACACAACAGTTTTGAACCATTTTGAAAATAAATCGAAAAGAAAGTACGAGTATAAGAAAGTAACTAATGCTAACCCGCGTTTATATTATTTAATACTAATGGGAAGAAGGAAAACAGAGCTCAATATATATCTAGATCGGGTAGTCTCATTGTTTTTTTTGTCTTTGTTTGTTGGTTAAAAAGAAATAGATGGGATGGGCAATTAACGCCTTCGATATCACTGTCATCCGACTTGCCTAAATTCCATGGCGCCGCCAACTGTCTGCGTGGCACGCCGCGCGAAGTAAGTGAGGGTTCATTGTTTCTTAGGTCCATGGTCAAAACAAGAGACTTTTTTTAGATGCCTAAAACCGCGCACAATTTTAGGGCCAAAATCCGGAGCACGAAAACTATTCTCGATCCCAGTTTGATGAAACGGTTTTACAATCTTTATCGACAAACTTTGTCATTGTATTCATACAT
>JAXRKP010000995.1:177500-180000 GCA_037039925.1 Doris montereyensis | reverse complement strand
ATGTGCGCATTATTACCTTTGTTGAATCGTGACTTCCCCTATTAATGAAACAAGACATGTTCCTAAGATCTTTATTAGATATACAGGGGGGTGCTGCCACCAGGTAATTTTTCAAACAGCCATTAACCGATCAATCAGAGGCAGTTAGCCTATGACTCCCCTGTTTCGCTACGTTTTTTTTTATAGATAGATCTCTCAGCTAGGTGTTCTCCACTTGAGAGAAAAAAGTGTAGAAGTGTGACATTCCTTCAAGGTCGTTACGGCCCATGGAGTCGGGAGCTCATCCGGATTTCTATAGCAATAAAGCGGAACAGATAATGCGTTGACTCGTAGCCAGCACGCTACGGGCCTTGCCAAGAGATGAGTAGGAGATACCATCAGCAGTGGGTCACGTTTTTGTCTCATTTCTCATTCTGTTATAATAATATGTGTATTGTCTTACAACGCAAAGGTGACGTCACATCGTGTTTATGTGCTATGTAGTTTGATCTCATATGCCAGCTGTTTACAACGACTGCAGTGTTATTTGCACATGGCGTATTTATTGTTTAAGGTTTCTTTTAATTGTGGTTTTATAGAACGTTTTTTCTTCTTCTTCTATATATAATTCGACCATCCTACTCTAATGCTGCCTTTATTCGCATGTTCCTTGTATTTATAGTGATTGCCGTTATTGGACAAATGGGGCTTAACCAAAAAGACGATCGATCAATAGTGTCCCTTCAAAAATCCTGTGTAATAATTATGTGAATAGGCGATTTGCGTTGGCTATAAGTCGAGCCATCCGCCAATGTGAAACCATTCTAATTACTCATGTGTCAAACGTAAGAACTTCATCTGCTGAACAATACGTCCTTCTTCCCCCCCCCAGCTGCTGGTAGGTCCTACGTCTTTCCTTTCATGCGTTCACTTATCTCTCATCTTGCTGCTTCCTCTAAATTCACATGAGAACACCGTATATGGTGGACAGGGTAAATTCCAATATAAACAAAAAACCTTCTTTCCTTCTACACTGTAGCAACTGCCTGTCAAATGGATTTAATAGTTGCCCTAAATGAACTGTACACTGTCGGTGTCTTTTTCTCCCAGCTCATGATATTCACAACTTTACTGTTGTACTACACATACTGCTCTTTAAACACCTCGACTCACGAGATGGAGGAGTTTGTTCGAGTGGGTGATAATGACCTTAAAGGTAGAAAGCTCACAGCCAAACTAGAGTAATAATAACGACGCCTTCAAGAGTAATTAGTGGCATTGTTTATGTGGAAGTGAAATAAACGTTTGTCGTGTTGTAACAAAATGAGATGCTGACATCTTCTTCTTGACCTTTCAGATCCACACATCAAAGTCATTGGTTTCCCAGAAAATGTCACTGCCGCCAAGAACAAGATTATGACTGTGTTGGACACCAAGGTAACGAAGCTTTCATTTTCTTGAGAGAGAGAGAGAGAGAGAGAGAGAGAGAGAGAGAGAGAGAGAGAGAGAGAGAGAGAGAGAGAGAGAGAGAGAGAGAGAGAGAGAGAGAGAGAGAGAGAGAGAGAGAGAGAGAGAGAGAGAGAGAGAGAGAGAGAGAGAGAGAGAGAGAGAGGAGAGGGAGAGAGAGAGAGAGAGAGAGAGAGAGAGAGAGGGAGAGAAGGAGGAGAGGGAGGGAGGGAGGGAGGGAGGGAGGGAGAGAGAGAGGGAGGGGAGAGGAGAGAGAGAGAGAGAGAGAGAGAGAGAGAGAGAGAGAGAGAGAGAGAGAGAGAGAGAGAGAGAGAGAGAGAGAGAGAGAGAGAGAGAGAGAGAGAGAGAGAGAGAGAGAGAGAGAGAGAGAGAGAGAGAGAGAGAGAGAGAGAGAGAGAGAGAGAGAGAGAGTATGATTGTATCTATCTTTCCTCATTTATTTCAACCGTCATCAGTTTAACTCTTTCTTTATTCATCCGTGACATCATGCCGGCTCGTTTGCGCCATCAAGGTGTTACTCTCCTATTAACAATACATTTTTGTGGTCTTGTCTTCCGTTCTTTCTTTTCCTATGTCAGTGTATTCGTCGTTCGACACATCCCTGTTGTCCATTGTTGCGTAGATAGTCTAGTGGTTAGGTTGCCGGATTTGGGATCATGAGTTCAAATCCTAGCAATGCTAGATCAAACGTTGTGTTCCTTGCGGTTTGTTTACATTGTTTATAATAATTATGCACTTCTGGTTACGACATTATTTAGCTATTTTTAGGCGTAGCCAATTTCAAGTTTAAAAACAAAATCGTTGTTATCTATTTTTCTCCGTTATTTGTCATGGTGGCAAATGCAACCACGAAGCAACACGTTGGTTTCGTCTACTGAAGGTCCCAAATGAAAGGCCTGACGCAGCAAATCTAAGTAAATTGACAGATTTGTTCTGCAAAGACTATTCCTTGATCAAAGGAGAGTTAAAATCTGTTCTTAGTCACGGGGATTCGGTAGTCCAGAGGCAAATGTCGGCCTCTCAACCCAAAAGGTAGTAGGTTCGATCCCCGCCA
>JAXRKP010000995.1:157500-172500 GCA_037039925.1 Doris montereyensis | reverse complement strand
ATTTACACATTTAAATAGTAATAGTAAGCTATAATATGATCAAATTACTCATAAAACAACTTGTATGAAGTAAATGATAAGTTATTCATTAAAGCTTGGATCAATTATGACTTAAATACCTGCAGTAAAGTCGTCCATATATTCTTTTTTTTTGTTGCACGAAAAAGTTCACGAACCCCAAGTTACATGGATGGAATTCTTCAGTGACCTTATACTGTTTGGGGTTTTTTCATTCTTATTTTTATATGCTTTAATGTCAATATTAACAATAAGCATTCATTTCTATTTGCATCATTCAGGGAGGGTGACTCAGCTAATGGAACATCTGGATGTTTACATTAGTGTCAAGCCAAACCTAAGCAACCAAGCAAGGTGAGTTCTGTCCCCTTCCTTTGTTTAAGTTCATGAAAATTATTACAAATGTATCTTTTATTGAATAATAAATTTTCATTTCCATCTCTTCTGATGTAACATACCTTTGGACAAAAATATTTTAAGATTCACCTTGTGACCATTTTTTTACCCTGGCTTTGTCATTTTCTTTGGTGGGTGGCACTTGATGAAAGATATTTGCCTTTTTTTGTTTAAAAACATTGTATAGTAAACAAACTTGACATACCTGGGGTAATGGACATTTGTTCACTTGAAGCATTCAAAGGTATTTGAACTTGAGCAGTGATTTATTGACGCCAGCCTTCAGTTTCATGTCTTTTCTCCTATAATAGTAACTCGAAACACATTTGAAGCAAAATCTTGAAGTTTCATTCTTTTTTCCAGTCTGTGATTGTGAAGAGCATAGAACGAAATGCGGGAAACATGTATTTAGCTCGACAAATCCTGTTGGGATTGAAATCTGATATTAAAATCACAACTTTAAACGCAGCCCAATTAAAGAGAGATGCTGGCCTTGTCAACACAGCTCCTATATCACTGGCTACACTAGGTGAGTACTTTCTTCTTTCCCAGTCATTTCGTTCTTTTAGAAATATCAGTACCTCCTTGGTTAGCAGCATGGCCAGGCACAATCCAACGCCCAAGTCTTTCCTGTATGGATGAACAGTATAAAAACTCCTAAACGGCAGTTCAAACAAAGACAGAAATTTATTAATATGATTTGAATTACTCTGTTTTTTTCATCACAATTTTTTTGTTCAATGAATGGTTTGTTACAATTCATTCCGTTCAATAAGATGTTGATATGCTAAGTATTGAATATATTGAACCAGAAACATTTAACTCTTTGCATATGAGCATGGTTAAACTCTCTCTGTTTTTTCAGGAGTCATTGGCCCCAGTGTTCTAAGCGTCAATACAGCCAACTATATGATCAGTGGTCAACCAACTCCCTCCCACATCAATGGAACCCACTTTACTACCAGTCCTGTGAGCCCTACTCACTGGGTGCAACAAAGTCCCAATACAGGTTTGTATGATGCAAATTTCACATTTTATAATAGTTTTCTTTCTTCTTCTTCTTCTTCTTCTTCTTCTTCTTCTTCTTCTTCTTCTTCTTCTTCTTCTTCCTCTTCTTCTTCTTCTCATTCTTTCTTCTTCTTCTTCTTCTTCTTCATCTTCTTTTCTTCTTTTTTCTTCTTCTTTCTTTTTCTTTCTTTCTTCTTCTTCTTCTTCTTCTTCTTCTTCTTCTTCTTTTTCTTCTTCTTCTTCTTCTTCTTCTTCTTCTTCTTCTTCTTCTTCTTCTTCTTCTTCTTCCTCCTTCTCCTCCTCCTCCTCCTCCTCCTCCTCCTCCTCCTCCTCCTCCTCCTCCTTCTCCCTTCTTCTTCTTCTTCTTCTTCTTCTTCTTCTTCTTCTTCTTCTTCTTCTTCTTCTTCTTCTTCTTTGGCAATCTTCTCTTCCAGTGAGTCAGATCATGAGGCTGATTGTCTCCATGACGTGTGTTCTTTAGCAGGCTCTCTATAGACCCACACAGCTTTTTTCTAGAGTTATATTAGTCTGAATCAGACCTCATAAGCAAAATATTATGATTATGATATTGATCATTGTTGAAATGAGAGGAGAAAAAAAGAATGTATGGAAAAAACTTCTTTACAATAACATTGCTTTGAATCTTACCGTTTTGAATATCAGGAACTCATAAATATTAACTTTTGGAAGAAGAAATTAAGCTGCTTGATTAATATTCAATGATTTATTTCAAATAGATGCTCTATCAATTCATAACCATAAAGTTATGTTCAACATTTACAGTTAGTGTAAAAATATTAGTGCAAAAACACCAAATGTCACAAATTTATGAGATAACAGAGATAATTTCCTGGTGGAGTTTTTAGAAAGTCACAGAATAAATAATTTGCATGGAAATTTATAGTGTGATTTGGAGGCCCAGAGGATACCTTTCCACACACCCAAAACGTTGTGTGTTACAGTTTGAATCTAAACAGATGCATGTTACAACATCCATAGGGAAAATCATGTTCTGAATGATCGTCTTTAAAACTTTCAGACTTTCTAAAGCCTACATCAACATCTAGCATTGTTAATGCTTTTATTATATGCATTGATCATTTTATCCTTTTTAGTGTTTCAATTTGCGAGGTGAAAAGCTGCCTTGCAATTAATGTTTAGCTAATGTCAAGAAATTATATAGTCAGGATCTGCCCAATGAGAGAGTATAACATAAAAAGGCTTCTTTTGGCAAACTGAAGTTTTCCCTTGTAAGGTCTTTTACTTTTGCACCCTTCAGCTTTTTTTAAAAGAATGACAAGAAATGATGCATTGTTCTCATTTAAGTAGATACAACAAAATGCTTGTCATGCTTTTGAGTGGGAAGACTCACACTAGAACTAGAACTTTCTTGCTTAGATACTTTGTATGTTAAAGGCATGTAGAATGATTTGCCATGAATTGAAATACATTGACAGTGTACAGTCCTCTCATGGTGGTGTCCCCTGCTACATCCGTTCCTCAACTGGAACTTCTCAGCCCGGCAAGTGGCACTAATGGATTCCATCATGATTTTACTGGCAGTGCATTCATACAGGTGCCAAACCCATTAGAACAAGGTGAGGCCATTCATTAGTTTCTTCCCAGTTGTCAATGCTTATCCTCCACTCGTACAGTAGCCTTCATCCATTTTGAAAATTTAAGTTAAAAATTAATTTATCAGTTGGGAGATGAATTTGTATTTATTCTAAATGAAGACTGCCATTGCAAGGTGTTGCTTTTTGAATTCTTAAAGAAATATGCTGCAGCATATCAATATGATCCGGTTTTCTGTAAAAGTTGATGACAATTTAAAAAGAAAGAAATTGTAATGATGATGGAGAAGCTGAAAAACTGATGGGAGAAGAGAGACAAGCAGACACAGGTGGACAGACTTACTGATATAGACACGCAGAGAGATACAGAGACAGATATAGAGAGAAGCAAGGGTAACAATAATCACATAAAAAATAAATGACTGATTTCTCTACCATACACTGGATTTAGAGAAAAGAGTTCAGTGCCATAAAGAAAAATATCTTTTGCTTAATATGCTTATGTAATACTGATTGTAATAGAGAGAAAAAAGATACATAAGCCTTTTGCTCACGCATAAAATAATGTAACTAGCAAATTATTTTTGCTTTGATCTACAGCACATAGCAGCACTAACAGTGACTCTACCAGCCCCCTCATTCTCCTTGCACAAGCCCCACAAATGTTGGTCTGTGCGGCACTGTAGGTAAGTTTGCAAGGCACAACTTGACGTTGTTTCTATTATCTTCAAACAATTTACACCAACCAAACCAGTTACAAAAGACTCCTTTGAAAATTTATGATGTATGTTTTATTTCATACTTTACAATGGTCGAATTTTACTTCTCAAAGACTACACTTCTTTACATTATCTGATGTAGATTTTACTGGCACTAACTGGAGCTAGTTTAAAATAAGACGATGCAAAACATTTTGACAAAGAGTTAAATAATAGCCAGAGATAAATAATGCGTCTTTCGCTCTGTTTTAAAATCAAGAAATGCTATCTAGCTAAACAATAAGTAAAGAGAGAACATTCTGTTGAAGTGTCATATTCATTTTCATCAGATCTGTAAACTGTTATTGTTTCTTTTGACTTCTAACCAGGTTGAATTTTAAACGTTAAATCCTCTGTGTTTCAAATGCTTGTGTTTTCCTGAAATCTGTGTCTTTAATGGTAAAAAAGAGTTTATGAGATCAGATGATTAAAGTCATTGTCTACTTTCACAATTTATTTTTCTGTAATAAGCTGACCTAGCCAAACTTCAGAAGACTGGACACCTTGGGAAGGTCTTGTCTCCAGATTCCAGCAGTGTTGTTATTGAGGGAAAAGTGTCAGACAACAGTCACCTAACCATCGAATGCAAACTCCCCCAAAATCAATTACTGCAACAGCAACAACAACAGCAGCAGCAACATACTGCATTTCTCCAAAGCCAAGCCCAGCATCTTTCACAACAGCAGCCTCTAGAGCTTCTAGGACTCAACAAAACCAGCTCGTTAACCCACCTTAGCACCTTGGCTAAGAGTTCATCTCCGACTCCGCTCCTCAACGGCCTTGGGCACTCACATGGCTGTTTGTTGTATGTAACATTGTTATCTGCATTTTGATTACTCACAAGATGTGCTTTTCTGTTGCTGTACCTAGTTTCATTTGCCTGATTTTGAATTATTGATAAATCATTGTCTATGAAATATCAAAGTGTAGGCCTCTATGTCTTGTTTTCTTATTTACATCAATAGGAAGAAGATCTTTAAATGTTGAATTAATTGTAAATTATTTTCCTATGTTTGACGATAAAAAACTAGGGCAAAGTTGTTTTTTTAATAGATAATTATTTTTGTATGCGGTGTTAATTTCTTCAGGGATTTTGGTTACTCCAGGAAATTCTAGAAATTGCAAAAATTAACAGTATAGAACGTATGTCAATCAATTTCATTAAATCCCTAAAATGTACACAAGCTCAAGACTGTCTGAATCAACTTGTATGTTTCATAAGATTTAAAAACAAAGAGACATATTATGAACTATTCTGGTTCACACTTTAGAAATAGGGAAAAGCTCCAGCTTTATGGGCCATAGCGCTTTGAAGGAATTAAACAGATTGGCTAAACGCTACCTAGGGTGCCTTGACTGACTTCATGCATTAAAAGCATTTTAAAGCATCTTGTAATATTTAATCCTTGCACTAAACAAAAAGTGCTTAAAATTTTTTGAACTGTGATGAATCCCCTTGTTTGATGCGTCACGTTGACATTTCATATTGTGATGTTTCTTATAGAAATGGAAATCCATCCAGCAACCCTCCTAGTCCCCCTGATTTGTGTGTCACAGAGAAACTGGCGCCTGGCATTGAGAGGAAGAACTCAACTTCTTCCATTTTCTCATCTCCATTGCAGTTTGCTTTTGATTATGAGCAAAAAGCTGTTGGCCATGAAAGGTATTCTTTTTATTTTATTTTATTTTATTTAGCATTCCAGTTGGTGATTTTTTCGTACATGAAACTAAATATTCCTGATTTCTTCACAACTCAATGGATTGTTTCTCCTCTCTTATATCTTTTACACTTAGATAATAAGAAAATTAAAGACTTTGTCATTACGAAAATATTGGCATATTTGAAGAAATCTTACTTTTATGTATACTTCGTCCTCTTCACTCTTTGTTATGAAATATATATTTAAAAATTAAAGCCTGACTCCTGGAAATGCCCTTGAGCCTGGGGAAACTATGCATCAGACATAGAATTTGTCATTTATAAATTGTCCAATTTTTACTAATGACAAGTATTTTCTTGCTACTGTACATTATATTCTCTAAACAAGTTCCCAGTTTATTTTATTTTTTTTTTATCAGATACATATTACAAATATACCATTGAACTTTAATCTTCTAACAGCTATGCAGAAAAAACCAGAGGGTGAGTCTCGTATCCCCACCGACATCTGGGCTGGAATGGGCTTCTCCAAATCCATGCCAGAATCTGCTATCAGAGACAAGCTGGGCCAGATGGGCATCAGTGCCCGTTGCCTTTACAACGATATTAGCATGGGATATGAGGTACACAAACGATACATGGAAAACAATGCACCCATCAATCAATTTTTTTCATATTTTTTACATTACTGTATTGTAACGTTTAATTATGTAGGTCTTCTCACATATTATTGGCTTTTACAATCTTTCCTTCTGGGGTAAGGTCATAAGTATCCGTTTCCAAAGAGTCATGAACAATGGATATTTAATAGACAACCTGATGTGGTAGTTTCCATCTGCAGTAGTTGGTTTACTTTTCTGTATCCAAACACCTTCCCCCCCCCCCCTCCTCTCCTGAGCAGCATGGGCGCTAGGCGCGCGCTACTGATGGGTCCTTCTTATTTCTTTCATTCTTTTGCATCTTTCTTGGATCTTGCTATTTCCTCTCAATTCATCCTGAGACGGGTAAATTCCAATCAAACAAACAAATTCCTCATGAGCAAGATCAACTTTTCCAAATGTTTGGCTGAGACAAGAAGTTGATAAGAAAATTAAGCACTGTTAATTATTTAGATATTGTTCAGTCCTACGATCAGTTAATCTCATAAACTTAAGCATTTTCAAAGGGTTACTTCTAGGTTATTGTTCTTACAAACACTTTCCTGAAAACAAAGAAATCATTGCTGTTTTAAATTCAATTTTCTTGTGCAGCCCGATCGTCCTGAAATAGATTTGAGTATTGATCAAGATCTGTGGCAGGAAGTGTGTCATCCTGACGCCAATCCAGCTTTGAATTCCCGACCGCTGAACAAAGCACCAGGAGAATACCTCCAAGTCCAAGGAAGAAAAGTGAATATTTTTTTATTATAGATCTTTCATTTTGTTCATGCATTTCTTATTCTTTCACGATTATTTATTGGACGTCCAATCCAAAAGTGCTTTTTTAAAATAAAAAAATGAATAAATTAGAGGTGTAAAATGAAAGTCCAGGTAAATAGGAGTTAAGCTTTTGTTTGGGAAAATAATTTGATTTGGAAATCCAATTAACTTTCAGTTTTTGTGGTTACTATTTAATGAAACCTATATTTTATGTATTTATTTTACCTTTTTCAGTTCAATTTGGCCTTAGCCATAGCAACCATGTTGACAGTGCCAGCCTTCCTCCTAACAAAAGTGTCTGGACCACCAAGACAGATCTGGCTGAGTTGTTCAGTGCTCTGGGCTGGGGAAATATACAGACTTGTTCCAACAACAAGAGGTAAAAGTTGTCTTCGTTCTCTGTGTAACTTGAATTGCTTTTTTTAGATGAATTAGTTTCAAGCTGTTAATGGGACATGCTGCAGTTGATTTTGTAAAGTACATTGAGAAGACAAATTAATAAGGTTCAAAGCATGGGGCTAGTCTGCAGGAATTTCACATTGTGGAATAACAGCAAAGCTATGGTATTATTTTAGTGAACCAGTGCTGAAAAATTGGTCATAAATATAATGTTTAATGATTTTTCTTCTTAAGAGTCAAAAAGTTGACATTTATGAAATATTTCATTTGAATTGTTATTTTACTATTATAATACATGTATGTGCTTTTTTGAAAGACCAAGATAAAAACTAATATGTAATCCAAATATGTAGGTTTCACTTTGGTTCTGTTTTTTTTAAATTGATGTATTGACTGTTCATTTCCTTTTCAGATTGATCTCGCTACTTTCCTCACTTTATCTGATCATGATCTGAAGGAATTAGGAATTTCAACTTTTGGAGCCAGGCGGAAGATGCTGTTGGCAATTGCAGGTACAGTAACACATCATTTATCAACTTCAGGCCTTTTTTCTCATAGATTTAGATATCAACCTTTTTTCTATTAGTGTTAAACATTATATGCCTTTCGTGTCATGGTTTTAAATACCTATTGAAATATGCCATTTCCTTATTTGTCAATTTTTTTACTGATGTCAAGATTGAACTGCAAACATTTTGTTCCCTTAAATCAGAAATCTTTTCCCCTCTCACTGTAACTAGAATTAGCAAAGCTTTATTCATGAGTAATTTTAAATGGGTTTTTTTATAGTCACCGGGATAGCCCATATGATTTTGTTGGTCACAAGACAGCTTGCAGCTCATGTTCTAAAGTTTGCCTATCAGTTTGGCATTTAAGTTAAATCGTTGCTGAAATTTAAAATATTTTGTTTACTTTTAACTTTCAAATTTAATCCAGATTTTTTCTTCTTCTTCAATTATGTTGCCAGACCTTAACAAGAGACGCACTTTAATGCCATCTTCTTCCAGAAAGGATGAAAGTAGTCCCACAATTAATCATGGGCTACCTCCCGCCTCTGGCAATGCCCTAGGAAATCAAAACAATGCCAATGAACTTACTGGTGGTGGTAACAGTGCTAGTGAACTGTTCCCTTCTCCAAATCCGCCCTCTGCTCTGATGAGCGCGAGGGAGGGCCCGGTCTTGGCAGTTTAAGCGGGCACTGGTGAACAAAGAGGCCTGTGTTGGTGTGAAAGACAGGAGTGTTTATTGGCATTCAGCAAGCAAGCTTTCCATTCTCTTGAAAAGTGTCTGTTAACAATACATATTTCTCAGTCATGCGACAGTATTGGTCATTTTTTCATTAACTCTTTCCACAAGGGTAATTTTTTGTCGCCATGTTTGTTTACTGTTTAAATCTGAGTGATCATGTAAAAGATTAAACCTAATCGTAGTCAAGGATTGTGAGATGTATTCAATTTCTCATTCTGCTTACGGTGTTCCAATGATCTTAAAATCTGCAAGTCAAAACCATTCCCAATGTCAATCAACAGTCTAACTGTTTCGTGTTTTAAAGGGTAATGCAGTAGTATCTTTTGGATTCTAAAAGTAAAGATGGCTTAAAGTTGAGCTACACAACCTCTAGTTTTATTCTATTATTATCTTTGATAATGTCCATTTTTTTACTATTTGGTGTCTTTCATTTACCCTTAAGACTCTTACCCCAAAGTTGCAGATTCACCTTTCATTTAAATCCAGGGGCAGCTGTTGAAGATGATAAGAGTATAACACCATCAATTACTATCAAATTTGTCAGGCATTCATTTTACTAATTCCTTATGAAGAATTTCAATCTATTGTTTCTATTCCAATATTGAACAGTAATGAAATGTTCAAATGAGTTTCTTTTTTAAAAAACCCAACTAAAGTTCAGTTACTGACATTTCACATATTGTTATTTTTGTTGTTTGAATAAGATAAACACATTTTTATTATGAAGCTATTCATTAACCAATTAAAAGCTTCGTGGTATTATATTTTCATGCTTTTTATTTTTTATTTTACTGGAGATATTAGCTCTAGCTTTGATGTTTATGTAGTACTGTGAGGTCCTTATTTTGTACTCTTTTTGTCATAAAAGGAATCCTTTGTCCTTGTCATCATGCAAGATCTATGTGTATTTGTATGTATACAATATCAAAGTCGATATTTTTTTCCCCCAATGAGTTTGATAATGAATGACCGATCCAAAAAAGTGTGATTTGATCACATGTTGCAAGAATTAACTATTAAATAGCTTTATATAGCTTTTAGTATGGAAAGGGGGATGGATTTTTCTTTCTTTTCTTTTTGATGATAAGTATAGAAAAGCATTCTCTGAAAATATGTCAAAGTGAGTATGAGTTGAGATTATTTTGTTAACAATAGAAGCTTTATTTGACTTCATTTCTTTTACATAATTCTCTTTAGTACCAGTGTAACAAAGTGAGTATGAGTTGAGATTATTTTGTTAACAATAGAAGCTTTATTTGACTTCATTTCTTTTACATAATTCTCTTTAGTACCAGTGTAACATTGACTTTGTCCATTGAAAAATATGCAGCATGGTGTACTGTTGTTACTATGACTTTGCCGTCCACTCACTCCAAATCCCTCCCAATTATATTATTTTTATTGTAACTTTACTCTATGATGAGGTTTAATTATATTGTGATTATCGTTTATCTTGATGAGATAATGATTATGTTGCTGCTGATTATTCTGATGATTATATTAAGAACAATGACAACGACGAAATTTTTTTTGATGGATGCTTATACACTTCTGTGACAACAATCTTGTTCAATATTGAATGACGGACCTTGCTTGAACATTTCCACAATCAGCGTTATTTGTCTTTTGTTCTATGGTCTTATACACTCTGAGTTCAATTGCAATCGTCTTTTCTTTTATAAAGTGAAAAGGAGAACTTTTGAAATGAGTATACTCAATTAGCTTTCATGGCACTTATTTTTTTGAGGATCAGCAAGTTATGAAAGTTTTAAAACATTTTTTAAGAAATCATAAACTTTGAGTAGAATTGTTTGCCAGGATCTTTTGCATCTTTCCTTACTTCTCTAAAAATATTTCTGTTTGATTATCTAAGTTCAATGATTTGGAATGTTGATGATTAGATGTAAAGTTTGAGGCTGCAATTCAGGTCGGAGTCAGCGATCAATTGAAAGGGTTTAAAGATAGATGTAAAGTATGAGGCTGAAAAACAGTGGTTATTTTGGTAAAACATCTAATAGAATTTTGTTCTTCATGGTCCAATGCAAATGAAACATTTTAGCTTTGTTATTATTTATTTCTGAAGTCAGCAGCCTTTTGTGCATGCTCGAAACTGAGTTAAGATTTAAAGAAATATTGATACATTTTAATAAAGATTTAATCTCCTTATGATATAAGTCATAATTTTATGTTTTAGGGCATTACAAGTAAATGAATTAAAAGATTTTCTGATCAAAGTGTTGTGATAAGATTTTTAAAAATATGCAATCTTCTTAAAGTTTTATCTATGAAACAAGAATATTTGTACCTAGTTTTAATGCCATTGAAATAGAGATAATGTTCATTTTTATATATGATTTATGAGTAAGAAAACTTTCAATCAAAAATATATTGAATCTTTCTTCCATCATATAATTAAAATTTGCTCATTGAATGAAACTTCAGAGGGACACTTTCATAAATACTGTCAGTTTTCCATCGATTGAGAAAAATATTTTAGAATGTATTGTTTTATATATGGTGCTTTCTGCATAGCTATCACTGTATTGTGCATTTTGTTATTATTATTTAGACTTTGTTTAGTAAATTTCATTAAATATGCTTTAAAAGTCTCTTTTGATTTCTCAAGCTGTGAATACAATCAATTAAACCGTCCACGAATTGAAACATATTTCATAAATATTATTTCTACAGCTTTTCACTATTCTATGAAAGAGCATAAAACTATACAATTAATTTGATCTCCATGTTTTATACTGAAAAAGTATTGTACGTTGTACATAGGATAATTAATTTATTTTATGGAAGTTCTATATTTCGTTGAAATGCAATATTTTTTATGAACTGTTTCATTTATAATTTTTATCTTTTACAAAACCTGAGAAATGGAACTTAAATAACCCTCGTTGTTCAACAGAGGAATAATGGACAATTTGTGTATTCATTTAACTCGCAGTCTCAAACAATGAAAAGTCCAGACTTTTGAGTCCACAGAGAATCTAGTATTTACTTGCCTGCATAGCTTGGATTATTGATCGCTTTTTGTTTACATTGATTTAGATTATTATTTACCTATAATTTGTCACAGTATTTTATTGTAAATCTGGAAAACCTAAGATCACACTTGTGTTTATGTGTGTATTTATTTCATTGTCTTAACCTTTCTGTATGCCTTTAATGTCTTTAGTCTAAGGATACTTGAATAAACAGATTTATTATGATTGAAAAGAAAATCATTCATTCTGTCACATAAGCAAATACACACATTTATACATTCGTTCATGTCATGATTCAAGCAAGGTCCTCATTCACTGGGTCCATGGAACTCTTCATGTTTGATTTTTGGCCTTGAAACTTATGTAGATTAAAACATTTTAAATTTAACCATGCACTGCTTTACAAGCAAATTTCAAAGATATGTTTTGGTGGGAGGTAGGGTTACGAGGATAGTGTTGTGATATGTAGAGTTTAAGAGATGTAAATTGATCTACTACAAATTTCAGTAGTAACTTATTCTTTTAAGTCAATATCCTTAAAATTGATCAAGATATCGAAGGTACATTTTACTGTTTTCATACATTACAAGCAAGGCCTTTAGATTTGTTGCCTACTTTTCAAGGTACAATTTGGATTTAAAAAGCTTGGGTTTACTTTTTAGACAATGAAACAAATAAATGAAAATGCATTTGTAATTGAGATACAGGGTTGGAAATGTAAGCACCAGATGCACAGATTTAGATTCAGATTCAGGTAGTGGCTGCTCATGGAAAAATATAGGTGTTGAATGATATATAATATTATACAATAAATTAACAGGCTGGCCAGTCAAACATGGGGTTCAGCAAAATCCCATAAGATTGGCTTTTTCACACGCCTTCATTTCGGTATATGCTCTAAATCCACCCTGGCTGTAGAAGAGGGGGCTGACTGCTGTTTTACTCACTTAAATTTAAATTTTAAAAAATTTAATTTTCACATATCGTGTATTTTTATTCAGTCTTTTTCTGGATCTTAATCTGAATTGTTCAAAAGATATAGAATAGACATAAGAATCTTTTACAGATGTTTTGTGTACAATAGCTTCTTCAAGAGTGGATGATTTTTTAATCATTTTTAAAACATGTTCAACAGTTTAAAAGAAGAATAAAAATTCTATGTTTAACTTCATACTTTGAAATTTGAAGCTGAAGATAATGTCGACATAAGATTTTTTTAAAGGCATTGGAAATGTTCGAGAAATTTTTTTGAAAAAGTCATTTTTTTTTTCTCTTTATCTTTTTATTAAGTAATGTAGCAATTAGTAATAGATAGCTATTTGTTTTGGTATTTTCCAAAGTATACATGATCTACATACATTACCCCTACAGATAAAAACCCCAACTATGATTGAAAGTGAAACAGCAGTCAGCTCAAAAGCAGCCAAAGTCATCATTTGTCTCAGTTGTGTCCTTTACTTGCAAGGAAACAGCTCAGAAAGCATATTATTAGCTAATTATAAATTTGACCAACTCAGAAAAGTGAAACAAAAATATTTTATTTCAGTCATTCAAGACAAAAATGTCAAACATGGAAAATTGTATTTCTAATAGATACATAATATGATCATAAATAATTTATACATGCTTTGAAAAAACAAAATTCTTTATTAAAGTTTTCAAGGAATGCTCGCTTAGAATTGATTTCTTCTTTGTCCCATGGTCAAGTTTTGTCATTAGCTATTGATATGAGGAGCTAGGTAACATGCATGTTTGTCTTTCTGTGAATGACCCTGTCCAGGGTTGAATTTAATAATTGCTTTTGTAATTAAAATACTATGCTACAACAATAATTTTATGCAAACCTTTATATACATATATATGTTTTACATCATTTTCATGTTTTTTGAAATGTTAGTTTCTGTTTTATCTGCTGAATCACTCTCTATGAATATAATTACTCGCAAAGTACATTCATATTTTTCAAATTAATTTGGGGTATATTCTTGTTAAATTAATCAATTGAGGTTCTTTTTTTTTCTGCCTATTGCAAATGACCAGTTTCATTATTAAAAGGGTACCATCTTGGATTAGAGAAGATGAGTTATTTTAGATGTGGCTGGTCACAAAATAAATCGTCTGGTCCTCAACACTAAGACAGTAACTTATCAGTTTCAAAAATAGCAATAAAAAAATATAAAAAGATTCTGTACTCTTTATGGGATAAAATATAACCCATTCATAGATGGGAAAATGTTCATGGAGTAGGAGAAAATCAGTCACAAAAAATTCAAATCTGACTTAAATTTCATGCATACAAACAGTATGTTTGCACTGAGCTGAGATGCTATTAGTGTTGACAACTAGTACAGCAAAGTTTGCAACAACAACAAATAAGAAATAACATAACAACCCAAAATATTAGAGGATCCATGAGTGGAAAAGGAAAAGAAAAATCTGTGATGTTTTCTATTGTAAATATTCACTTATGAAGGATGTTGGATACCATTGAAAATTGCATCCTTCATTTTATTATGTTCTTGGATTATGTAATCAAAAGCAACAATTTATTAAGAGTCAATAACAAAATATTTTTACAGTCTTTTCTGAGTAAAGTATTGTTGATAAATTTTGATGCACAACCATTGTTATTTCAAGAAATGTCCGTCCATTATCAAAATAATTTATATATATATGTGATATGAAACCAAGGAATAATGTTTCCTTGATGAATTGTCATGACAACGACTCGCTTTCATTGTATTCAGCTTGTTGCATTATTATAATGATTCATTTATTTTACAAACATGTATCTTTCTTGTTTTAGTAATCAAAAGAAGAAAACCACAACTCTTATCTTTTATCAAACCACGTGAACGTTGTTTTTACTCATTTTTCTGTTTAGAATTGCTTTTTTTTTACTTTCTTTTTTGTCTTTGTTTAAATATTTTGGTTCACTCCAAAATTTGAACTTTTTCACATATTGGTGCAAATCACTTAATAATTTTCTTTCTCCTTTAGGACAATAGGGGTAATTTTATTCTATTCAAAAATTCATACCAATGAAATAAAAATTAATTTTGTTTATGATATTTCGCCTATTCAGTCACTTTATATATTATCTGTCATGTAGTTTTCCTCTGTTTTATCTGAAGAAAATGTTTGTCTGTAGAAATATTTATTTATGTGTTGAATAGGAATTCTTATATTTGTTCAAAATGAAAGGTTGGTTTGTTTATTACTCTCAATGGCATTACTTTGTATGCAGAACCTACAAAATTGTCTATGTCATTGTCTGTTTGTGTGTCTATTTGTCAGAATCTTACCTTTTGACCGTCTTTTCTGTCTCTGTCTTTGTCTGTCTCTGTCTTTGTCTGTCTGTCTGTGTCTGCCCTCTCCCCCTCTCTCTCTCTATCTCTCTCTCTCTCTCTCTCTCTCTCTCTCTCTCTCTCTCTCTCTCTCTCTCTCTCTCTCTCTCTCTCTCCCTCTCTCTCTCTCTCTCTCTCTCTCTCTCTCTCTCTCTCTCTCTCTCTCTCTCTCTCTCTCTCT
>JAXRKP010000995.1:52500-155000 GCA_037039925.1 Doris montereyensis | reverse complement strand
ATTATCACCATTATAAGTGCTTTGTTTGGTTTTAATTCAATGTAGTGTTGTGCTCATGAGTAAATAAATACCGTGGTAGAATGGCCACCTTCTATTTTCTCAGCCAGATCTAGAGCTATGTAAAACAGGCCATAAAAATGACTTTACAGTTTTCCCCTGTACTTAGATCTACATCAAATTTGGACTCAACTGAACACAGACAAATAGACTAGCTTTGATACCAAGTCAATAAATTGCTTATCCAAAGATGTTTTGTTCTTTTTTTGAATAGCTCTTGATCAATGAAAATTTTCTTTGATATTTTTTATGTCTAAAATTGCATAACATTTTTAACCGTCATAAAATTCCCTTGTGGGTAGTAAACTATGTTTTTTTTCTTAAGAATTCATCCTCATTTTATTATTTTTCTTTTGAAATGAACATGTTATACTTTTCATCAGTACTTTTTCTGTTCCTTCCCATTTTCTGTACCCATATGAACTTGAGAACAAAGTCTCATAAATATTTATAAATATGTCAAATATTGAAAATAATTGTGAACTTAATGAGTCAACTAATTATATTTCAGCAAAATTGGGCTATCTTCACACCATAAGTTTACTTTGATTGGGTACATTCAGAAGATTTTGGGAGGCGCTGATGATAGGTACTGAGTAAGAAAGCATTGGAGAACAATAGTATGATTAAATAGGTATGAATACATTGTATCAACCCTGGAAAGGCTACGACCAGTTTACATAGTACTCCGTTAAGTGCGATGCCCAGGATTTCCTGTTTGTCTGCTACGAATACAAAACTGTTCAGTGCTTTGCCCGGTATTTGCCGGGAAGGACGGACAGATCAAGAGAGGGTTGAATATTCATCCTTTTTGTTCTTTCTACTGTCTTACGCTCATCATCTTACTAAGTAATGCTTTCTTATTGGTTAACCTATAAGTAAACAGGAGAAAGAACGCTTTCAGGCTCATAAGCTTACATCATATAGACATCTTGATGAGTATTTCAAAAGGGTGTGTTCATCTTTATCTTTGTCTCAGGGCAACTGGTTAACAGTTGTACTATTTATGAAGTAGGCTTGATTATACAACTTTTTAATTATTGGTCATCCTTTTGTAAATGGAATGATCCTCCTAGGTCTAGTCTATTGCATGAGGGATGTAAATGAGCTGGTCTGTTTCGAGAGTGCGTATGACTGAGTTGATAGTAAGACTATGTGTTTGCACAAATACGTAATTGGTCATGTTGTCTCCTATTAAAATTGAAAAGATTGGCATCACCCTAGCTTGGCATGGCGTGGATGAGATCAGATGATTGCCATGTGACCGAATACAAGAGATTGGCGATGGCCTGGTCAGAAGTCACACTACCCTGTGAACTGATAGTAGAACTCCTTGGGTAGCCTTCTGCCTCTGCAATGACTCTCGGCAAACCAACAAGCGTGTGGCAGCCATTGCGCTGGCTGAGCGAGCTGTTTTTCTAGTATTAGGAGACAGCACTGTGTATCCTGTGTAACCTATCTTAAAATAAAACTTTTTTTTTCATTCATTTCATGGTAATATCAAAGAAATCAACTTCTGGTTTGTGCAGACATTTGAAAAAATAAAATGGAGGGATCTTAGACACGTTTATTAGGCTAGAGCCAAAATTGACAAAAATTTTATCTAGGAAAAGGCTTAATATTATGTCTTCATATTGGATAATTTTTAATTAAGGGGAGGCGTTTGGTGTTGCTACATGTATAAAATGATGAAAGTTAAATTCATGTACATGGAAATTTATTCTGTATTGTTATCTCTGTATGTTCTCAAAGGAAATTTTTCGTCATGCAGCAACTACAATCTTTGTCATGCTAATTTAGGAAGTTGTGCTTATAATATGTAGGACAGGAACAAAATTGTCTTTTTTGAGTGATTGACTCAATATTATATCTCATGTTTTACTCACAGGTACTGTTTTACAATATGGCAATGGAAAAGCAGTTGATGATGTCATATCGCATTTAGCCCAACGTCTTTTTGACAAGGTATTGATAAAAATACCCTTACTTTGGTACACCCAATGAAAATTGTTTACTTTATTGACAAAATTTAGTTTATGTCACTCAGATCTATGATTTTATGTGTTACACATTACACACAGTATGATATGAGTTTTTAACAATCTTAATTTATGGCATACATATTTCCATTATCATTGAGCAGGATTTTTCATCAATTTTGTTTTCTTGAACCTGTTCACTTCTCCTTCTTTCTCAAGACTCCCACTGTGCGACGAACAGTAATACAAGTAGTGGGTGGCTGGTTATTAGATCTTCCTGACAGGTATTCATATCATCACAAACTCATCCCCTTGTTGCTGTCAGGTTTGGCAGATGAGCAGCAAGACATCCAAGAACTCGCTGATGGATTATGGCATGACATAGGTCAAAAATGGTTTTGATTATTAAAGTTACTGTGTTATTAATTGACTCAATGAAACAGAAAAGTTTGTAAGATTTCTTTAACAAAATGTTAAATCTAAACACATAATTCTTGTACCTTCTCAAGCTTTTAGTCAGAGCTATTCATAATGCTTCCATCGTCTTGATAAAATACTATTAAAATGAGTGAAATGTGTTTACATTTAATCATTCAAGAGTAATTTAGTTCTCGAAACATTGAAATGCATAGTTAATTCAATATCAAATTTTTTGTTTCTCAAGTTTTATCTTTTCATTTTGGTTTTCTTTTTTTGTTTCGATTTGTTTTATAAATGCTTTTTTATGTAATTTTTAGCATATCTCATGTTGTTCCCTCCTCTATCTATCCATTGACTGTCTGTCTCTTTCTGTGTGTGTCTGTGTGTGTCTCTCTCTCTCTCTCTCTCTCTCTCTCTCTCTCTCTCTCTCTCTCTCTCTCTCTCTCTCTCTCTCCCTCCCTCTCTCTCTGTCTCTCTCTCTCTCTCTCTCTCTCTCTCTCTCTCTCTCTCTCTCTCTCTCTCTCTCTCTCTCTCTCTCTCTCTCTCTCTCTCTCTCTCTCTCTCTCTCTCTCTCTCTCTCTCGCTCTCCCTCCCTCCCTCCCTCCCTCCCTTTCTCCTGCTCTATAAATTTCAGTCTCATGATCATTTTTTAATATTATTTATATTTTATAAGGTCTGAAATATGAAAGGGAAAATGAAGAAGACTTGAAGGACAAGCTTGACTTTCAGGCACCACAACCAAGTCACTACCCGCCTGGAGGTAGGACAGATTGAGAGTTTATTTTAACATTCCTTTGTTAGCTTAACCTGAACACTTTGGAACAGCTGACTTACTATTTCTTTAAATCATTTTAATAATATAATGAAAGTAATAAAGTTTATTTGTTTTGTGCCTTATTCCAAGACAATAAGGCGCTTAAAAGTACATTAAAATTAGATACCAAGATCTTGTAATGTAATAACATAGTTGACATCACAATATATAAAATGTACGATTTGGAAATTCAACGATTCTCATACAAGTTCCTCGGATATCAACAGTCATTCTTCTTATTGTACATACACGTAAACATGCTTGTAATAATAATAAGAAAATGTCAACCACTTAATAATTTATTAATTATACATTTAAAAATGAGTCACTGAAAATATGATAAATATCACTATGGCACTTCAATCAGTCACCTGTAATGGAAATAAAATAGAAATACTGCTATTGTTATTTTGTTGATGTTTTACATATACCATATACAAACTGTTTATTGAACAGACATGATATTGTAAAGCCTGTTGATCTTAACAATGACGTCAATATTTTTCAATTGAAAAACCCAGATATCTATAGACCTTAAAATGAGTGTTATTTTGAAAAGAGTGTGGTCATATATCACTGAATAGCTGTAACACTAAACAATGTAAACTTTTTGTTTTCAAATTACAGGTAAAACCTAAAACCAAACCCAGTTTGGTTCATCTTTCTTGTTGAATCCTTGCTGTAATCAACAGTCAAAGCGGATTACCTGTTTTTCTTTTTTCTCTTTGAAGTTGAGCGTCCAAATTTGGGTTGTCGTGTCCTGGTTCATCGCCATTTGTCCAAGATTTTGCCCGGACTGGTTCGGGATATTGGAGACTGGGTGGTGGAAACACGTGTCAAGTCAGCAGCTCTTCTCTACTGGCTTCTCGTCAACGCTGAAGAGTACACACTTCAACATGTGGAAATTTTTTACTGAATGGTCTCTACAGGGCTTGCCATGATGAGGATCAAGAGTAGTCAAAGACGTATGTTAATGTGAAGCTTTCATTCTTTCATGAGCTAAAAGGAAGAGCAAATTAATTGGTTTCATATACATTAAGATAACTTCATAAAATCCCTGCCTTTTTAAATGATGTCAATATATTTCTACTGATCTGATTTTCTATGTGTTAAATATAAAACTGATACTATTTTAGACTTGTCAATAGAAAATATTTTTTTTCATTCATTCTTTTCTTCCTCTTTAACAAAAGTCATACTAAGATAACTGCTGTTGTAGCGGGGGGGGGGTGCACTGCTGTTCAAGAAACTTATATTTGGGTGAAATAAATGGACCTCTGTCTTTTTACAAAAAGGATTTTCGTTCTAAATGAAATTCACAGGTTCAAAGATCGGCTGAACTGGTTGGCTATTTCGTTAAGCCAGAAATTTGGACTAAACTAGTAATCACAGGGTTTGCGCCTGTCCATGTCATATGGTGTGGTAATGACTTTGGCAGGCATTATACGGATCAGAGCGTGAAAATGGCAGAATTCGCAGAAGGCCTCATCAAATCAGTCTGCAATCCTGATGTCTGCCATACAGTTGATCCTAACATGCATTCTCAGGCAAGTATTGTTTATTGTATTCACTGTGTAAGAATATGTAATATGTGTACATGAGGCACTGTTATATACAGAATTATCCACCATTGCTTGATTATTTACAACAGTGCAGGATTTCAATTTAACATATAGCTCCTAGCAATCGTTCTATATTATATCTATAAGCCTATCCAAATATTTGTCTTTCAAGAGCAATTATATATATTTTGAATTACCTTCCTTTTTTCAGTAAAAATGTTTCTTTTATTCCATTGTATTCCAGGTACTGAACTTCAACGAGTCATTAATCACAATAATGAAAGGACATAAAAAATGTGAGTCAGGATGTGTTCAACCTAATGGTCACAGTCATAGCAATGTCACAAGACAGTCAGACAAAGGAAAAGGTAAGAAATTTACTTGCTTGTGTACTTTACTGCATTTTTAACTCCTTGAACCCGGAGCCTAAATTCACATTTTGACACAGGGTGCTGGAGGAACAGTGCTCAGGATGCGGGATAGCATTTATTTTTAGAAAATGTAACTGCGTTTACTTGTATGATCTATGGAAAATTATAAATAACAATGTATTCAGAATAAAATAAACTTTGTAGGTAACTAAAATATCAAAGAAAATAACTTTTTAAAATGTCTCGACAGACAATTATATGACTTCTAGCCAAAAATAACAAAAAGAACTAAAAAAAACAAAACAAAAAGAATAATTTTCTCGCAGGCATAGAAATAGTAAATCCATCTCTAGCTGCTTGTGTTTGATGTCTTCCAATACTCCACATGGGAATCTATGAGAATACACCTTTACAAATAACAGTTTATATCCAATTGTTTTTCAAAATAATCACTATGATTTGTACTCCATATCGTCTCGAAAAATGAGGTCAACATTCGTTTTAGGTCTACAGAACATTTATATCACCACATAAAAATATGTTCTTTACCAATATAATTGTTACTGCAGGAAATTAAATTGATGAAAAACTAGCTCTAACTGTTCTAAACCTAACATTGTTGTCTTCTGACGTGAGAGCTTGGATTCCTATCAGTTAGAGGAGATCTACATTTTTACCTTCATCTTTGCTTTGGTTGATAGTTCTAGATCTAGATCTTGAAGTAGCACTTCTTGTGTTATTATCAATGTCATGCCCTCTACCGAATATTTGATAGGAAATGAAAGTATGAGCCTTCAGAAACATCATAGTACACTTATTTTACATTTTTGTGGGCTTCTTTTGCACTCTTTCTGTCAAAAAAACAAGAAGTCTCACGGCCGCTCATCAATTTTGACAGATCAGTCTGTCGCATACTGCAGCCGCTTATGCTCAAACAGATACAACCGCGTTTAAGATATCTTCTTCAGTGATCGATGAGCGTGTTTGATTTTTTTTAAGGACTTCTTTCGGGGGAGGGAATGAGGGAGGTTTGCAAGACAAGGCATAATAATTATCATCCTCACCATTCATGCTCAATGGTTGCTTGCCATTCTTTGCATGCGTTTGTGAAAAATCTACCAACATATTATTCATTTTTAGATACTTCCCTTTGTCCCTGGAAGTTATGACCTAGCAACAAGTTTCATGAGAGGTGGAATGAAATTCTTTTCGTACGCCTAAAGCCTTTTGTACACATGATGCCATTAAGTATCATGTCGCCATTTAAAGGGGCATTATCAAGCAAACTAGAAAAAGTTGGACCAACACCTATAGATTACTGCTATGATGGATGTAGGCAGACAACCAACCACTATGAGTTTCACCATGAAAGCTTTTGTTACATTTTGTTATTGTTTGAAAGTGGCTATTTTGTTCATATCACCAAACATACATTATTTTGTATCACACTTCAACATTATGATTAGATTGAATAATACAGATAAAGGTATTTTATACATTTTAAACATTTTTTGAAGAAAGTAATATCCTTTAAGATATATACCTTTCTTAAATCTTAGGTAAGTCCATATCAGATATTTTAACTGAAGGATGCATTCTATACTCTTTCTTCAGGCTGATAAATGTTTGGAAAAATTAGCTAGTGAACAAGGCTTAACAGGAAAAGCACAACTTTACGAAATCCACTGTAAACCTCTACTGGATTCCTTTGGTGATGGAATCAACATGTGGACAAACCATTCACCTGAAAGGCAGATCTTTGATGCGTTATTGATTGAAGCTGGTAAGATGTGAAGTAAATCTTTGCTTCAGCTGGCAAATTTTACATCGACAAGAAATATACTTCTTCCAATGGAGTGAAAATCTTTACGCTCATTTTTATACTTCATATGGAAAGAGAGAGAGAGAGCACGTTTTTCAAAAGGATTCAAAGAGCTTTTCATGAAGAAAATGTTACCTACTTCTAGTTTCAATAACAGGAAGGGAAAAGCTGGGGTGGGGAGATCAATTCTTTTGTTTTAGCATTTATTTTTATAGCGTTATTTCATATTTTTTTTTATCTTAATGAGATATTTTATTTGCTTCATTTCCTCAAATGACCTTTACATTCTAATATGTTTATATAATTCTTTAAATAATCTTTTTTTATGAAAACAACAGAGATTCATACTTGTGACTAAGGACAATTATGTATAGTCTTTATAGATGAAATGAACTTACCTTGTTGACGTATCGGGCAATAAAAATAGTTTACACTTTTGTTTACAAAGATTTCCTTCCCATCTTGATTCTACTCTAATTTGAAAACTTAAATTATGAATGCTAAAGGCCCCAAAGTTTTATTTTGTCAAGTAATCTCTTTTTCTGTTTCAATCTTCCAGGGCCAGTGGTAGGTCGCCATCTTGAGGACATCATTCCTATCATTGTCACCAATCTGCAGCCAACGAAAGATCCAGAGTTGAGGCTCAAGTTTTTCTCTCTGCTCTCTCGTCTCGTCATGAGCGCAACCACCACTTTAGATTCAGAACATCACTTTGCTAATTTTTCTGTCATAGTAGTCTCTGATGTCATTTTGCCAAACTGTGTGTGGAAAGCTGGCAAAACATCAGGTGCTATTCGTACGACAGCTGTGTCCTGTTTTTGGGCTATTTTGCAAAGTGGAGCACTTAGTAAAGATAAGGTAAGTCATACATTTGATAAACTTTATATTCTTTTGTTAACAATACAATGTGTTTTTTTTTTCTTGTGTTCTGTTTAGAAATTTCTATTTTTATGACATGTATTATTATATTGATTTTTAACGTAATCAAGTGTCAAATTTAAAAATAACATTGAAGCTTTAACATTTTCATACACTTAAGTTTTTCTTTGTTCAGGATAGTTAAAAGTAAAAGTCCCACACACAGTGTTGCGCAAAAGGTAATCAGGAGTAGAGTTCAGATGTTTCCAAGCGTATGTCATAGTTTGGTAGCTTGCCATTGCTTTCCAAGCTGCCTTTACTTTTACTAAACAACTCTAACTACTCATGCCACTGCCGGACTGGGAATCATGAGGTCCCGAGTTCGAATCCTAGCAAAGCCAGGACCAACGTTGTGTTCCTTGGGAAAGACACGTAACACGCATTTTTCCCACTGTACCCAGGTGCAAATGGGTGCAAGCACTAGCTTGGGAGTAAAAACCTGTGTCAGACTAGAGTCCTGGCCAAGAGGTGATTGTTGTCACCTGTTCCGCTTCACGCTATAGAAACCGGGATAAGCTCCGACTCTATAGGCCGTAAGGGCCTTGAAGGAACTTCACTTTTTTTTTTAGTCATGCCACTGCTGGGTTGATAGGAAGGCCAGGCAAAAACATGTTCCAGTCAGACATTTTCCCAACTGAGCAGAGGCATCGGTAGTCCAAAGGCAAGGTCTTGGGTTCATGTCCCGCCAAGAGTTGACTGACACTTAGTCCCATCGGAAACAGACGATAAAAAGATCCCATGTGCAGATGACAACATTCTGTGCATGTTAAAAATCTCTTGGCTGTTTACAGGGCAGTCCGGACAAAGCGTTAAAAATCCTACCAAAAACCCTGAGATCACTTTAGTTAATTGATGTGGGTAAATCAAATCAAATAAAAAAACCAACGGAGCTAGTGGGCCCTCCCAGGATAACTCAGTCTCCAAAATTGTATCACATTATGATCACATTTCCATTACTTGATGCAAATAGTGGCAAACTATGGTCATTTGTTGTTTGTGTTGCTCTTCATCATTTTTTGTGAAATGATTTTTGCTTTTACATAATATATCTGTTGGAAAAGAGAAAAAGCTTGAATTATTCTTATTCTTTTTCAACGTTCCTTACAATGGAATTATTTGTTTCCTTTTTTTAACTTATTATATCTTTCTACTTTGTTTTTATTTTCTTCTTACAGATGGGGCCAATCGTAGAATCTGTGCTGACTCAGCTTGTGTCCCTCATTGAAGATGACAACAAAAGCACTCGGTTGGTTGCCTGCCGAGTATTGACCAGAGTTTTTGACTTGATGGGATCTGACCTGAGCCAAGACAGACTCCATAACATGTATCTTGAGCTTCTTAAGGTACAGATATAACACGCTTTGACATAAATGAAACAATTGGGTGCATGCAATCTTGGTAGATGTGAAAACTGAGTACTGTTATTCCAATATGTAAAAAATATAAGGAGTTTATACAAAATATTTAGGTCATAGTTATTTAACTATCGCTGTTGTGTACTTATCCATGTTATTGTTATCTTATGGTTCAGGTGCATTAGGGTTTTTATTGTTTTTTTTATTTATCTGCAATTTTCTTACCTGAGCTCATGGCGAGGGTGTTTGTTTTTCCAGTCAAGTTTTGTTTTTTTTTGTTGTCTTAAGTCTTATTTTCTTTATGTGCGAGGAATTTTTGTTTTACATCTATCTGAGTTATTATTTTTCCTTTTGTGTACATTTAAGGGATTGATATGTGAAGGACTAAAGGAATTAATGAGAGAGTCAGTAAGTTTTTTTCTTGTATTGCTGTGATTTCATGGTAATGGTTTTTTCTATTTTTTCTTTTGTGACAGCGCTTTGGATGACAGCAGTGATGATATTCCGCATGACTATGACAAAAACACTTCTGGCATATTTTGACTGCTTTCAAGGGGAATATGACGCGTTCGACTCTATCGGCCCTATCTTGAGGCTATTTATAGAGGCCTGCTGGTTCACCTTGATGACCCAGAGAGAAAATTCAAAAGGCTGTGCTAGGTCAGTTGGGTTTTTTTTTGTTGTATATAATCCATTTGTCCTTTATTTCAAGTCCATAATGAACGTCTTTAGGTCTGCACCTTCTTTGCGTTGTTGTACTGTGCATTCATCAGATAGATCCTAGACAATGTTTGTAAAGGTAAGTGTAGTTATTCAAGACCATTACGACCATAGCGCTGCAGCTTATCCTGGTTTCTATAGCGGAACAGGTAATAATAATCATCTCCTGGACAGACGCTAGTTTGAGGCAAGTTTTTATCCCAAGCTAGTGCGATATCAATTTAAACCTGGGTCGAGTGGGGAAAATGCATGTTAAATGTCTTTCTCAAGAAACACAATGTCGGACCTCAGCTGTGCTAGAATTTGAACCCAGGACCTCATGATTCCAAGTCAGGCAGCCTAACCAATCGATTACCATCACCACAATGTTTGGTTTAGAAGTTTTTTTAATTTTAAAAAAAATGAACATATATGTGAATGTTTGTTTGTGTCAGGGTATGGAGAATGAGGATATGTATCATACTTTTTAAAGTTATTGTTTGCTTGTTTTTGTTGTTTTCAGAGGTCTTAAAGAAAACTGCTGAGCTTGCTCCCCATATGTTGATCCAAGAAGTGGAAAACATAAAGCACAAACACCGAAGTACAAAATTTTGTGACATTCTCATTCAACATGCCCAACCTCTTACTATGATTAATCTAGCTTGATGAGGTGATAAAGCATGGCAAATATTTACTTTTATTCATGTCTAGGCTTGTTTTATATGATGTGTATATAAAAAACTGCCATTACCGTATTAATATTCTGCAAAGTGAGACATGGGTCTTAGCCGATATTAAGTTTAAGATATCTACCTTTTGGAAGTTACAAATGAGTCTCTGTGACCAATAAAATTTCACCATTGTCTTGTCAGTTTTATGATAAAGAAGCTTTTGAAAAAAAAAAAGCATGATTTTTAACTATTTCTTTTTCATTCTTGCCAGGAGCATCTAACAATTTAAAAATCAAAATATGTCTCACTTTGCAATTGAACGCCTTATAATATATTCATTCATTAATTAGCAATTGTTTTCATATCATTCTGAAAGTGAATGTTTAAAACTTGATGTGTGACATGGTGTATGTTGTCATTCACCATTATCAAATAAAAGTTATATTTTATTTTAATCTGGAGTGTGATCTGTGAATATATGTTTCTTCTTTTCGTTTTAAATGCTTCAAGAAATTGCAACTGTATGTTTTTACCACAAAAGGAGTCACAGTGGAGTGAATTTGAAATAATTAACGACAAAAAAAGTGTCAATGCCACCAAGGTTATTCTTCAAACTTCACGTGTGTGTTCTGCCTCCTGGGGTGAAGTTGTCAGTTTTTGTGTGTATTTATTGCATGTTGATTTGACTTTTAAAGTTTATCTTTGAATCCTGAGTAAATATTTCTTTCATTGGTTTGCAATGGCTGAATGCTTGTATGTGGAGCAATTTTTATATTGTCATTTCCTGAAAAGTTTAATGGGTCGCGTCGGCTCAATTTGTATTTCAATAAATAAAATATATATTAAATAAACAATTCGTTGTTTTGTTATTGTAGACTAAAACAACACACATGTACAAAACTTCACATGAAAAAGAAATAAAAACTTAAAGAGGGAAACCAAGAGTCAGTATTTTCTATCTATTTGAAGGAGTTCATGCAATTGTCAGAAAGTACAAGGATAGGTTTCACCTACCACAAGCAAAGCATATTATTTAAGATCACCCAACACCATAATACTACTAGCGCTTCATGGAAAAAAGGAAAAGACCAATTGATGTCAACATCAATGTTTTAAAGGAAATAAATTTAATAATCAATATAAGTTTAAATTATTTCATTTTAGGCAGAGAGAAGCGAGGTTTTTTCAGTATTTTGCTGAGTCATTAGATGTGTCACATCACATTTGGAATGTGTTGAGGACAAGTGTATGACTATTTCAAGTAATGTGTTTGCTTCATATTAAGATAAATGCGCATTGTTCAGATTACATATGCTTTTCAATCTCGCCAGAGGGAGGGGGCGGGGGGAGTGACAGGTAGTGTGACATAAGAGAGATTCTCATTGTTTATAAATAAATTTGTACCTAAGCAGATGGAGAAAACAAAGAAAATTTCATTTAAAGTGTGTTTTATATTTATATATATATATGTTATATCTAGATAAAACGAATAAGATAAAGTACACTGAAACATATTTTTTAGATAGGCAAGGTAATGCCAGTTTTCTTGAAATAAACAAATTATCACAGAAGGCTTTAATATATTTTGTTACATGTTTTTCTTCCTTCAAGAAATACATCTACATTTGTTAATTTAAAATTCTCTTTGAAATTTGAAATCTGTGCACAGCAATAGTAATAGTGCTGATGACATGAAGTAAATTTAAACGTAAGACTTCTCCATCTTCACAACAAGTTAAAATAGGGCGTCAATGAACAACAAAAACTTATTTCATGTACAATAAACAATTACAAAGACTTGTGTGACATTTTTTAAAGTGATAAGAATGATGTCATATGATAAATAAAACAACTTAATATTATATCTAATCTATGAGTAATATGAAATTTTTATATGTCTATTCTTATTTCATATATTGCAAACATTTATCATCTTAATTACAGTTAGCATGACTAAAAACCGCCAGTCACAATTTATTTGAAGAGTGAGCATGAATGTTTGAGGAAAATTCTAAAATGTGTATAAAAAAAATGTTGAATTTCCCAAAAATAATTATAACATATAACTCTTTGACATGCAAGCTTCACAAATGTTATGGATTGACAACTGAGATCATTTTCATTCAAGGTAACTTGTGTAAATTTTTTTGTTCCTTGAGCAATTACTAATTACATATTTTAAAATTCATTTCATTAACATTCCATCACTAAAAAGCGCTCATTTTAATTTCAATACAATTTTCGTCCATATTTAACACAAAAATGAATATCAATATCACATGAAATGTATTTTTATTTTCTTTACAAACAATTCCAATTCATAGCATGATAAGTAAGGCTGTCCTCCCGGCGCTTTGGCAGCACGTAGGGCTGTCACAATGGATTACCATTGATCTTTGTCAGATGCCAATTTTGTCATTTTCCTCCCCCCATGCCCATCCCTGGATCTTCAGCTCTTTTCCGTGGCTCCCCGTCCAGGTTTTAAACAGGCGACCTCTTTTCCTTCTTCCCTGGAGGTTCCATCTGAGGGCTATTTTAGGGATGGCATCAGCGTTCCATTCATCCTATTGCATGGTAAATACTACATAGAGAACTGTTGCCCGTGAAGACAACTTATGATTTTTCTTAAACGCTGAAAAAATATTCTACAATGAAAATAAAGAATAAGCCCTAAGAAATGGAAAATACATATTTTTGGCTCAGATAGCTGTGATTGAAGCTGAAACAATGATTTATCGTTTCCCAACAACAAACGGGGCAGAACCTAAAAAGAAATAGAAATGTGAATTCAAATCTCAAATAAATGTATGACACAAAAGAGCATTAATAATATAATGAGATCATGTGTGACAAACATTGTTAGAATACTTTATTCATTAGATCATGTGAATGTTCCAGACATAACAATGTGTGATGGTATATATAGTAATAATAGTATTCTAGATAGACAATGTAATGAACTCACTTCAGGAAAACTTATCTAATTTATGACAAATGCTTGCTCTGTCTTAGATTTCAGACTTCTTTATACTTGCATCTTAAATCAACATTCAACATATCTAAAATATGAGTCTGTATGCATCTTTACATATGGGTGTACAGATACTATTACTAGAGTTCTGTAGAGGTCTAGTATGCAATTATTATTTATAATATTTATTTGTTTATTTTAAGTCTAGAATTGCATAGACTTATCATTTGTAGTTCAAGAGTCATGCATTTTTAGGGCCACACATGTCAATTAAATTCCTATATTTTGTGAAATATTCACTGCTAAAAGTAACTAAGGTGTCTGTACTACAAACACAGCCTACTTTGTAATTAATAATTATACATACACTAAAGGAAATTAAAAAAAACACATACATGGATCACTTGCAATAGGACATCTTCAGTAGAACATAACGCCGGAAATAAAATTAGTATTTTCTTTATTTAAAACTATAAATGGCCAACTATTTATTTTATTAGATCAGCTTAAACTTAATACAAGAACAACCAGATCACTGTCAAACACACATGGTTCCATCTTCAACATTCATTGCCACCTGCACTCATTTTACCTTAAGTACAAGTACTACTACTAGTGCAGTAAGGCTGTGGAATGGTTTGCCAACAGAAATTTAAAAAACTCAGTAATACCGCTGAAGACTTTAAAAAGAAAAATTAAACACACCACTTTAAAACCAAAATTGGATTAAATTTTTTTGGGTTAAATTCAAATATATGTGCTGGCAGTGACAATAATACTCAAGACTTGAGTTGGTCATTATTATTATTATTATTATTATTATTATTATTATTATTATTATTATTATTATTATTATTATTATTATTATGAAGAAGAACACAGCTGTGTGTCAGTGCCATAAAATGGAATAATTTTTTAATACATGTGTTATCCTGATTTTCAATAAGAAGAAAATTCAAGAACCTCAATTACCTTTAGCACTGGCTGGACGTTCAGGAGCACTAGTTTGACTTGCTTTTATAAAGGGCTCTGTTGATAAGAAGAAAAGGCAAACCAAATTAACACAAACAACACTGTACATTCATGATCAACATTTCAGTGGGGGGGAGGGGTGGCGAGACATGGTTTTCCACAAATTCAACTCAAACATGTTGCAAGCTATCATCAGGTAGTGAGACGATTTTGAAAAGATTGCAGTGTGTGGAACGCAAAGTCATGCAAGGGATGAACAAGATGACGAATAATGACTCTGCCACATTGGTGTGACTGTAAGCAGCAATAAATTTGATAATTGTTCAAAATACGACATCTCATACAAACACTGATCTTGAAGCAAGTAAAGTCATTACTTGATGTCATGTCTTTAACTTTAAGTGGTAAAAAAATGCAAGACATCAAATACAGTGTATGTGGTAATAAGAATAAGCCCAAACAGAGGAAAATGCCTTGCTACTTATTAACTTCATGCAATGGTCTCAGATTGATGATATGTTTTGCCTGGGAAGCCTCGAAAGAATGTTAAGAAACATGCAGTACCTATAAAAGCATAAAGACATTTTCAAGCCCCCCTCCCTCCATTTCCTCACCCCCAATTTCTAATTGAGTTGGTATTGGAGTAACTTCCTTTAATCAAGGAGGTCGGAAAATGTATGTGCCTTTGGAAGAAAAAAAGTGTCTCTCGCTTGATAGAACCAGGGCTCCAGCGAGCAGAGCATTGTGCTATCCCACTCGAAAACAATTTGAATGTGTAAGTTGGGTAAGCACTGTGATAACCATAAAGTTAGCTAAAGGCTCAAACTCAAAGGGGCAACTGGGAAAGGTACTCTCAAATGAAACGCAAACGGTCACAAGAAAAGAGAAATACATGGTAGAAGGTCAAGGGTAAACCACGGCTTTTCATAACAACACATTGTCATCCTATATTTATCCACTTAAAACCAAGCTATAAACAACCGTGCAAAAAATACCCTTCCACTCACCAAGCTACCTCCTACACTACTGTTGCATACATACCGATTACATACATACACACACACATACATACATACATACATACAAACAAATTCAAATACGGACAACCAGTACACGAAAACAAGCTTTGCATTTCAATGTAAGTTTGCGTACTGCTCAGTAAAGAAAATTGGTACTGTAACAAAACCAACATTAACAAAGAAGAACCTAGTACAACTTAAAAGGCAGAAGCATAGAAACAAGACGGGGGTGTTATAAATTAGATGACATATATGTATATGTATACGGTAGTAGCAAGAACAAAAGCAGTAGTTGTGGTGGTAGTGGTAGAAGCAGCATCAGTAACAGTAGAGGGAGTAATAGATGTAGAAGTACATGTAGTAGCAGCATTAATAACAGCACCAAAAGTAGTAGTGGTAGTAGTAGCACTAGTAGTGCAAGTAGTAGTAGAAATATTAGTAGTACAATGTAGTAGTAGTGGTGGTAGTTGTAGTGGTAGTTGTAGTAGCAATAGCAGTAGTAGCAACAGCACCAACAGTAGTAGTAGTGGTAGTAGTAGTAGTAGTAGTAGTAGTAGTAGTAGTAGTAGTAGTAGTAGTAGTAGTAGTAGTAGTAGTAGTAGTAGTAGTATCAGTCACAGTAGTAGTAATAATAATATTAGTAGTAGTACTGTAGTAATAGTAATAGTAGTAGTAGTAGAAGTAGTAGTAGTAGTAGTAGTAGAAGTAGTAGTAGTAGCATCAGCAGTAGTAGTAACAATAGTAGTAGTAGTAGTAGTAGCAGTAGTAGTTGTTTTTGTTGTTGCATTACATGTAGTAGTATATTTATCAATCGCAGCAACAGTAGAAGTAGTAGTTGTAGTAGTAGTAGTAATCGTCGTAGTTGTATTACATGTAGTAGCATCGCTATCAATCGCAGCAGCAGCAGCAGCAGCAACAGTAGCAGTCTAAAGAAGTTAAGTAGCGGTATCAGTAACCTAACATTAACAATGATACACTGGATTTTGTACAGGATGTAAACTGGGAAGCCATAATGATTTTCGTTTTTTTAAGCTTCAAGCTTTCATTATTGTTTATCAAGCAGGTAACTGACGAAGCAATGGGAGTCAAACAGGTGGATGTATGTATGAACAACGTTATTCACCCCATAGTAAGTGCTCTTATGTTATAACAATGTAATCGTGACAGTCAATCTAAGTGTAGAGATAAGAATAAGCGCTTCATCGCTTCATCGCTTCGATTAAAAGCTTCAAGCAGAGAACACAATCATCCATTTGGTTTATATGTGACACAGAAAGATTTAGAGTCAAGTTCTACCAGGATTCAATTATGTTTCTTCCTACTTCAGCAATAGTGCTTTTATGTAAGTAAGCTTTTTAAAAACCATTCAGTAGTCGTATTGGCATGGGCGATTATACAGAGTGCCCCCCCCCACAAAAAAATAAAATGTTCACGACTTACTGGCAAATCATCTTACGCAGGTGTCCTCATATCTCATCATAAGAAGAATATTTAAGTTTTGTTTCATCAAAATTTGTCGTACCAATCAAAAGTTATACTGCAATTCTTTTTTTTTTATGAAGTCAAGTCAAACTGTAATAAATCTTTAGTTGGCCGTCCATTCATAACCCATATCACATGAATTGGATCGTATAACTATGAAATTTGTCTGTACACTACTCCCCCCCCTCCTAACAAATGTATGATCCTGGTGAACAGAACCCACTGGTACTGCCATACACACTTATTGAGGTGTGTAGAAATAAAGTTCCATCTAGGCCATTATGGCCCATGAAGCTGGCGCTTATCCTGGTTTATGTAGCGTGAAGTGGAACAGGAGATAATAATCACCTGCTGGACAGGACGCTGGTCTGACGCAGGTATTTTACTCATAGCAGAGTATTGACCCTAGCTCCTCGTAAATAGACATGCATTTTGACAGGTTTACCCCATTTACCCCATGAGAAGATGCCCTTTTCAGAATTTGGTGAAACCTGCATTGTGACGATGTCCAGTTTGGCGTGGACGTTTTTTGTGTGGATGCCCTCCATAATAATATTACACACATATGTCTCTGTCTCTCTGTGTCTCTGTTTGTATGTCTGTCTGTCTGTCTGTCTGTCTGTCTGTCTGTCTGTCTGTCTCTCTCTCTCTCTCTCTCTCTTCTTCTCTCTCTCTCCCCTCCTCCTCCTTCTCTCTCTCCCTCTCTCCCCTTCTCTCTCTCTCTCTCTCTCTCTTCTCTCTTCTCTCTCTCTCTCTCGCTCTGTCTGTCTGTCTGTCTGTCTGTCTGTCTCTCTCTCTCTCTCTCTCTCTCCTCTCTCTCTCTCTCTCTTTTATATCTATCCATCTATCTATCTATCTATCTATCTATCTATCTATCTATCTATCTATCCTATCTATCTATCTATCTATCTATCTATATCACGCACACACATACACACAAGCACACAACAGTTCGTTAGTGAATTAAAAACACACCAACAGCAAAGACAAAACAATAACAAAAACAACTAAAAACAATTTCTGCTGAAGGTTTAGCACGATGTACATATATTTACACTGTCTGAAAAAAATATATATTTGCCCATGCAACAAGGTGAGAGTAGTAAAACAGCACGTTCTCTTATTGATGATTTCAATATGAAAACCAGCAATGATATCTGCTAAGGGCTCTCTGGAGCTCACAGCTTTCACAAACTTCCGATGTGACACAAGACGTGTTCTGTGCCATAGCGACGTAATTCAGAAACATTTTCTCTTTCCTACATTACTTTCGTTTTTAAAGTATATTTCCGTATAAACATCTTAATCGATAATATAGAAAGTACAACATTCAATACGGTATATCAATATACTATAATTTGACATATTGAAGGGATGTATGTCTGGGTTTTAATGTCACAATATGGCCCTGACTGAAAGAGTTGTGTGTGTGTGTGCGTGTGTGTGTGTGTATGAGTATGAGAGAGAGAGAGAGAGAGAGAGAGAGAGAGAGAGAGAGAGAGAGAGAGAGAGAGAGAGAGAGAGAGAGAGAGAGAGAGAGAGAGGGAGGGAGGGGAGAGAGAGAGAGAGGGAGAGGAGGGAGGGAGGGAGAGAGAGAGGAGAGGAGGGAGAGGAGGAGAGAGAGAGAGAGAGAGAGAGAGAGAGAGAGAGAGAGAGAGAGAGAGAGAGAGAGAGAGAGAGAGAGAGAGAGAGAGAGAGAGAGAGAGAAAGTCAGACGGACAGACAAACAGAGACATACATAGAGAGAGACAAAGACAGATTCATGAACATATTATGTATTGTAGCATTAAACAATAGGTCATCCACACTGTTTTAACTATGACAATATCTGAATCTAATTTGTCTGTTTCTTGTTGCATATTATTATTCCAAAATGAAAGAAATCTAATCATCATCATCAATCTGCTTGTAAGAAAATTGTTTTGTTGCAGCAGGCCTATTTTCATCCTTTTTGTGTGTGTGTGTGTGTGTGTGCAAAAACTGTGTGCAACAATTTTTATGAGTCCTCTTAAATTTCCAGGTCTGAATGGCATTTTAGCCTGTACCTATCACGGAAAGGAATACAAGATAGGAGACAAATTCAAATCCTCTGACGGATGCAATGATTGTGTTTGTGGAGCAATAGGAACTGTTTGCACTAAAATTTACTGCAAACCGGATGATTCCACCTCCTGTAAAGTGACCGAAAAAGATGGTACAGTCAGTGTTCACCAAAAGGGGCCACCTTCAAATCCCCTGACGGCTGTAACACCTGTGCTTGCGCCAATGGGATTCCTATGTGCACCCTCATGGCCTGTGACAAAGACATGGTCTGCAAGGACGCAGCTACAGGTAAATTCTACATGAATGGAGAAACCTTCAAGGCAGCCGATGGTTGTAATGCCTGCACTTGCTCGGATGGGGAATACAGTGCACTGACAACGCTTGTCCTCCGCTAGATGCTGTAAACCCACGGTCGGCACATGTATGGAAAAAGACAGCGGCATATCCTACAACGAAGGAGACAAGTTCAAGGCTGCTGATGGATGCAACACTTGTTTTTGTAAGGGTGGTTTCATCTCTTGTACCAAAATGATTTGCCAACAAAAACTCAGTGTTTCGACAAATTCACCATGGCAGTGTACAACGATGGAGACAAATTTAAAGCCCCTGACGGGTGTAATACTTGTATGTGTAGCGGTGGACAAATTGCTTGTACTGAGATGTTCTGTCAAAACAATATTGAATAAACATTATTGCACTACCTCTCAACAGTTTCTGAAATATTAAAAAAGATGTTCTTTATACATAATTTGTTGCATTATTTGAGTTTCCTTTATATTATTACGACAAAGCTTGTATTTATGTCTTGGAGATCAAGAGAACTGAAATATAATTTTGCTGCCTTTAACATCCTGAAGACAGAATTTTAAAGCCAAACTTTATTGACTGGTACTTCGTAAATGGAACTGATCCAATCATGGTTTCAGCCTTAACCAAACCCATTCACCCTAAATGTAGAATAAAATTTCATTTTTAAAGATATGGACACATCAGTGAAGTAAAGCCAGGGATCCAATCTCACATATTGTAACATATCAGATTTGATTTCATATCATCATCGTTATTATTATCATTATTATTATAGGAGCGTTATACCCCAGGTGATATGAAGTGTGATTATTAGATCGAGTCAGTATTAGATACTGAGGTTACGAATGCAGGCATGAACTACATTTATTTCAACTCCTGTAGAAAATGGTTGCTGAGGTGATGAAAAATTCTATTCAAAGACGAGAAAACAATAAAATTTTTTAATTAAACTGGTAGAAAAAATTCTCCAATGAAAACCGATCATTTAGAAACTACATGCAAAATTTGGTTACTCTTAATGGCTTGGCAACAAAGACTTTGACGCATAAAGAATGACCTACTCAGAATTACATATAGATTATTATTAGTATCATTATTGTTGTTACTATTTTTATTATCATTATTATTACACTCAAAAAACGTTCAGTCCGAGAATGCTTGATTCGAAACTTACGTTAGTCAGAAAGATTTGTCAAGTCCGATATTTTCTTTATTAAATTTCCATATATCTAATCCAAAATCTACTTTAAGTCTGAAACAAATTCTTTTTCCCCACAGGGCCCATGCTTTTTTTTTTAGATAAAGCCACCATAAGCCCAATCTACAACTTACTACAACTAGATGGAAAACAAAGCAACCTTTCAACTCTAGACTATCCCAAAAGGATTTTTGCAACCCTATCGTACAATGTAATACCCCGTTTACACTATACCAGAAGAGCTTTACACTTACATGCTGTGTTTGCCTAGACACTGTTGATTAGTACCCACGTGTCCGCATGTTTGTAATGTAGTGTTGACGTTGGACCACTGAATTACGCGATCAATAAATGGCTTTATTATCATCCCCTTACCACTAACACCCACCCCAATCTCTCTTTCTCCCCCCCTCACCCTTTTTAAAAATGTAGTGTTGACCCAGTCAATCGACATCATGTCTCTTCACCATGCTAAATTCTAATTGCCTAGTGACAAACCAGTGATCCAAGAGGACAAAGGCTGTGCTGTACAGTGGGTGGAGTTATTAAGAAGAGAAGACTGGTAATTGTTTTTATTACATTACATTGGAGATATATATATGTGTAGTGTGGCTACAATGAATGGCAAGTTGTTGACAGGCATAACAGCCCCATTAGCAATGGGATTTCGAGTAAAATAAAGGATGGTCACAGGATTGTCAATAACTTAAAGCAAAAATGATATTCTGGGGCCACTGGTTGCCTATGGATTGCTTTTAAAGCATAATACATGCTATCGATGTCACTGGTTGCCTTGATTATTATTATTATTATCATTATTATTATTATTATTATTATTATTGTTATTATTATTATTATTATTATTATTATTATTATTATTATTATTATTATTATTATTATTATTATTATTATTATTATTATCAATACTATTATTATTATTATTATTATTATTATTATTATTATTATTATTATTATTATTATTATTATTATTATTATTATTATTATTATTATTAATATTATTATTATTATTATTATTACTATCATTATTATTATCATTATTATTATTATTATTATTATTATTATTATTATTATTATTATTATTATTATTATTATTATTATTATCAATGTTATTGTTATTATCATTATCATTATCATTATTATTATTATCATCATCATCAACATCATCATCCTCACCAGCAGCAGTAGTCGTAGTAGTAGTAGTAGTAGTAGTAGTAGTAGTAGTAGTAGTAGTAGTAGTAGTAGTAGTAGTAGTAGTAGTAGTAATAGTAGTAATAGTAGTTGTAGTAGTAGTAGTAGTAGTAGTAGTAGTAGTAGTAGTAGTAGTAGTAGTAGTAGTAATAGTAGTAGTAGCAATAGTAATCGTAGTAGTAGTAATAAGTCGTTTGCTCTATCCCTTTAATTGTATCAATACATTCGTAAATTATATACATTTCACACCTTTATTGTAAATTTTTTTTTGCCTTGTTGATACTTCCTTTCATTCATTCTCTATAATTTTTCTTTCTAGACAAGGTCAGGTCATTCTCTGACACACTAATCTCTGTAAACGTCGAATAATGGTTGGAAATGCAAAGGCGTTTTTAGGACAGTATATCTACCGAGCCTCACCTCAACATCGTATTCGATGGAAGGATTACATTAGATGTGATCAAGCAAATCCATGTCGTAAACCATTCGTTCTGTTTCTCATAATCACACCTCTCTCTCTCTTTCTTTCATTCCTTCTTTTTCCTTTTTTTTCTCTTTCAATCCTTCTGTCTTTCTCCCTCTCGCCTTTATTACTTATTTTCTCACTCCCATACATTCTTCGCTTTCTCTGCTACTCATTCTTTTTATCATTACCGTCTTTTTCTTTTTTTTCTTACTCCTTTCTGGTTTTCTTCTGACATCACATTGTTTAGATCTAGATCTAGATTCTAGATATTTCTCGTTTGTTGTATGACGAAGGGTTATACCTGAAATGTCACGTGTTTGTTCTGTCTTTATTGGTGGAGTTGTCACTTATTGTCGTTTTTCACCCAGTAGTAGTAGTAGTAGTAGTAGTAGTAGTAGTAGTAGTAGTAGTAGTAGTAGTAGTAGCAGTAGTAGCAGTAGCAGTAGTAGTAGTAGTAGTAGCAGAAGCAGTAGCAGCAGCAGTAGTAGCAGCAGCTGCAGCAGCAGTAGTAGTAGTAGTAGTAGTAGTAGTAGTAGTAGGTAGTAGTAATAATAATAATAAATACATTTCTATAGCGTTCATCATCAACACTAAATCAACCTCTGAGCGCTTTACACTGACATGTCATTGTACAGACAACACATAAAGAATGTCAATGAAAGAAAAATTATAAAATTATGTGCTGCAAAAGGAAATAAAATAATTTAAATAAAATTACAAGAGTGGTAAAGTACAGAAATAAAAACAATTACATGTATACAGCTTAAAAATTCCTTCAAGTCCCTTAAGGCCTATAGAGCCTGAGCTTATCCCGGTTTCTATAGCGTGAAGCATGAAATACAATTTAAGCTATTTATTAACAATGCATGTACAATTAGTTTGGTGGGTATGCATTGAAAAAAAGGTGGTGTTTCAAAGACTTTTTGAAGGACTTAAGGGTTTCCTTGATTTGGTCTCCCGAGGCAGATTGTTCCAAACTTTTGGGGCAGAGAATTCAAAAGCTCGCTCACCATAGGATTTTAGACACATTCTTGGGATTTCTAAAATTCTGTCATTGGAGGAGTGCAGTTTCTTATGGGGGTCTTTTTACGTAAAAGTTCAGTTAGGTACTTAGGTCCAAAATCATTGAGGCATTTGTATGCCAATGTGGCAATTTTATATTCAATTCTTTGCTTCACGGGAAGCCAGTGGAGGGATTGAAAAGTTGTGAGACGTGATAGGATTTTTTCTTTTTGAAAACAATTTTGGCAGCCAAATTTTGAATTCTCTGTAACTTTCTCATCCTTTCAGAAGGGAAACCAAACAGAAGGGCGTTGCAGTAGCCCATTTTTGAAAAAAACCCAATGATACAATAATAGTATTAGTAGTAGTAGTATTAGTCGTAGTAGTAGTAGTAGTATTAGTAGTAGTAGTAGCAGTAGTAGTAGTAGTAGTAGTAGCAGCAGCAGTAGCAGTAGTAGTAGTAGCAGCAGCAGCAGTAGCAGTAGTAGTAGTAGTAGTAGTTGCAGTAGTAGTAGTAGTAGCAGTAGTAGTAGTAGCAGCAGTAGTAGCAGTAGTAGTAGTAGTAGTAGTAGTAGTAGTAGTAGTAGTAGTCGTAGTAGCACTACTATAAGTAGTAGTAGTAGTAGTATTCAGTGAGTTCACAACAGTTCATGAATGAGTATTCCCACCTGTAAACTCTTGATTGTTGAAGGAATTTCCTAGCTTGAGCGATTTCATTCCCAATTTTATGTAGATCATCACCCTCAAATGTTGGGAGATGTGGATACTAAGGATATATAAAGCAATAAACAATTTAAATGTTTTTGATCTTGGTACCAATTCAAAAAATTAAAAAACATTGTCATAATAATGTGCTATCAAATTGTGAAATAAAAGTATACTTAAGGAAAACAGTATGCAATAGATTTGAAAAAAAGCAAGCACTCGTACATTCTTCATGACGCTCCAGACACACTTGAAGGAATTGTCAATTTCGCTTCGCTTTGTCATAATGAAGAATTTGAAAATGGAAATCTTTCTTACCTCACTGTCATGAAAGTTCAGACAAGAGTTTGTGAATAAAAAAAGCTGAGCATCAAAATCATCATGAATGCGATGGTAGCGTCCACCGGTCTCAGATGCAAGCAGACGCAGGAAATTGTTGGCAGTACTGAGGAGACAAAAGTGTAGAGAAGAGTAGAGATACACAGAAGTAAACAGAAAAAATTTAACTTTCTTTTTTTTTACTTCATTTCATGGATATAGAGGTATACATGGTCTGCTAGGTAAATTCTATGAAATCATTGAATTTTTTGTATGCCATTACTTTCTAGCTTATCTTCAACACATACCTGTCAGAGCAGTTGAATGAGATTGTGTTGACACTGACATTTCTCTTTCATTCATTTTGGATACTTCCCAGAAGTACCAGAGATGTACTTGTATCAGGTTTGCCATCAGTCAAGACGTAAATGGCTTCAACGCCTGGATCTCTGAAGGCAAGCTTTAAAATGAAATGGGAAGAACATGGCGGAAACTTATTGAAGAGAACTGATATTAAAAACAGGAAATTAAGGTTATGGTAAAAATGAAATGAAAAAACGTTTGTGTTTCATCCACTGTAGGTAAGCATCAATGGACAGACTATAGTAGTTAAACAAGTAATGATAACAATAACAAAGATGATGACAATGATGAGAGAGATATCATATAAAACAAACACATTTGTGGATTATTACTCATTCTATTGAATGAAGTATGGAGTAAAACCAAACTGTGGGATATTGAACTTCACATGCATTTTAAAAAACCCACTTGTCTTATCCTGCTACAAAAAGAAAAGCCACCAAGGCTTTAAATGCATGATGCATAGGAACAAATAGCCCAATCCACAGTTGAAGAAATAGAGTCAGAGTTAGATGAGTCAGATGATAATATTAATAATAATAATAATAATAATAATAATAATAATAATAATAATAATAATAATAATAATAATAATAATAATAATAATAATAATAATAATAATAATAATAATAATGCACATTTATATTGTGCCAATAACTTACATATAGAGCTCTGGGCACATAACAAAAAGAAAAGAAAAAAATAATATTACTTACTCACTACATACACAATCACACGGAAAGATGGGCTTAAAATCACATTGTTAAATGATACTTTCTAACCAGAAACATTAAAAGCTTTTCTAAATAAACATGTCTTCAACCGCTTCTTTTACCTGCAAAGCCTCTAGAGTGCATGTATTGCCACCAGGAACAAGTTGTGATGCCCATCTAATAGCATCATGGCAATTAGCCTCTGATGGCGACTGTATGGAATCCCTCCACACAGAACAAGCTCCCGAAAATCGAATTATGTTGAACCTTTAGAGAAAACAACAATAACAAAAGTTTCAGTATTTAAGTCTCAACATTCTTTGAATTGAGTCTATCAATGTATAATGCTCCCTTAAGCCCAAATTACACAATAATTCATTATCATCAAAGAGTAACCACATTTATTTATCTAATGATCTATTTGTATTTTGATTTGGCTATCTATTTATTCATTCTATCTATTCATCTATCTATTTATCTATCTATCTATCTATCTATCTATCTATCTATCTATCTATCTATCTATCTATGTATCTATCTATCTATCTATCTATCGATCTATCTATATATCTATCTATCTATCTATATATCTATCTATCTATCTATCTATCTATCTATCTATCTTCTATCGATCTATCTATCTATCTATTTATCTATATATCTGTGTATCTATCTATTTATCTTTCCATCTACCATCTATCCATCTACTGATCTATCTGTCTGTCTGTTTGTCTTCGCAGAGCAATTTCAATAATTTTTTTCCATTTCTAAGACATTTTTTCCATCACTGCAAAAGGCTAGTCTTATTTCCAAACATATCACTCAGAAATAAAGTCATAAAATCTGCTCTGATGAAACTGGGGGTTATTTTTTAAAGACATCATTAACCAAAACAAACCTAGATCCTAAAGATGAATATTCCATCTCGAATATGAAACTGATACAGATTTAATTCTATCTTCAACAAAGTATGATATATGAGTTTACTGAATGCCCAGTTTGTGAAGTTGATCCCAAACAAGGGAGGCCAGCTCTTTCTTCAGCTCATCCATCCTGCCCTCCATTGAGCCAGATGTATCGATGAGAAGTGCAACACGTTTGTGTACAAGTGTACCAAACATGCGACGACTGCCTGTGATGCAATTTTATAAAGTAAGCAATAAGATATTCATGTTTTTTTTCTAAACAGAATAGAATCATTAAGTACAGTTAAATGAAGGCTCTAACAAAGATAAGATGATTGTATTTAGTAGATTGAATCCTTAACAAAAACCACAAAGGCACTCGATAGAGAGCGTATTCTGTCCTTAAAGACAAGCTTTATCCAAGACATGGTGTCTGTAGCCTTGATTAGCCTTGCATACGTGAGAATATGAAGTCCTGGGTTCAAATCCTGGAAATGCTAGGTCCAATTTTGTGTTCCTTGGAAAAGACACCTAACGTACATTATTCCACTCATCGCAGGTGCAAATGGGTATCAGCATCAACAGAGGAGTAAAACCTGTAATAGACTAGTGTCCTGTCAAGGAGGTGATTCCTTATCATTTATGACATCGGGATGAATTCCAGCTCTATGGGCCACAACACTCACTCAGTTATATCTAGGTCAGATGAAAAAATGGAGCTAATCCTTGTAAAAGGTAAAATACTGTGAACAAAGAAGATGTTCCTCATGTCACTTGAGAAGGATATAGATTGTTGGGAGGAAGATTTGATATTCCTTATCAATAGCATTTTCCTTCATCATGTTTGGAGATTTAATCTATTTACTTTACAACACGATGCTCTAAAGAAACTTTAAATTGTTGAATTCTATTCTAAATATTCTATGCTCCAACTAATGTAGCTGCTTTAAAATAATCAACTTTTAATCTTATTTGTTACAAATTTGACATCATTGACTTGTGTGTACTCAATTCATGATGACACCTGTAAGATTGTGTGTTTTTCTTTACATGCCAGCTGTCTGTGATGATGTAATGTCACTCAGAGAGTGGAACAAATGATATTTTAAAAATCTGCTCTATTGAAGCCATGACAGAGAGGCAGAGACAGAGAGACAGAGAGAAAGAGGGACACAGTTCTCAAACCAACATAAAGAAGTTAATTTTCTCCCTTCTTTTTTTTTTTTTTTACCTCACCTAGCAGTTAATTTGATTTGTAAAGCAATTTGTGTCAAAGTAAGATTGAAATGAAATATTTATAATAAGGGGAAGGCAGAAAGGAAAAGAAGCATACCACTAAGAAGCCACTGCAATCTCTTAAGATATCTGCTAAGTACTTTTTCAACTTGTGCTTCATACTCATTGAGTTCATGAGGCAATAACTGCATGTATTTCATCGCCCCTTTGACATTCACCGTTGGAAATACATGAGGGTAGCTGTAAAAAAAAAAAAAAAAAAAGAAAGATAATTTTCACATATCAATAAAAAAAAAAATGAGAGCTCTGTAACTATTATGTAACCACTTTCCCTTCCCTATCCTCCTTTTCTAAACAAAAACAGTGCACAAAGAATAAAAAAAGGTAAATTTTTAATCTGTGTGGAAAAAAACTTTTAATCTGGTTTACATTCTCTAAGAAAAAAGTCCATTATTAATGAGTAAACTAATGTAATAAGAATGAATAAATATTCTTTAATACTTACACTTTAGCAGCTATGTTTTTGTTCAGGATTTTTACATTTTTCTCTTGATGTTTACAGTCAGGACCTGATACCATACGATTTAGATCCAATTTCAATTTCACAAGACTGTAGAGACGGAGCCACTGTAAAAAATGTGATTAAAAATAATTTTCTTCAAAACATTTCATCAGATAAGACTGAAAATTACATTTCATCAGATAAGACTGAAAAGTACATTTGTGTGTTTAAAAAAAGGAAAACTTATGGTTCTCATACATACATGAATAATGCGGTTTATGCCTGTTTTGACATATCAAAATATTTAAGTCATATTTTGAAGTGCTTCATCATCTCACCTCTTTCGATGTTACTGACTCTTCTGGTTCTGGAATGTTCAGATGAGGAATCTGTTTCCTGACAGATTTCTGTGCTCCAGATTTAGAGATTACGGAACCTGAAAGTATTGTTTAAATAAAAAATATAGCTATACATTATCACTTCACGTATTTGTATAAATCAAAAAGCAAAAGCTAGAGGAGAAGGAAGACAAAGAAGCAGATAAACAAAGGAAAAAAAGAAGACAGTGAAAAGGAATGAGAAAGAGAAAGGATTTTCTTCTTCTTCTTCACCAAATGGAAAGACATGGAGAACGAGGAAGAAAGCAGTAATAATAATAATGATAATAATAATAATAATGATAATAATAATAATAATAATAAAAATAATAATAATAATAATAATAATAATAACATAATAATAATAATAATAATAATAATAATAATAATAATAATAATAATAATAATAATAATAATAATAATAATAATAAAAATAATAATAATAATATTAATAATAATAATAATAATAATGATAATAATATAATAATAATAATAATAATAATAATAATAATAATAATAATAATAATAATAATAATAATAATAATAATAATAATACTGATATGATGATGATAATAATGATGATGATGATGATGATGATGATGATGATAAAGATAAACAAAAAATGTCAATAATCGTAATACCTATTTCTTTCTTCTGACTGTCCAAGTAGAAATGTTGTGTTGAAACTCGACTGTTTGACATATGCATGGCCCTCACACGTTGCATGGGATCATTGGCGGAAGATGGCCTTTGTCTTGATCGAAGCGCTGCCAGAAATATAAAAGATTTTCATTGCCTACAATGCTATGACTATGACATTTGATATAAATTTTGAATTTAAAAGTTATGTTAATAAGCGATGTAAAAAAATATTCAAGAAGGACCTTGAAAGGAGCAGCATGTCTAGCAATGATCTTAAGAACTTGGTAGAAAACAAGAAAGAATACAAATATTCTCTCTTGATTAGCCTTTGTTCAGACAAGCGACAGGCAATCATGATGAAAAGAATATTCTGAAGTTTTGCAATGTAGCCAAAGTAGGAAAGAAAATTTTAAATTTCACACACATTCATAGAAATCCAAGAGACATTTATTAAAACAAACAAACAACACAAAATAAAACCCATTAAATTTTTGTTTAAATCTTTACGATCTAGTTAGCATGAAAAAAAATGGATTGTATCTTATCACTGCTTTGTCTGGGTTTCTTCAATTTCTGACACATTCATTCATTTGTTTATATTTTTGTTTTATTTTGCTATGTTCTCTTGGTTTGGGCTGGGGTTTTTCGCCTTTGTTTTGTTTGGATGTTGCTTTGTTATTTTGTTTCTAAAAAATGAATTTACTTCATAATTTTAAAATTGAATTATCTTGAAAAGGTCTGTTTTCTTTTAATTGTGCAAGCATAGAATAAGCTTCTGCTGTCATGGCAAAACTAGGTAAAAATGGCTTGGTTTTATAGTTGCACAGAGGATCAGCTGCTCAAGATGAACACAAAATTGAAAAGACAAAATCACTTTTGCACACAGGGTTTTGTTGCAATATATTGGCAGAGAATAAAATAATGATAAAACGTTTGTATTATTACGAGTATGGCTTGGCCTTGAACTGCTGGAGCTGGAAGCACTTGATGGCCTGCATGAGAGAGATTTTTCCTCTGGCTGCAATACAAAGAATATAGAATTAAATTCACATTGACGTAAGCTCTTCTATCATACATTGATACTCAAACACAAGTTAACAAGTACATGGATTTTTATCGATTCGACATGTCAAAGCATACATAATGCGTTCAAACAAGCTAATTAATCAAATAATATTTCCCCCCTCTCTTCATTTTAAAAATCAATACCCTCTTAATTTTACTAAATCGAAATTACATTTAAAAATAACATTCCTTGCTACCCTATATCCACAATTCAAAATCATTCCCTTGCTATATGTATATACAAAAAATCCTGATCAATCTTGTTTTGAATTATATGAACTTTTCAAGCTTTTTACACATGAGTGACAGAGTTTTACTGATACATTTCCAAAATTGTTATCCTCTTTTATTCTGAAAACAGTGAATTTTATAATATGAAAAATTCAGTTTTAAATCTTACAGGCCGACTTGAACTTCCATAAGATACATATCTGGCTGTCACCCCACTTGATGCATTGGGGGAGGTAAGGCTGCAAACTGTGGAGGCTCAAAAGGTTCTGGAATGCATTGCAAATGCCTTTGTGCTGAACGGCTTTCAAGAGCTTTCATTTCAGGTTGATTAAGCTGTAATATTGAAAACATACAGCATAAAGAAATCATATATGGTAGACATAAACAAGACTTTTGTTGAGAATATATAATAAAGAAATGCTTCTAAGATGTTAATGACAAAATGCTTTATGTAAAATGTTGAAAAGAGCTTATAAAACAACATTCAAACACTAAAATTACAGTTTGAAGGATAAAAGGGACTTCTGCAATCTCTTAAAATGATTTAAAACATGTTTATGCAAAAAAATAAACCTATCAATATGTGAAGCATAAATAAACTGTGGAAAATGACCATGAGACCAAACATCAACAATCTTTACATAAATTAATTTTAAAAACAATTTACAGCCTACATAAATCCAGCAATGAACAATTATTTGCAAACATCGATATCAAACATGACAAGAAGATATTTTTCGAAGACTCTGTAAAATGGATAAAGTCCTACTTATTTCACACATAATCAGAAGAAAGTAAAGGTATTTATTGTGATTCCTGAGAATTGTTAAGTTCTAAAAACCATATCAATGAACAAAGCATGACTTACATAGCGTTTTAGGTACTTCTTCTTCACGGAATCAACTAACATCGCACATTTACGCGAGAAATTTAAAGCCTTGTCAATCTCTGAGTTAACACACTGGATATCATCATTCTCAATAATACCTGAAATATGAAAAACACTCAATTTATTGTACATTTCAATTAAATATATATTATCATATACATCTTTTGCTAAATTTTGCCTTGATTCGTTCTTTAAGTTAGCAAAAGAATATTATAGAAGTATTGATCATCAATTACTTTTAAATAATTTGAAATGAGGCCAAGGGGGTAGGAGCAGGGTGGGAATGGCGTGTGAACATGAATACCAGAAATACAAACAAAACAATAAAGTCTTTATAGCCATGTACAAGAAAAATGCACAATTTTAAAATGTTCACTTATTTGAAATGGATCGTCTTATTAAGGGGGAATTATGTTAGGATTAAAATGTTAATTTGTATCTTTTAACAAAAGAGCTAAAAAAAAAACCCAGCTTGACTCTCTGAATTTGTAAATCTAGTAGACACATTTTCTGCCCCATTCTAATTCAATACTTCTTTAAAGTGAACAGTTAAATATGTATTTTTACTGTTAATTTTTAACTTGATGTGTAAAATCAAGATTCACAAAACCTTATTACATTAAAAAAATAATTTACCAGTTTCTCTAAACCAGTGAAATCTCCCTCTGCTTCTGTGGGCCATGTTTCAAGACACTCTGCTGTTCTAGTGATATTTGCGTAACGACCAGGAATGGCCCCGTTGGCATCGTAGTCGTCCACGTTGAACAGAATGGAATGCAAATGAACTCCCTGCCTGAGCCCCGCCTCTTCAATGTAGGAGGTGACAACATCTGACACTTGGTCTGGTACACCACTAGTGAATAAGTAAACACCTTGAACGACTGGGAAGAGAAACAAAACAGTATTATATATGGCATGGTTTGTTAACATCTACAAGGAGAAATGCTTGAAAATCTTTTCATCAGCTTTTCCATCAGTATTAGTTGATTTTTTATTCAATTAGGATAAAAAGGAATGCTTAATAAATGTTTTGAAAGTGTCAATTTTATTTTTATGATCATCCACATATTAAAATTGATGGTAAAAAAAGATGCCAAGCAGGATCAACCATATAATCCCTTCATGTAAATGATTTTATTTACTTAACTGAAACTCACATACAATGATTACATCATTTGAAGTAAAAAAATTCTACTAATTATCACAATTCAAAAATATTTCCAGCCTGACATGATGCATTTATTTCAGTTATACTAAAAACTTATTTTTTTTTATTTGCCTCAACAAGAAAAGAAGAATGATGAAATACTTCAAACTAAAACAGGTTTCTCAGAAAAAAAAAGCATTGACATTTCCATAATTAACCATTCTTGTCCCGACATCACACATATTTTGAGTATCTTAAACATGACCATTTGATTAAATGACTCTCAGAAATACTTACATATATTATGTTTGATTTCTTCATCATTTTCAATTGCTGCTCTAAATGCAGCTAAGAAATTTCAGCTCCCGCCACACTGAAGGTCAGAATCCACCTAAGCAAAACAAAAAATATATTATCATTCCTTCAAATAGTCTTTATATCATTAAAGGGTTAAAATACACCTCATCACTTTACAATGATGAATTAAAAACAACCCAAGCCAATTTCTAGCCTCTAACATTTAATTATTTCAATCAAGAGCTTCAAAACCATGTTAGTCACCTACATAGACTATTTATAAAAAAAGGGAAAAGTAAACCTCAAAATTGATGCAGTTTTTGCTGTGCAAAACTAGATCGATAAGCAACAATGTGTTCAAATAAATGTTTATTTTAAATCCTGTAATTGGAAAGAAAAAAAGGGTTTTCAATTAGAATTACAGTATGACACTTTAAGTTCAACATACTTCCAAGCGTTCTGAAGATTTTCCACTGTAGGTCTCACCATAGTTGACTTCCATTGCTTTTTACTTACTCCCAAACCTGAAAGAAAAAAAGTTACAAACAATCTTTTATCTAAAATTCCTGCAAACATTTATACTGTAAGATAAAAACAAATCTAAATTAAATTCATTTCGGCAAGTATTAATTATATTCAATAACTGATATCTTATCTCCTTACGCTATGACATTGAAATAGTCCTTGTTAGCAATCTGTTCTTCCATCAAAAGGCGAAGTGAGTGCTGGATGTGGATCAAGTACTTGATGTTGCTCACTGAGGTGTCAATGAGAATTACCACACTGAAAATAAAGTGTTGCATTTTGTTTTATTTAGATATGTTAATAGTGTATCACATAGATTATCTGAGTATCTCTCTCAATATCTTTACTCTTTGTTGTTTCATTTAAATCTATCTTTCCATCAATTATTCTTGTAGAATAATCGTTTTTCTGTTCATACATGTACGTCTGTCTATCCATCTGCATTTCTTGTGCAGAGTTTAAAAAATTATGGATTAATACAATGGTATAATCATGTGTCAATAACTATCTTAAAGATAACAAAGAAATTGAGAGAAATCGACGTTTCATTGAAAACAGAAATATTATCCCCACATGTTTGAGGTGAGGACAAATGAAGACTTGTTTGCAAATAGCAGCTTGAAAATAAAGAAAACTCTTGAATGAAGTGACTTCTTTTGAATTATCAAAATTAAAAAAATAAACCAATCCCTCACCCTTAAATGGATGATTACATTAACAGTAACACTTCATAATATATGAAAGAAAGCAAATCCTGACTCATTATATAAATCATTTTAATTTGTTTTATTCATTTAGGAAAATAATCTCCTTTTCTTTACTCACTTGTGCTCTGTGATGGTGCCAAAAATTCTCCTACTTGCAGAAGCTAACCAATCAACTCTCTTTTCATACAGCATGACAGCTTCACTCATTTGTTTTTGATACTCAAAGAGTTGAGTCATGTCAACATGAAGATTCTTCAACGAGCCATCGTGCCATGGAAACTGTACCATTGCTTTCTGTAAATTTAAAACAAATGATTGACTTGAAGACAAATGAAACAAGTCATAAAATTAACAGGAACATCTTTCCTTTTTTTGTTTCTTTATCAGTCCATTCTACCTTGGTATATGGGTTTAGATGCATGAAATGATCTCTCTCAGCCTACCCTGTCCTACTATTTTCTGTTTCCGTCTGTGAAGCTTAAAATTCTTTGCTCTAGTGCCTCTTTTATAACTTCTTCCCCCTTTCTCCATCTTACCAAACTTAAAAATGAATAAAACCGCCCATGAAAGAAACATTGTTACATTGTAAGCTGAAAAAAAAGAAGTAAAACGTAAACTGGAAAAACTGATGCAACACTATTGAAGATTAACACAATCTTTTTTTTACATTTGTAATATGTTCATACAAGTCATAAATTAAAAAATTTACATCACAACTTGGCAATTCAAGAACAAAGTTTCCTTTGAATGAAACATGATTATTACATTTCCGATTCCTTAGGAATGTATAAAAAATATAGTACCTCATGAACTTGTGACTGAACAGCTTTCTTGATGACAGGGATAAACTCTTCACGATAAGAGTAAGCATTTGGAGCAAGGACTTGGTATAAATCAAGGCGCTTAGCTGAAACAAAAAAACAAGTTTTGGTTAACAAATTCATTGAAATTCAAATGCTATTTTCCATTTCCCATTGTGGCATTTTTAAGTTAGTGGTAAAAATCAATAGGACTTCATAATTAAAACAAAAAAAATCTAAAAGATATAAAAGTGAAGCATAATATGGACAAAGAAACAAACAAAATCATAATGTAAAAAGCACAAAATATGTTTACGGAGATTCTGAGTTTAAAGCATTTTCAGGAGAGCACATTTAATCAGTGTTTATCAAAGAGAAAGTGGCATCTGTGGCTAGGTGATTAGGCTGTCAGACTTGGGATCATGAGGTTCTGGGTTCGAATCCTGGCAAAGCTAAGTGTGACATTGTGTTCCTTAGGAAACACTTAACATGCATTTTTCCCATTCGACCCAGATGCTAATAATGGGTACAAGTACTAACTTGGGAATAAAAAACCTCGTCAGACTAGCATCCTGTTCAGGAGGTGATTATTATCACTTGTTCTGCTTCCCACTATAGAAACCGGATAAGCCCCAAGTTTTATGGGCCGTAATGGCATTGAAGAAATTTACGTGTCAAATAGGTGATGAAGACAACTGTGTTTTCCAGATCAAACAAGCTGGGAAGACTTACCTCTTAATCCATGTTGATGTAACCACTCTTGTGAAGTCCGAGGGTAAAAATTTGGTACTTCTATTTTCAAAGGCAAATCATGCCCAGGTGGTCGTGGTAAGAAACGAGACTGGGGAAGCTTAGATACTTCTGTTGTTATCTAGAGCATTACAACAAAATAAAAGTAAATAAGAAGTTAGATTGCTGCTACAGACAAGTTAAAAATAAAAACAATAAAAATTTGTTAGAGGTTAGTTGAAATCCATTTTTGCAAGGTTTGAATAGGAAAGAAACACAAAAAATTTAATGCTCATCCACTGTTATAGAATTTTCCAAGAAATCATTGTTCAGTTTGTCTTGGTTCTTATAATCCTGGTTATATATTTAAGTGCTAAAAAGCCAAAGCCAATGAGCTCTGCCCCCTGTCCCAAAATAAAACAGGTTACTAAGATAAACTCAGTTCATCAGATGACCATCTGCTTATCCGATAACCTAAACCTTGATATACGTAACTATAGAGCTTTCATTTTTTTAATTCAGTGCCAAAAGAAAGCCAGAGTCAATTTGAGTTGAAATGTTCATACCTCATTCATAATGCTAATGAGAGCATTTCCCATGAGACCCTGTCTCATTTCCTTGATTTTGTTGATGATGTCCTGAGCTTCTTTGATTTCACTCAACAATAAGCTGATATCTGTCCCAGTGTAAATTTGTTCCTAAATTGAAAAGCATTAGAGACAATGAAAATAATGTTAAGACTCTGAGACATGAAAGTGAAGCACAAAGTGGAACATCATAAAAAATCTAAAATTAAAATTTGCACACAAGTAGGACTGACATAAACTTTTCCCTTGTAACAATTTTGATGGTACTCAGTGATTTGCAAACTTCAGTTTTTATCACCTTACAGAAAGTATGCTTACCTCACAGCTTGCTGTGTAGCAATGATATCTACCACCTGATGATTCAGCCAGTTTCTTCAAAGTTACCTGTGATGAATAAATACATTGTGCAATTACTAAAAGAAGGAAAAGAGCTTCAACACAGTAAAAATTAACTAGATTTTCAAAAGCATTTCACAAGTTAAAAGAAACTTTTATATGGAGCAGCAGCTATTTCGTTCTTTAAGCTACAAATGAAATAAATATCCATTTAAATTTGTATGAAGTGGCATTGTCAAATAGCCTTAAGTAGTCTTTTTCACTTAATAAACATTTAGTTTACTTCAGTACAATGACATGAATTTCTCTACCTTTGGTAGAATTTAAATATATCAAAGCACATATATTCCAAACTTTTATTTGCCCTGCATTACATTATTTTCTTTTAATCATGAAATTTTAAAATCACATAGCTATCTAAATTTTGTGCTATACTGCTTTTTAAAAACTTTGGATTACATTTGTGAGATTATTACTGCAATCATAGGCTACAGTATGTAAAGCAATTCCTTTTCCAACTCCCATCTGATAAATGAAATCACATAAGATTTCAGAGGAAGATCTGGTCTGAAATACAGAATAGATATTATTGAAATATTATACAAATAATAATAAAAAACTGAAACTGGTTTTAATTCCAGTAATATTTTCATTTACTACAAAATTTTAGTTTCATTCATTGAATAAAATATAAAAAAAAGCAAACCAAAACTGAAAAGCCAAACAATATCAGACGCAAAACAAAAACAAATGAAAAGAGTTCATTAATATTATTAAAGACAAGTGAACCATTTCTCCTTCTCGTGCTTCGTTACTTTATGTTTGGTTGTATAGAAATGTTTAACACAATCTGTTTGACTATACCTTATCATATTTATTTAAGTCTCAAACACGTTTCAAATCCTTTATAATGATGATGATTTTTTTATTGTAGGTAAAAGAGGGTAAAAACTTTGTTTGTTGATTTGTCATCAATACTTACACACTTCCCAAAAAACAAGAACAATTGTATCCCACATCAGACAGTTTCATGACATGCTTCGTTGCCTTTAACAGGTTAGTGCCTCCCCATTTTCCTAGTTCCATGGCCCAGCCCTTTGCTTCTGCAAGGCTAAAATACAAAGATCAAAAGAAGCACATCCTTTCAAAATAGAGCGAAAACAATCAATCTATCAAGTTTATCTAACAACTCTCTCTCTCTCTCTCTCTCTCTCTCTCTCTCTCTCTCTCTCTCTCTCTCTCTCTCTCTCTCTCTCTCTCTATCTATCCCACTGTGTGTGTGTCCCTCCTTCATCTCTCTCTCTCTCTCTATCTATCCCTGTGTGTGTGTCCCTCCTCCTTCATCTCTCTTCATCTCTCTCTCTCTCTCTCTCTCTCTCTTTCTCTCTCTTTTAAATTTGAAATATAAACTTACAGATGATAATTGACATCTCTGACGACTGACCACACAGAGCAATATCACTGCCAAAGGCCATCAAGTAAATGCTCTCTTTGTCACTGAGTTGCTCATCTATCAAATGCTGTGCAAAGAAACATATAATGTATGTATATATTTTAATATAAACCTAACCATTGACAATTTTAGCAAATTTTATTCACATCTGTTGCTTTTGAAAAGATAGATGATTATCATCTATAACGTTTATCATTTTAATGTTGATACTAACACAAATAAAAGGTAAGATATTTTACTTCTCAAAAATGAAAATGAAAACATTCACTCCCTATTTGAATGTAATGTTTGTATTCTCACTCAAAACAGACAAAAAGTTGAATGAAGGAAACATATTTAAAAGATATTTCAAAGTTACCAGCAGAGATTCCTGAAATGCAGTTTGTCTACCAAAAGCCCAAGTTGGCATCTGATGTATCCACACATACTGCAACTTTTCTCCCCATCAAATGACCAAATATCTGGATGAAGAAAAAAGAGATAGTACCAGTATCATTGAGATTGATTATCCATGGTGATCGATTGTACATACCATTTAAATCATTCATGAATTCACTGAAACATTTTTTCCATCTATTATATGCAATGGGATTTTCATATCAGTTTCAGGAATAATTTACGTGTTATATCTTCACTCACAAATTTTTATGCACAGTGTAAACAAAACACAAAATTACAAACATGTCTCTCTGCAGGTAAAATAAATCCTCATTTTGTCACATGAGATGACTTACCCTTTTACTACCTTGCAAGAGCCATTTGATACGCTTTGTATAAGTCTCAATAGCACTGTGAATATAAAGGCAACACGTTAACAAAAAAATGTGAAAAGGGAAGACATACAAATTACAAACAACTTGTGAAACAAATGTTTGTCTAGTGTCAAATGTACGTTTGACATCAAAGTCTTTTTTGTCTATAAATTTGCCTATAACACATTGTACTTGTTCTTTACTTTAAGCATATTTAATTACATGACGGAAATATCTTAACTATTAGCCATTTAAAATCTTTCTCATATTTCAGATCTGTGTAAAGAGATGCAAAAATGATGAAGTTGACATCAGTATGGCAAATGTGAGGTATATTTTAAACTACTCCATAATTAACTCAGAGAAAAAGAAACAAGGAAAATGCTCATGGATTGAGTTTGTATTCAAAATCATTGACATCAAAAGCATCAAATTGAATATGTTGTAACTTTTCCAGTCTGCTGATCAGGTGTCAACCTGGAGAGACAAATGGAGAGGGGTGTTAGTTTCACAGAGCGCAGAGAGAGAAAGAGAGAGAGAGAGAGAGAAGAGAGAAGAAGAGAGAGAGAGAGAGAGAGAGAGGAGAGAGAGAGAGGGAGAGGGAGAGGGAGAGGGAGAGGGAGAGGGAGAGGGGGAGGGGAGGGGGAGGGGGAGGGAGAAGGGGAGGGGGGAGGGGGGAGGGGGAGGGGGGAGGGGGAGGGGGAGAGGGAGAGGGAGAGGGAGAGAGAGAGAGAGAGAGAGAGAGAGAGAGAGAGAGAGAGAGGAGAGAGAGAGAGAGAGGAGAGAGAGAGAGAGAGAGACAGACAGACAGAGAAAGAGAGAGAGAGAGAGAGAGAGAGAGAGAGAGAGAGAGAGAGAGAGAGAGAGAGAGAGAGAGAGAGAGAGAGAGAGAGGAGAGAGAGAGAAGAGAGAGAGAGAGAGAGAGACAGACAGACAGACAGACAGACAGACAGACAGACAGACAGAGAAAGAGAGAGAGAGAGAGAGAGAGAGAGAGAGAGAGAGAGAGAGAGAGAGAGAGAGAGAGAGAGAGAGAGAGAGAGAGAGAGAGAGAGAGAGAGAGTGAGAGAGAGAGAGAGAGAGATAGAGAGAGAGAGAGAGAGAGAGAGAGAGAGAGAGTGAGAGAGAGAGAGAGAGAGAGAGAGTGAGAGAGAGAGAGAGAGAGAGAGAGAGAGAGAGAGAGAGTTGTTTCTCATTGGTTATATAAGATATGTCATAATACATATTATCATCATGGTTTTTATTGTTCTATGTAATTTGTATCATATTATTTTATTTAAGAAATGATCATTTCTTTGTGAAATGTTATGAAATTGTGACGAAAACAAAATCCCCAAAAGGACAAATAAAGATTATTTTATCTTCTATGGAATAAAACATAATTTGTTCCTTTGTTGTAATTTATTTTCCTTGTCATTTATTCATGCTTCAATATTTTCAGTCAATTTCATCTTTGAAATTCTAAAAACCTGGAACTATATGGTAGGCCTTTTCCAATATTTAATATTTATCAATTCCCTTCTTCACAAAAAATCTCACCAAATATTACAACACTTCTAATCCGATTGTCCGTGATTGCACATTCTAGAGATATAATTCGAGAATTGTTTCTCAATAGCACATATGAGTTAGACATAACATTCTCCTTAAGATTACCTTCCAATTTTTCCTTATCAACAAGGTCTTTTAGGCTAAGCTTCAGGTGGGATATACTGTGTGTCTGCAACCATTCCTCAGAATGCTGTTTTTTCAGCATTTACAGCAGATACAGAATCTTGTAGCCGCTGAGGTTGGAAAGTATTTGAATTGCCTGAAACATAGACATTTAATAGAAAATAGTATTGTTACAACTTAAACAACTGTAATAAGGAATATAGAATTACATCATAGTTGTCTTCAGCTAAGTGCACTGTCATTAGGAGACAAGAGAACTGTGCACTTAGGGCGGCCCGTGCTATCAGGCGGATTTACATATAGTGATGTAAATTATGTCCTCCTCCTCCTCCTCTCTCTCTGCTCCTTTTCTTCCTCTCCCTCTCTCTCTCGCGTCCTGCCATTTCTTCCTAAACAACAGAGCACATTAACAAAATTTGTCTGTCCCAATTGAAAAATGTGCGTCTATTGACAGGGGATACGGGAAATGTGTGTCGGTGTGAAGAGATCTTTATGATACGGCTGCTCACGTGAGTCTCTCCCAGGAGACAAAAAGCGCTATTTTTGCACTCATACATTCCATGAACTCTATGTGTATGTGTGCGTTTGTGTGTGCATGTGAGATTGTGGATGTGTACGCCTTTAATTGTTTTTAAAAAACTTAATAGCGTGGTTGACATGAATGTTTTAGCTGATATTTGGCATGGACAATGCCCAAAACTGTGCAATTAGCCGAGCCTTTCTCAGCAACTGTGCCCTTAGAGACGTAAATTAATATAGAAAAAATACTGTTTCGTGCGGCCGTGCGCTAAGGCCACATGCGCTAATGAGACTACTGTAGAATAAACATATTTCACTTTCTTTGACAATATGAGAACAACATCACACAAGTAGGAAGTGAAGGATCATGGAAATCATGAGTAAATGATTTAATGTGAGTAATAAAGTTTATTTATACCGCACCTAATGCCAAGGCCTCTCTAAGCGCTTAAAAGTACATTAGTATGAGGTCACAAGATCACAAAATATAATAAAAATAGTTAAGACATCACAATGTCTAAACTTGTAAAGTCTCATACAAGTTCCTCAGATATCAACAAATATGCTTCTAATTGTATTCACACCTAAAACATTTGTAATTATTATGAGAAACTATCAAATACAAATAATTCATCAAATATACATTCAAAAAATGAGTCAGTGGGGATGAGATGGTCAAATAGTTAAAGGCATTGCGCTGGGACCCAGAGGTACAAGGTTCGATCCCCACTTCAGGCATTTAGTTTTTTATCTTAGGCTCACTTGGAAAGCATGGGTGACACCTGTTGCATATTGAGTGTAAGCTCGATGATAGTCTATATTCCCTTTCTCTAAAGAAATTGGAATGCTAGGCGTGACACCTTTCAGTGTCCGTGTATTGCCCACGGATGGCACAATTTTTGTTTTCCGTGAAAATACAACCAATTATCAATCAGTAAATGTTTCAGGTCATCTATAATGGAAACCATTCTATGATTGTTGAATAATTCAACAATCAACAAACAGGAAATATTTGGAAACCATAACTAACCTGAAGATCCAATGTTTGCTTGACATGTGTGACTGTAAGGGGATGCGGGGGTCGAGCGTTTTTTATGGGTGGAGGACGCCATCTTTCCTCACGTTCATCATCTGAATTTCTGTGAAATTAAAATTCAATCGATAAAAGGCCATTTACATGAATTACTGTTCAAATTTTTCATACAATTCAATGCGTATCTGAAATGCTGAAATCATGATTACAAGGTACTGTGGTTAAGGACCGATAAATGTGTCAAATTTAGTGCCTTGGATTGAGCCATGAAAGACAGTCTGTGAGAAACACAATGTCACAGGTGTGCACTCAACTCATCAATGATGTGCTTTCACACCATTCGTTTCTAAAACGGCAGAGAAAGCCATGACAACTAGCCTATAGGTAAGGTAGGTCGGTCTCTTTCTCTGTCTGTGTGTCTCTCTCTCTCCCTCTCCCTTCCTCTTCCATACAGACTGTCTCTTTCTCTCCCTCTGTCTGTCTCTCTCTTTCTGTCTGTATTTCTGTCTTTGTCTCTGTCTGTCTGTCTCTCTCTCTTTATGACTGTATTTCTGTCTGTATGTCTATCTGTCCGTCCCACTCTCTGTCTTTCTGTTCTCTCTCTCTCTCTCTCTCTCTCTCTCTCTCTCTCTCTCTCTCTCTCTCTCTCTCTCTCTCTCTCTCTCTCTCTCTCTCTCTCTCTCTCTCTCTGTCTCTCTCTCTCTCTCTCTCTTTTCTCTCTCTTTCTGTATTTGTGTCTTTGTCGGTGCTTGTCTGTTTCTCTCTCTCTCTTCTCTCTCTCTCTCTCTCTCTCTCTCTCTCTCTCTCTCTCTCTCTCTCTCTCTCTCTTTCTGTGTGTGTGTGTGTGTGTGTCTTTGTCTGTGTGTCTCTGCCTGTGTCTCTGTCTGTCTGTCTATCCTTCCCGCTCACTCACTCTCTCTCTCTGTCTATGTGTGTGTCTCTCTTTGTCTGTTGCTCCTCTTCTTTTAATTTGATTTGTGAATTTCCAACATAGCTCCAAACTCTGCAAAGAGTATAAACCTATGATAATTTCTTTGAATTGTGACGTCGCAATCACCCTCTCTCTGATAAGTCAATTACTGCAAACCTGTCTCTGTAAAATGCATGTTTGTTAATCTGACAAACCGTCTAAACTGACATTTTTTGGGATGACGGACAGCATATTTATATTGTTTTAACAAAGATAAATCTTTGTATTCAAAACATATCTTTTTGTAATGAGTGTTTAAAACATTTTCATGAAGGTGTTATAGTGAAACTGTAGTGTTGTGAGCTTGCAATCATAATGACACTAGTTCAAACCCCATGGCTGACACAGGTGAGTTTTTTTTTCACAAGGTACTTCTCTCTACTTTCCTCCTTGACTCAGGTGTGAATGAGTACACAGCTGTAGGCAGAGAAAGATCTTGTTAGAGCGTTATTACGAATCGCCTCACAGGCTGTGTACTGTATGCTCCCCAGGGAGTTGAGAAGGATTTTGAATCAGATGGTCTGCTGGGGGATAAATGATGTACAGTCAATCAGCCTGTACTTGTGTGGGGATACGGACTATAAATCCATCTTTATACTTATCTTAATCATTTACGCATAAGATGAAGTACAATAATCAGCCTACAGCAATTTATGCAGTCGACTGTCAGTTATTCGACACTGCCCGTTCCCCCCAAAAAGTTGGATAAGTGAGATGTCAGATAAGTGGATTTGACCCTGGGCCTGAAATGAAAACATTTGAAAGTTTCAGAATTGTATCTAGGTGTGTACAGATGCATAAGGGCGCACAGGTACTTTTATCCTTCCCAACTTTCAACCCTACAATTTATATGAAACCTTTTATTTTCATTGCTTTTTTTGTGTATTTTCTTTTCAAAAAATATAAATTGCATCTGTTGTCATCACTGTGAAATTGTGCAAAGGTTTGATTTTTTGCGTTACGTGTTGCAAGGATTAGTGTGTCGGATGAGTGAGCAGTTAATATAGTGAAAAGTATCCATTGTTCTCAGCAAATTAATGTCGGAGTCAGTTTCTTGTTAGTTTTGTGTCGTTGAAATTTACCCTATCCATCATTGCGGTGATCTCAGGGTGAATAAAGAGGAAACAGCAAAATGAAAGATAAGTGGAATAAGTAAAGTAAAGAAGTATGATGGAGTCGACAGAATTGCAGAGATGTCATGTAGAGACAAATATAGAGAGATTTATTTTATCACTGGCAGTAGACTGTAAATGACCACAATAACAACAACAGCAAAAACAAATTAACCAAAGTGCATAATATGCCTCTGAATGACATACCCAACAATCTCATCAAAATCTTCTTCTTCCTCGTCATCTTCCGCTTCATCCTCATTTTCATCTGACACTGCTTCATCACTGCTTTTTTGTCCAGCAAGTTCAGCGCTAAGAGGCCGCTCCTGCTTATCAGCTTTCTCTTTTTCCTCACTAAAAAGAAAAAATAGAAAAACATTCTTATTGCTTACATAATAAAACAATTAAAATATTTTTCAAATCTAGATCTAAGAAATACAATAAATTTTGTCAATTGTCCACCCCCACCCACCCAAAAAAGACAACAACAAAAATACAAAGCAAGCAACAACAAAACACAAGCAAACCGACAATGGACATTAAATATTCAACACAGATATTTACAGGCTTCATAATTTCATTTTTCTTATCACCACTTTCCATTTAAAGGCAAAGAGGAAAAAAAGTTATCTTATCATATTCATCATTGTCATTTGTGGCTTGTGTTATTCAGCATGTTTGCCAACCATCCTCTCCATGTTCTTCTGTCTTCAGCGCTTCTTGTAAAATCCGAGTTGGTGCTGATATCGGACATAGTTTGTCTTAACGCTGTTACGTATGTGGTGCGTTGTCTGCCACAAGATCTCGTCCCATCTATGAATCCAGATGATGCTAGTTTTCTAATCCATTTTGTCTCAACACATGGCCCAAAAAATCCCATTTGCCTTTTCTTGATATTCTCCATAAGTTCTCTTTCTTTTCCAATTTTCACTAGAACTTCCATGTTTGTTATTTTTGCTGTCCAAGGGATTTTCAATATTCTTCTATCGATTCACATTTCAAAAAGCCTCTAAACGATTGCAACATTGCACATATTTAGTCCACGTTTATAGTCCACGTTTCGCATGCATAAAATAGTGTAGAAAAGACATATGTCTGCACTGTTTGTAATTTCGTGTGTTTTCAGTTTTGAATTGGAGACAACAGCTCTAATATTGTGCAATATTTGTTTTGCTATTGCTATCCTTTGCCTTATTTCGGTAGTGTCTTTGCAGTTGTTTGTTATGATTACACTGAGGTATTTTAACTTTGTTACTTATTTTATAGTTTCTCCTCTACTTGTTAAATTGAAAGACAGGTTGTCATCTTGTTTACAAGCTACCATGCATTCTGTCTTTTTCACTTTTAGTAACAGTCGTTTTATCTCACCAAAATCTACTAATTTGTCCAATATTTGTTGGACATCATCTTGTGTGTATGCCATTAATACGGCATCATCTGCGTATCTTATGCTGGTTAGGTTAACGCCATCAATGCCTATATCTCTCATGTTTTCAAATTCACGGAAGTATCATATTAAGGGTACTGTATTATCCCTATTAAGCACATGGTGTGCTTAGAAAAATGGAGCCTGGGGCGTGCTTATTAAGGGTGCATTAAATACTTCCGACCTTACTTCTAATGTATTCATTCATTGCTCACATTTGCTTTTTGCGTTGGTTTTTATGTTTAGTTTGACATACATGCCTAAAAAGTACTGAATTGTATTTGTAACATGTAATATCCTAATTGTATGCCATGTCTATGCGCAAGGCGTGAAGCTGAAGGCCCCTTCGATTCCATGATACATATATTGTTACTGGAGGGATGATGGTGGTGATGGTTAGCGAGGCCTGCCAGGGCAGGAGATAATTTTTATTTGCTCGCTTGCTCACACTCTTATAATATACCAGTAATTATTATAAGCCCTGTACATGTCTTCAATGGAGCTGGGTAGTTTTCCTTTCGTTTGATGATTCGTCATATTTCAGCGGATGTGATATGAACATTGGAGGTGTGAAGTGCGGTTTCTTCTTCAATCTATTAACACATTTGTTTACTTTTATTCTATAACTCAAGTTCCATTCTTCTTTAAAAAACTGAGGGGTGCCCTTATTAGGGTCGGTGTGCTTAATAGGGATAATACAGTATATATTCATTGGATATATATCTAATAGAGTAACATAAAAGTTAAAGGTGAACATTTTTTAAACTAAAAATTCTAATAATCCCATCCTATTCTCTTAACTCTCAGACTTTATGCAAGGCATACCAAAATACCATACACATACCATACCTACCTGATGGTAAAATATGATGGTAATAAAACACTGTAATAAACCATAATAGGCTTGATGTCACCAATTGTTTTAAATAACAATACATTTTTTTAAATCTTCAATCAGGTCAGTGTAAAAGTTTAAGAATTCCAATGTTACGCTTGATGAACATTTGTTTTGTTTCACCGACCACACTGAGTTAAGTGTTAAAGTACTTAAAGTTAAGTTAATTTAATAGCTCTCGTTCATACCCGAATCCTCAGCCAGAGGATCTGTTTTGACACGGCGAGAAAGAGAAGATCCAAATATGTTGAACATGTTTACTATCTAACTTTTTAATCATGAAAGAGCAAAGCTTCTGGGTTTAAATTTATCTGCAAAGTTGAATGCGCTTGTCTCTTGAAGAGGTATCATATCAGTCCGCCATATTGTTGCTGTTGATTCTGTTGCCATACCAAACTAAGGTCTGCACAGAATACGTGTTTCCAAATCTATTACGGGTAGAAGTCATTGCAAAGTATATATTTGTCCGTGAATATTCGATGTACTTTTATACCTCTGTAACTATATATCAGGGTAAATTACGAGGAAGCAGCAAAATGAAAGATAAGTAAAATAGTGAAAAGAAATAAGGAGGACTTACCAGCATCTCCCAGGAAACCCATCTCTGATTTGTCATGTTGTAAATTATGAAGACAGGAAATATCCAAATTTAACTTCATTTTTGACAAGCTGATCGTTTAACATCATCATCAACAACAACAAATAAACAAACAAAAAGATAGCAACATAAAATAATAGACAAAGAAGACTTTAAAAAGCAACTCCCAAATCCATGATATTTTGTCTTGTTTTATTCATTTGTTGTTGTTGTTTTGTGCAATTTGAGGGGAAAACGTTTGTTTAATTTTGTTTATTTAAAATTTACCTATCCATCATTTAATATGCAGTGATCGTTGTGTCTGTAACTATCATCGAGTACACATACATGTACCACAATATTATCATGACGGGGGGAAAAGGTAATGCGGGCGGTGTCAATTCTGGGAAGTAATCAATGCTAATGCTATCCATTTTCTTATCAAAGGCTCGCAAGCACGTCACTTCCGCATTGAACAGTTTATGAACATAAATAATGGGACTAACACAACCGATGGGATTATAAGGAAGTATGGTGAGTATTCTATGTATTAAATTAGTGATCTCATGAGCCTTCTTTTCTGTCTGGTTTGATTATAATCATGTTCTGTTTGTAATATGTCTTTTTATTGACCTGAATCATCATAACTACCCGATCTTGTTTCGTGTACATGTTAGATATTGGAGGACTCTCCAACCACAACTATCTTACTATCAAGTCTGTGTTTTGCGTGGGTGTCGTCATGAACGCAACGACCAAGGGAGTGGGGATTTTTAAAGAACTCTTTTTTAGAGACCTAGAATATAACTTTATGGAAAGGAGAGATAGGAGTATTTTTTGTTCTCTTTGCTTGTATTTTGTGACCACTCGTTAATCAGCAGAATATGAAGCTCTGAAGATTCTCTGTCTTTAACTTGCTCTCATGCCTAGTACGGCAGTTAGTGTGTTTCCTTCTAGATCTATTTCAAGTTTCTTACTTCCCATTTCTTTTCTTTTTTATTCAAGTCTTTCAGACATAGATCTAGCTCTTTTTCTCCAGTATGACTTTATGTCCATGTTTTATAATTATACTAGTGACTACATAAATGTCAGCTGTGTTTGAGTTTGTGCTCATTCCATTGAGTACCTACCTGCTTGATCTGTGAATTAATTTGTTACCATGCAAGATGTGTTATTTATAGAATGTATGAGTTTGTATGTTATATATAGATTTTCTAAAACTATGAATTCTTGTGAATAATACCTCTGAGTGCCACAGAACTAAGGGCCTTATTCACTCTTTAAGTACAAAGTGGTTTCATGCCTTGTTAGAAATCCAAGAAAATTAAAGTAGGTCAGGATTTAAAAATGCAGAGAATTTTACAAGCATTGAAACTTTATCTTTGATAGATATGATATATGTTGTTCATCTTGTGGACTAATCCCGTTTTGCAAGATGTTTGTATAATTCATAAAATGGAGAAATGAAAAATCAACATATATATATATACTTCAGTGGGCAGCCACTTAAGCCTCTGCAGCCCTTTCTCTCCCCTGATTATTAACTCTTTGCTTCTTGTAAAAATAAAATATTGCTCCATGCCACATAAATTTTATCCCCCGCAAGAATGGTACATTTCGAAGGCTATAAAAGCATTGTTAATCATATATCGATAATTGCTTGGAACTGCTAGGGTGTTCTATGCCAAACACTGATGTATCAGTTGTGGGCGTTTCCTCACAATTTCAGCAGTATAGTCTACGAAACAAAAATTGTGAGTAAACAACCCACAACTGTATTGTAATTATAAATGTAGAATGATGAAACGTCAGTACAGCTACCTAAGGACCAGAAGTAGAGGTCATGTAAAGAAAGGAACCTATTTTTGTCAATAAATCACCCTATGACGTTAGAAGATCTAAAAACATTCTATCTTATTTATAAATATAATCCATGTATTTAACTTTGCATTTTATTTGGTTACTGGCAAGGAATGTCTCAAATTTCCATTATAAGATCAACAAAGCCATTGTAACATCAGCTTAGGTACAAGTACATATTTAACAGCAAAACAACCACCCACCATTTATACGATCACAGTAGATTCTTGTTAATAATAAGTTATTGTATGGAACAAACAACATTTGTTTTTATTGAAGTAAAGATACTTTTAACAGATACATCAGATAGAACTAATCAGCTGTACTGATATTATAACCATGTTTGATGTTACACCATTCCTAGGCCTTTTTATTATTTATTCTTTTATAAATCAATATTTTACAAAAAAGTATATATATGATTTTGCCATTGATGAGATTCAATCTAATGGCTTCAATATAATGTCGAATCAAGCTGTGCATCCTACTTTTGTTCCTCTTCTTTTTCCTATTGATCACAAAACCAGGTAGCAGCTGCATCAAACACTTAAGCCCAATTTCAGTTTTCGTTTTTTATCAGTAAAAACATGCCTCTGCTTCGCATCAGTTATGGCCCTGCCTTTATTCTGATAAAAAAATATTCCAATGATGGGGGGCGGTCTGCAAATGTTACGTGCCAATGTGAACAGTAGGTTTCAATATCTCATTCATCTGGTGGATGTCTGGCGTCAACATTAAAGAGCCTGGCACGGCCACTCTACACGGACAAGCAGAGATTGTAGGCTTACAACAGGATACATGTTCCAAATAGATAGAAATGCGGCATTGCCAATCTGAATCTGAATTTTAGCTTTACTGTACATGTATCGAGTTAAGATGACCATTTAGCCTTATCACAAAATAAAAACCAGCCTCTTACCCAGACTGAAGTTTTTCAAAGCGGTTTCTTATGAAAACTCTTTACTTATATTTAAAAAAAATATCTTGGGCAGTACTTAAGGCTGACATGGTAGATCTCCAATGATCTCGATCAGATGCCAATGTTGTCACCTTCATCATTTTTTTTAGGCACCTCTTTCATGTTTCTTTCAGGCAAGCTTTTTTCCTTTTATAAATTCCTAAGATCCATTTGAGGTTGTTTTTTTAAGGATCTCTCTCTCTCAAGCACTTGTTTTGAAAGGTGTCAGCTTTCTGCAGCTATGCTATTTGTTGTTTTCCAGGATTCAGTATCGTATATATAGAGAAGTCAGCTAGAATGTGGAATGTAAGTTTTTTGTTTAAATTTATTGAGATTTTTCTGGTCTTCCTCCCTCCTGTTTTAAGTCTGAGTTCTGGACCTGACTGTCTCGGTGATCCAAATGTTTTTTTTGCTTTTGGTAGCATTTCTTTGATTTCATCTTAAGAGTTTCCATGGAGTAATTTTACTTCCAGTGAAAGCATGCCAATCTCAATCTCCTATACTTCCACAGGTCCTGATCAGTTTTGTTTTTCCAACATTTGTAACCTCAGTTTTTGTGTAGTGTTCTGAACGCTGTGCTCTGGATATTTATCTGTGATATGAGTACAACATCATCAGCAAAATAAAAGTCTTCTAATATTTCAGTGTGATTTAAGTGGGGGGAAAATTATACGGAAACAATGGCCTCTAAAATGGACCTACCTCTTAGGCTTAGGTGGAGGCCACTATTGATTAAAAAAATTTTTTAATCATACCACGAGATGAGATTTCATCTGAAATTAGGTTGTGAATAGTTGTCACTTCATTATTTCTAAGTTGCTTTGCAGCATACACAGAATTTCCTCGCACCCAAACAATTAACCACCATATACATGCAATCTCTTTGAAATGGTCAGACAAGACCAAACTCATGTTGACCATTTGATATCATGTCATGCTAACTTAATCATTCAGAATTACAAACTACAAGAACTCAAATTATATTCAAACTTTTCAGTCTCTGCATCACTTTAATGAGACTGAATCTTGACAACTGTTCTATCATTATTATTTCCAAATGAAAGATGTCCTCAGTAACTTCGTTAATAAATCTTGAGGACTGTTTGTATTGACAATAAATTAGATATATTGGTACTCCTATTGTGTATATATGAAGAGATAGCCAAGGGATTTGGAAGAGTATTTTGTATTATAATAAAAACTAAATCTTCTCCAAGTGCACATTTTTCGTGCTTCTCAATCAATGAGTAATTCAGCAGAAACATGCTTCTCATACAATATTAGAATTAAATTACAAACTTTTTAATGGAAAATAAATACCAGAGGGAACCAGACGATTATCATTAATTATACCACCAAAGTTCATAAATTTTTAACTGCCTATGACGGACTAGAATGTTTTTATTTTCAAATTTTGAGTTATTTTGTCAACTCAAGGTCACAAATGAAGTAGTAATAGTTTAAGTTAACTCAAAAACATTTATTTTGCATCATTCCCAGTGAATCAAGCAATGAAGTCAGTATGAAGTGTATTTATTGTCATGATTCTACCCGTTTGACTTTTAAGTCAGATTTGGGCCAAAAGTGAAAACGGTCATATGAAATTGTGTTCCAAATATATGTCTACGATGGTTCAAAATGGTTTTATGTCAACAATTCAAAAATATATTAAAATGAGAGAAAACAATGTTGAAATGAATTCATTTTATAAGTCAATTTAAAATAGTTTTTTTGTGAACTCAGAAGTAGAAAAATTGACTTCTAATAGGCCAAAAAGGAAGCAGCTTGACAATTTGCAACCATGTTCACAGGAGTCATCATCATGAAGTGAAAAAGTGTTTTCATGTAAATTGAGGTGAATGGTTGAACAGTTGAAGATCCTTGAAATTGGGGTCTGGATGGACATCTTCAAACATCTTCTAGTGACTCACTAGAGTATTTTGACTTAAAATGAAATTCTGATCGATCTTTGCCAGTCTCAGAAACCATTGCTTCTTTAGTTAATGTTTTTATTAATCCCAATTCCTCATCAGAACATTTAATGGTCAAATATAATGTTGCATAACTTTGCATACTAAGGTATTCTGTATTTCAGTTCAATTTGTAATTTGTGTCATATTATATTTTTGATGAAATGATCATTTATATTTTGTTTATGATGTTATGAAATATTAATTGTGACTAAAACAAATTTCCTTTTGAACGAATAAAGATTATTCTATCTTATGTCGTGCATTATAGCAGGAAACTATCTATATTTATATTAGTCATGATTTGGACCCTTATTTTTATTATTTATAAATCAGACAAAGGGAGCATTTACAAATGTTATTAATATTAAATCTACAATTATTTTTCATCAAAGGATCACATCTTTCGGTGTAAACCTCTTCATTCAAGATAAACATGTTCAATGAGTCCATCCAGCCAGTGGTTCCAGCCACCGGCCCCTTGGTAACCATGTCACCGGTGGCTGAATCCAACAGCACACCAGAAGCTTACAATGTAACTCAACCCTTGATTTTCCTGCAAACTGCAGCAGCCCAGGGAATAGCCGGCACATTTGCATTTGCAGCTATTCTCATCACTGTCCATCAGGTAAGGTTGGCAGTTTTGTCCAAAATGTCTTTGATGAGAAAAGCAACAATATAGACTAACTGCTGAATTTGTTTGGAGTGGAATGCACAGTTTTTAGTGTTTTAAGTCGATAAATTTCAAGATGATGTTGAAAATGAAATGGGGGAATGAATTCAGTTGGAATGTTTGGTATGGGGAGGTGTTGTTTTTTTTTAGGTGTAGGAGAGGGTCCTAAAATGAAAGTATAAAAACACTATTAATATAGAAATACTGAATTGAATTTCTTTTTAAGGAGCTTGATGCACCTAAAATCTATACATTATAGCTGGTGCAGATTTTTTGTGCTAGTTTGATATGTTGCAATATATCTAGAGGTGTTTCTCCAAAAACCTTTCCCTTAAGTCACGATGGAAAATACTTGTCTTTGTATTCAGTACCCTTTTTTATTTAAAACTGAGTACGTCATATTTTAACAAGGTCTCAACACACATGATCATTACAAAATAGTGAAAAATATGTGATAAATCTTGAATTTATCATCATTTTCCACAACATTCATCAGCATTTTGTCAGACATTGCAACATAGGGGCCTATTGGAGGGTCTGTTTTAATCATAATTGATGTTTATTTCTCTTATTTTTTATTCATAAAATATATTTCATATTATCTCATTAGGCCTGTCATGATATTTGTATGATACTAATTAAGGTGTCATTAAATGTGGGTCATTTGATCATATGTTTCATTGTTATTTTGCTTTGAAGGAAACAACATCATCGAATCATTATTAACTTCTTGGTGTGAAATAGCACTGCTGTCCTTTTTTATTTTTTTATCTGAGTGACTATGAAGTTAATTTGCAGGAAAAAATAGTATAAAATACCATTATTTGTTTTGAAATCATTTTAAATTTAAAAAGAAAAGACTAAAAACATCTCAGCTGCTATCAATAGGGTGAAATTCATAGAAAGGTCCAAAGATAATTTTATTTTTCGCAGCGAGAGAGAAAAAAGGTGTGAATAGCAAAGTTAGAAGAGGTTTGGACTCAGAATTTTTCTGGTTGTTACTAGGCTGTATATGAATGTGCTTTCACTTTCTTCACATTAATTTATCAAGTTATATACATGCTCTTCAATAATCCTTAACAGCCATATATATACCCATTTCCCCTGTTTGTGCTGATATCTATACGTTCAGATCTTTGGAACATCACATTGTTTCCTGTGTACATTATGAACATGGTCCAAAATGTGAAAAATTGTAAATGGGTTAAAGCATTGCCCACTTTATATGACACAGGAAGATCATTTAATTGTGTACATCTTTGAATTTTGAGTTTGAGGACGATTTTGACAAAAAGTGTCTTTGTTCTAGACAAGTCATTCAGGATGAAAGTTAACGGATTATAGAGAGGTGGAAGTTGTCACTCCGCTGTTTTGGGCCTCCCTATTTATCGTTTTAACTTAGTTTATGTCTTACAATGAACTCTAAAGGATTTTGTTGCTGAAATTAAAATCTTTAGGTTTTATTTTCGGATTGTATGGTACATCAATGAGCGAGCACCGTAAGGAGAAATACGGGATGTATCTATCCAACTATCCTTTCTCAATAAACTATTATTTGATCAACAAAAGCAGCCAGTTTTCGAATGATGACGAGTTTTGTTGAACGGCATCAATAATCAAGGTTTTTACAACCCTTCGTTATCAGCCATGTTAACATTGAAAGATAAATGTCCAGATTCAAGACTTTAACAAAAGGGCATTTACTTTAGATTTAGATTTTCCTCCATCAAAATTCAACTTTCGCTGATCAGAGTTTGGTCTCTGGAGGTTCGATCTTGGCTATTTGTGGCGTAGTCCACCAGAAAGGCAAATCGGTTAATTTACATTATATATAAACGCGACACTGAAGTCAGTGCTCTGCTGTTAGCTTAATCACGCGCATCATTCATGGTTAGGAGGCAACTTTGGACAGGATTTAAAAAGAGAGGGGTGGGGGGGGGTATTTTCCTCAGACCGCCAGAAGAGCCAGGGCAGAGTTCACAGTATATCGTCGTTTTTCCAATAGTAGGACGTGTTACGAGATGCAGCGCACTTGGGGGGGGGGGGGGGGGGGGTTTGCGAAGATCATCGGTAAATATTGTGCTTTCGCACGCAGGTCGCCCAGAGTCTTTGGTGCTAGCCAATCTAATACCTTACGTATCAGTGTTAACCAATGGTGACACGTTGGGTTGGTCACGTGTCCAGACAGGAGATAGAACCCGATTTTTGAAGTCGACGAGCATTTGATGTGACGAGTCGCGGGTAGGTGATGAAGTTGGCTTGATTACTCTAAAATTATACGGCTATCTATCTTACTATCTTACTTCAATTTGTTTTTTTTTATTAAATCGTGGTTGTTGTTATTATTATTATTTTCATTGATTAAAAAAAAAATTATTGTTAACATTATGACTATTTTTTATTTATCTTTTCTTTTAACGAGTCAAATCATGTCTAGCGCGCTCAGATAGACAAAGTCATCAAGATGTAATACACAGTGTAAATGATAGACAACAATAAGTGACAACTCCAGCAGGCGACTTTTCAGGAATAACCTGTCTGTTTTGTCTTCTTTGTCTTTGGTGGATTTGTCACTTACTGTTGTTGATTACTTTTGATTCACTCCTCTGTGCCTCCTTTTGTGTTTCAAAACGTTTTTACGTAATGAATTGGCTTCACACATAAAATATCTTGATAATCATAAGTATAAAACGGAAGTCCCACGGGCAACTGCTACGGCAAAATGTGTTGGGTTAGGCATGGCTGATAACGACAGCGGCGATGTGGTGAAAGCCAAATCACGAGAGGAGGTGTTCGTAAAAATAGTTACGATGACTTGCTAACTAGATTGAAACGTGATCTGCTTGCGTGTGTAACGTAATGAAGATGGTGGGCCTCGCCTATCTCAGCTAATGCTGATAAGCGATACTGGTGATGATGATGGATGTGATTATCCCGTCTTATATATCATATCAGGGTTGGGTTGGGTTTTTTTGGGTGTTTTTCTGCGAAAGACACCTAGTTTACTGGTGAAGGTTTTATGATTATGCTGATGTGTTTTATCGGAATCTCTTTCATATTGTTGGGGGGATACGAGTAGTGAGCAGACGGTTGAATTAACTTGGTTACTTTTGTACTTGTGCTGTCTTCTTAATAAGTTCTTTCAAATGGTCAGTTTGCTGCGGGTATTGTCCCCACGACCTGAGTGGGCGGTTTGCTGGTGCTATTAGTACGGGTGGGTCTTACTTCTCCCCTTTCGCTCTTTCACACTTTTGTCCTCTTTATTGCCCTGATATCGCCGCATATATGGATTTTGGGGTTTAGACACTATTCATAGTACACGTACCTAGTACCCTATTACATGTACCACTACATGTATTAGCGATTTTTGCGATTATGAATTGGAAGTGTCTTGTCTGCATTAGAAATGCTCTGTCCAGGAAGAAAGGACAACTTGTAAGCGCGAGTATCTTTGTCGTTGGAAAGGTCGTGAAGAAGAACGTACTGGTGGAAATGAAAGGTCCATGAGGAAAAGGACAAGACAGACAAATTGTTCGGACTGCGCACCCTTCTTCAGTGACCAGTAGGATCGATCTTAATAATCTTATTGTTGCTGGAGAGGGATGGACATCCCGAATACTTAGTTCTCTGTCCTGTCCCATTCCTCTCGGGCCTTTCATTTCAATTTATGATTTTCTTCATTTACAGCTTGCCTGCAGCAATAGTATTCTTTTTCATCATCTCTTGGAAGGATTATGGCGTTCATGTATATTGTGGGAGTATTCAAAATGTGGCATAGCTATTTTTGGAGACAACTGATAATAACCTTCCACTTACACTTTCCTTTCTGTACAACGATAATTAAATAAATGAATAAAATAGTATTGCTGAGCCCTGTAAAGACTCAGATTTCATTTCATTAAAACGAGATGCTTTTATCAAGACTTTTATCGCAAAACAATGATGATATACTTTTCATTTGGAAAGGAATGGAGGAATGAGAGATACTTTTGTTAATAATTTACAACATAAAATTCTGGTCCTTTCTCTTGAGGAGATAACGCTACCACAACGGAGATACACGTTATTCTATATTCGAGCAGAAAATGTGAGGTCAGCACGACAGGGACGCATAAATCGTAACGCGTGTTATTTTTATACTCACCTTCGTATGTGTGTACATGGAGCTTTATGGCAAATGGGATGCATGTGTGATGTTTACCTCTTCTTTTACTGCCGCTTTTTTGTTTCATTTGCCTTTTCCCTTTTCCCTTTAAATTTATTGTCTTCTTGTAACTTAGAAATCTCTTTTGTGGTTTGATGAATTTTATAATTTTAGTGAGAAACAAGGGTTGATTTATTTTGAGTTGTTTTGGTTTTGTTTTTTTGTTGTTTTTGTTTGTTTTGGGGGGAGGGGGTGATGTTCCCGTCCCCATGTCCACCATGTGGTTGTTCCTATCAGGCCTAGAGACGTGTGGGTGGTATCCCGGTTGCTAATGCATTAGGCGTAATTATAAGTGACACAAGATCGTCATTGGCCAGCGTGCTAGTTTTGTCGCAAGTTTACCCTCCCAACTGTATAGCTGGGTACCTAAGCCTCCCTAACCTAACTAACTTATGAACGCTCAGCTGGGTGCTGTTAGCATCTGGATGGAGTAAGGCTTAGTATGCTCGTGTGGTTTTCCCAAGGACGCGACGTCGGGTCCAACAAATTTCCCTGGGATCACCGTATGTAGTGGACGGCGTAAACGTCAACGAAACAAACTAGCAAATGTAGGATTTGAGCTCGTAACCTCACAATCACAATATTACGTACACCACCAGACAAATTGTAGTGAACTAGATTGTTAATAAATTCGTGTTTAGTACGAAAAGTGAGCTACACGTTGGGCCGTTAAAACAAATTAATCATGTTTATAGAAAGGGTGGTGGCTTTAGTGGGTAGAGAATAAATTGTAGACCTTCTTATCTTATTATTATCCTTCCAGAATGACCAATTTTTACCCAGTTTTACCAAGGCGGTCATTGTTTTCTTTACGTCTGAAAATTGTCTGTCATGTCTGAAAAATGTCTCTCATGTCTGGAAAAAATGCCTCTCACGTTTCATGGCTGTAATCAGAAAGTGCTTTGTCTTGCAAGTGCTAGGTGTAGTACAATGTAGTATGTATCCGTGTCAGAGTTTGGGCATCTGCCAGAGATACACTTTGTGGATTGGTGATGATGATGCGTTTCGTGCCAGCGTTCTCTGCGGTCGGGGCCTCGCCATCACATGAGGCTGTCGTATGTGCTTAGCTAGCCGTCTGTCTGTCGGTTTTAGAAGACTTTGTATGGCGAGTACCGGTGTTCCTCAGGATCCTAGAAGTCTGAAAGAAGAAGAAAAAAGAAAGGTCTTGCGGACTTGGGATAGTGGGTTTTTTCTGTGTCTTTTTCTTTGTAATTAAAGGTCAGGGATTGGTCTGAAATTTTTTGCTCTCTTAGTCATTTGGGTCAGCAAAAGGTCAGAAAGGGAATCGGAAAGAGAAGGGGATCAAGTCGTGGAAATTAATGGACACAGAATTGGGACGTCCACAAAGACGATTGTCGACAAGATCCCTTTTCACAAAGACAAGAGAAAGGACATTAGGCGACTTTGAAAGAAAGAAAAAAACTATTGGTTTGTTTAGTTTTGCTTTGGGTTTGTTTGTTGGTTTTTTTTTGTTTTTGCTTTTTCCTTCTTTTTTCCTTTTGTGTTGATATTGATATAATGACGTAATTTGAATTTGTTTGCTGGTAGAGGAATTATGCGATTTTCTTGTTCGTTTGTTTGGGGGGTTGGCGGGTATTACTTAATTTTATTTTCTCTTCTACATGTTTTTATGTTTCTGGTTCCTGTTACTTCAACCTGAAATTACCACATATGGTGGACGGGTTTACTTGCACATGTGATATGTAGTGGGGTGTTCCTTTCTTCTTTACATTTTTGTAATATTTGGTTGCTCATTTGTTTAGTTTTGTTAAAAATTAAAAATCTTTAGTGCCTGAGTGATTTATGCCACTCATTTAGTTATAAAACCAAATCCATGAATTTTTTTCAACGAAAGATGGTCTGTCGTTACTTGGTACGAAAGAAACTCTCCTCAGGCTTTTGGTTCTCTCAAGTAACATGTATTTGTTTCCGGCAGTGCAAGCACACGTTAAATGTCGTGTGCTCTACGCTTTTCGTTTTGGTGATACTTCCGTTTACATGTCATTCCATGTCTATATTACTATGAACTTCGACCTTAAAGCGTTGAAAAGGACATAGACATAATTCTAATCTTACGTTCTTCATTGCCTCACATAGGATGCGTGTGAACGTGGCACCATGGCACCATGGCACCAGTTGCGTGCGTCATCATATAATATATAGTTTGAGGTTTTCGCACACACACACACACCTCCTCGTCCCCAAACTCAAGTGTTGCTTTCAGCGTAGATTATGCAGTCCCCATGGTGTCATGAAAGATGTTTACACTTTTACATATTTTTTTTTATTACACTATCCGAAAATATTTGCTTTTACTTTTATTACACACACTGGCAGTGTCGAATCTGAATCGTTTATGGAGAGCATGGAAAGCGATCTATCAACTGTCCTATACAATACAGTTTTCGTAAGTAGACACTCTGTTAGAGCATCAAGGGTACTAAGAAAAAGAAGAAAATAAGGAACTGCACTTATGACAGCGTCTTGATATCACCAGTGCGTCAAAATTTGCATGTTTAAGGGAACAACATTTACATCGAGAGCAAGAGGCTTTTTTTTTACTGAAATTCGTGAAATGATTGCACGTCGTATCCACTACCGATTTTCTGGATCAAACAACGCGCGGTTACATTACACCCGCCGAATTCTCAGTGTCAGAAGAAAAAGAAGCGAAAAAAAAACCGTTCTCGCGCACGTACTACTACAGGAAAGGAAGAGGAAAACACAAAACTTTTGCTTTCCAGCAAGGCCCCGGGCGCAGAAGTCTCCTGTGTTTACCCATCATCCCCCATTCTGTTCCTTCCTGTCCATGTTAGCGTTGGCGGCACCATCCAATTTGTAGTCATCCCCCTACCCACCCAGATCTCATCGATCCTTCTTATCGTAGTAAATGGTATCTGTCACAGGATATAGCTAGCGGGAGGAATTCGGAGAGAGTAAAAGGCTAAAAGTCAAATCAATACGATCACCAATTGTGTTATTTACCTTAACGGACATTGTCATTAGGCCAGCACTTATCTCCCCCCCCTCCCCTTCCTTTTTGTGTGCGTGTCATGGAACTAATGAAAGAAAATACTGTAAGGCACACAGGTGTGTTCTGTACTTCGAGAATATTTGATTTATGTAAGAACTTCTATCTTTTTGTCATCGACTACTTTCTAAGTGCATTATGATCCTGATCATCTGTTTGTGAAATATTATAAAATTGTGACTAAAACAAATTTCCCAAAAGGACAAATAAATATTATCTTATCTTAATCGCATCTTATCTTATCGTATCTTATAAGAAGAGATCAGAGATGTATATCAATCTATGTGCGCATCCATTGTCTTCGTGTTATTCACCCAGTTATAAGCATCGCCTTAGCCATATGCTATTCCTTTTCACTTCCCCTCCCTGTCGTTTGCTTCTCTATGTAACTCATAACGACAGCTCTACTCAACCCGCTTCGCATTAGGAACTTCCTCTTTTCTCGTGTTGCACGTCTTGCGATGTTGTCATTTGATTTCTTCTAGCTGTACCGTATCCACATTTACGTTTTGTCTTTCTGAAGATCTTTGGGTCTGTGAGCCAGTGTCTGATTTGGTTTCTTCTAGCTGTACCGTATCCACATTTACGTTTTGTCTTTCTGAAGATCTTTGGGTCTGTGAGCCAGTGTCTGATTTGGTTTCTTCACTCCAACGTTCTTTGTGTATCCTAGGATGCACACGTGCAACGGTTGCACTGTGTCAATTATTAACAAATAGGTCTTGCTCTTCGGTGCATCAGCATCAGCATGCCATTATCAGCGTTAACACCAGCGAGCACAGTTGAAAGGACCACCATTCGTCTGACGTCACTCTCCCGAATGTTGGTCTCTACAATAATATTGGTCCTTTGGTGAGCAGTCTATCTGCCTATTCAATCATGCTGTTTCATTGTTTCGTGGTGTTTTTGTGTGTGTGCGTATGTCGAGCTCTAGAGGGGTGGGGAGGGGTTGTTGGTCGGGGTCTTTTTAGGGCCCAAACGCTTGCATGATCGGGGCATATTCCTGCGTTTGTACCCGGGAATAGCTGGGGTATAATACAACCATTCCAGAGTTGTCTAGTTACAAGAAATGGATGATGCAACTTCGGAGTAAAGAATGTCGCAAAATTGCTGTACAGATGACGCTTATGGATTTGTTTCTAAGCAGGTAGGGGTTGTAGAGGTCAGCAGGTGTGATGTTATCACATTCCTCTCCGTCCATCAGGAAAGTGTGTTATCTCAGGGAGTCATGCGATGATGAAGACTACTTCATTAACCAATGCGTACACATTGTCTCAAAGTATGTCGTTCGTGTACATCATGTATTTACAAATCGTGAGGTCATACCGAAGTAGTTAAAAACTGTAGTGCGTTCACCCACCGCCTCACTTCCAGCCTTTCTGTTGTCTGGCCCCTAAAGCACACGCGCGCGCGCTGACCACACACACACACAATCCATGATACTCAATGAAATGATTTTTGAATAATTTATACAGATAGTTCAACGGTCTTCATTGTTGTGCGCTCAGCGTTAGCACCACTATCACAGGTATCAGCGTCATTTTGCTGTCGTCGAAAAAAATTCAATTATCGGTTTGGTCTGACTCGCTCGTCGATCATTATTACAAGTGCTAAAGAGCGGAAATTAGGATTTGAGATTACTTTAGTGCCATTGGTGAATGCAGTGTGTTTGCCGGTTAGTCGAAATCAATCGGTGCTCTTTTTTCTCCCTGCCTTTCAATTTCTGTGAAAGCAGCGCCATTAACGAGTCAATCAATATTTAATGGTGATTTCTACAGGCCTGTCATGTCTAGTTGCTGTTATCTCATCGACTTGTTGATATTCAATTTTTAATAACGAGTAGTTTTAACTTTATTTGCTGGCACTTGACGGAAGTTTCTGGTAGGTCCCACTTCTTTCCTTTCACACTTTCACGTATCGTTCATCTTGCTGTCTCCTCTCAATTCGCCCTGAGATCACCGCACACAGTGGACGGGGTAAAGTTCAATGAAACGAAATAAATTTTTAAAATTATTTTACGGCCAACAACTTACCCCCCCCCCCCCCTCAAACAGTTACATGTATCGCCTTAACATCAAGGGAAAATCAGCTCAAAAGAGACTGCAGTTAAATTATGCTGAGGTAACGTGACGGTCGGATTGCCGATTTTCGCTTTGTTTTGTTTAGTTTAGTTTTATTTTTGCTTTTTTTTTTTGGAAAGGAGCTGAAATTTAAGGCTGTGAAGCAATCGATTTTTTTGGGTCTGGTTTCGTGCCAATGTTGGGTTTTTTTTCATTTGTTGCTTTTCTCTGTTTCTACTTTTTACTGGAAAGTGGTTCTCACTCACGAGACGCCAAATTGGATGAAATTTGTTCCCTCTAGGTGTCCATGTTTACACGGCAACTTATTGATCCCAGGACACGGTTTCTTTTTACTGGTATGGTCTTTGCAGGGTGGAGGCTTGTGATTCCTTTTTCCACATGATGTGGTTCTTTTCACATTAATTGATATCTGTTGTGGTTGATTCTTTTCTAGGTTTTATCAATTTTGTTCTTTTCTCTCAAACTTTGTTATCGTTGTCGTCGTATGTATGTTGAGCGGCTCATAGCCGATTTGAGAAAGGTGGGTCGCTATACTACATCCAAATGGTGAAGGTTTGCGTTTTGCTCTCTCTCTCTCTCTCTCTCTCTCTCTCTCTCTCTCTCTCTCTCTCTCTCTCTCTCTCTCTCTCTCTCTCTCTCTCTCTCTCTCTCTCTCTCTCTCTCTCTCTCTCTCTCTCTCTCTCTCTCTCTCTCTCTCTCTCTCACTCACCCCCCCTCTCTCTCTCTACACTCACCCCCTCTCTATCTTTCTCTTTCTACACTCCCCCTTTCTCCACCTCCCTCTCTCTCTCTCTCTCTCTCTCTCTCTCTCTCTCTCTCTCTCTCTCTCTCTCTCTCTCTCTCTCTCTCTCTCTCTCTCTCTCTCTCTCTCTCTCATTTCACACCTCCCTCCTCTATGTTTGGGAATGTCGTGTCGCTTTGCTTTTGTCAGATAAACAAACTCTTTGGCTTTTTTTTTTATCTAGCCACTGATAAACTGAAAGCTAATACATGTCATTGTATAATATTAGGAAATATTGACATTGCCGCATTTGAAGGGATCACAGGAAGTCAGGTTTAGCGACAATATTTCCCAGTGTCTGCAAGCCTCTCTTCATTTTGTCTTCAGACGACCTCAGAGGTGAAATTGTTACTCCCGAGGGCATTACAAACGTTTCTCTTTCTTTATGGTTTCCATTTTATCATGAGGTGTCTGGGTTAGATTTTGTTTGTTGATTTTTATTCATCTTATCGGCTCCGCGTTCTCTTTTTCAGATTGGACCACTGAATATTATGTAAATCCTAAAGTGTGTGTAGGCCCTACAATGATTACCGTGTTCATAAACGTGTTTGAGTAACAGGTGCAATTGAATGGTCTTCCGCCTCAATTAACCGTACGCTGAAAAATCATACTGATAACTCTCCGTGATGGGAGGCACGAGCGTTTTAAAATAAATCTCGTACACCGTAAGTTTCCCATCTCCGATCTGTGGCTATACCTTTATATAAGCAAGGCTCTTTATTTTCTCAGTCGAGAACACTCATATTCGAGGACGTTGAACATCAATGTCACATTGACTTGAGTTTAAATCCTTTTCATTCATATTTTGTATATCACTTACGTGAATAGCTTTGTCCCCTACTTACTGAAGAGTCAGAAAAGAAGCCTTACAATTAACAAACGTTGACAATGAACTTCGAATGAGCCATAGCGAGCCAAATCTCTCCTTCATTATCAGTTTTCTCAGGACAGGATTTATAACTGTTTTAATGATAATACCTTTTCTGTGAGAGTCGTCACGCCATGAAGATTATCATGATTTAGTGCATGTTTGGCGAAGAGTTTGCTATTGGATTTTGTTAAACAGGATGTCCAATGTGCTAAATCGAGCGCGGAGGTTCCATGTTAACTGCTGAAGTGGAAGCAAGCAACAAGGCCTGATATTGCGTTCCCCAATGTGTAAATTATGTGGCCCAAGTCTCTTTCGTTTTTAACCTCGAAGGCAACGTGAAAATCGACGATAATGGAAAATTACGATTACCAGGCGTCCCCTTTTTCTTTCCTCTGTTGTCTGTATTGTCGTTGGCAATAAGGCTTAAAATAATCCCGTCGCATGGGCCCATGGGCCTTTTCATTCGTGAATTGAGATCATGCGAATGTCCGAGGCAGTTTGGCAATATGCTTTTCATGTCTGTCAAGTACAATGATTAACATCCTGTATCGGCTGCAGCTTTATCAAATTCTTCTAACTTATGCAACTGATGTCGATTGCTTCCATGACCAGATGAAATCTACTGTAGGTTGTGTGTTTGTCTCCTCCTTGAGAAAGTCGGAGCTGATTCTTCTGCTTCTCGCCAGTTTCTTCCTCTTCCTTGTTCTTGCCTCTTTATCTGCTAATGAACTCAATAATTGTGTTTATATTACATAATTTTATTTGACATAACTCAAAAGTCGAAGGAGCTCTTCATTTCATGAATTATTACACTGTTTGCACGCTCTTCGCTGACGTCGTTGTTATTTCATGGCCTTCTTACCGTGTCGTTCATTGCTGGCTGGCCCCAGCTGAATGTCCTCAGGTCAGTTTTCACTGTGCGTCTGTCAAGCTCAAGCCTCTGTTGTTTCGATTTTCTTGTTTTCACATCAGGCTTGTCATAGGAGCCTTTTATGATTGCATCGAAGTATCGATCTGCATTCAGAATCTGCTCGAGCGCTGAAGAGCCCCCCCCTCCCCTCGGCATTTTTTCGCCTCCTGTAAGCTGTGTGTACTACGTATTGTAATATGTGCCGTTTGTTCATTTGTTTACTCTATTCTTTAAATATGCTATTTTTCACTAGCTGTTCACCTATTTCGTTTACCCTGTACGATTTATTGAATAACGAAGTCATAGTCCTCGCAGAGAAAAGCTGCTCGGAGGCCACATCGATCATACTTATTCCTGCTTGTACACACATTTGACTTAAGCACACTCACTGTTACACAAGCTCAACGCACATTAACGTCCACCAATTATTATTTATGTATAGGTACATAGCATGGGAAGTATAGGTTTTTTAGACAAGTTTACTGGTGATGCAAATAGTTATGGGCTTTTATTTTTTCAAATGCTTTATCTACATTTAAGTGAAGCATTTTTAATAGATACACCTTTGCAAAGCCTATTGTCTTAGTGCTAAGAGGCTTTTGTCATTGATGCATATAGCGATGTGTCAGTTATCAGCTTCTTTATTTTTTAGCATACATAAAACACAATATAGATTAAAACACTTTAGCGTAGTGATACATATTATGTATTATTTTGGAGAGCAAGACAGCCGAAAGTGTCATTTTTAAAATGTCTGAAAGACTCAGGAGACCATGAATTCGAAATCATTACGTTTGTAAGAAAGCATCAGCCCGATCAGTATTATGTACAAACACTAGCTGAGGTTAGTTTGATTGTGTGTGTATGTGTGTGTGTGTGTGTGTGTGCGTGTGTGTTCATTTTTTTATTATTTCAATAGCTCATGGCATTATCAATATCACTGGCACGCAGATGAACCGCGGAACAGGGGTGTTTGAGAACCATACAGGAAAAGATCAATGTAATTACTCGCTACCGCCACTTCAGTCGTCAACGTAAAGTACCCATTACCTTAAACTTAAAGGCGTACCAACTCCATGGCAAACCGACCCTTTTTTTTTTTTGCGAATTAGAGGAAAAGTATGCATAGTAGATCTCGTATGGCGAGGTAAGGACTTCACGCATCTCTTGAAGTGTACGTTCTTTGTAAGAACCGATGTGGCTCTACCGCATCTCGGATTTAGAGATATTTAGGAAAGACCCGATGTTGATGGACAGTGAGATGGTACTCGTATGGAAAGAACACGATGGAGAATAAACCCACGCATAATGTGTACGCATTGGAAATGAAGGGTAAGGCTTTTTGTTTTTACTTCTGCGAAACGTCACATTAAGCTTGTTCAATGTTTGTTTTGTTTGTTTGATTTGATTTACCCACATCCACAACTAAGGTGATCTCGGGGTTTTCTCCGATGAGACTAGGTGTCGATCCATTTATAGGTACGATTCGGTGTGGTTAGTGCCCAGTTTGTTCTTCTTCCGGTCATTTCTTTGTATTTCTCTCATCTATTTCCCTATGGAGCTTCTATATATAAAACTATATTTTTTTTAAACAATTTCCCTATACTAATCCTGGATGATGTGGATTTACAAGGCTAGTTGAATGAATTCGAAGGGTTGATACTTAAAATGACTGGTTGTTATTTGGGTTCTAAAAACCTTTCTTTTGTTGTTATTGTTGTTGTTGCTTTGAATGTCTCTAATAACGTTTGGTATCATCAGTATTCTTCAACAGCTGTAAACTGAATAGCAAAAATTACAAATACATTGTGAATGTTGTGTCGATCGTGATGCATGTATTATAAAACCTCAAATATATATATTATATATATTTATATATTGATAAATTACTATGCATCTGTCTGTCTGGGTTGATTCAGCTGGATAACTCAATAGAAGATCTCTCCTCCGGTGCCCTCTCTTCCCCTTTTTTTCAAAAATAAATAAATAAAATGAAGGACAATAGAAGTGGACGCGTGGTTGTCATTCATGGCATGTAGTTGAGCTTGTCCTCCACTGGTTTACCTTTCAACTCCTTCCTCGCGAAGTATGACACGTGACCTTAGCTACCTGTGGTCACAAACCTTCCTGTTGTAACGGCCAACGAACGGTTGAATACAGCCGTTAGCTTTGTTTTGGTTTGTTGGTTTATCTCTCTCTCTCTCTCTCTCTCTCTCTCTCTCTCTCTCTCTCTCTCTCTCTCTCTCTCTCTCTCTCTCTCTCTCTCTCTCTCTCTCTCTCTCTCTCTCTCTCTCTCTCTCTCTCTCTCTCTCTCTCTCTCTCTCTCTCTCTCTCTCTCTCTCTCTCTCTCTCTCTCTCTCTCTCTCTCTCCTCTCCCTCCCTCCCTCCCTCCTCCCTCCCTCTCTCTCTCCCTCCCTCTCCCTCTCTCTCATAGAGTGAATGCATTTCGAAGACAAATCAGCTGCAAAAAAGCATCTTATATTTCTAGTTCACGGTTTATAAAGAAAACAAACGAAGATGCAACTGCTGCTCGCATTTTTTGCCCCACACTGGTGTCTTACTGTCGTAAGCTCTCTGAGATGTGTTGTCAGCTTCATTATTACAGTAATGATATGGTGTCTTGTTGTTTGTTTGTTATAACGGTCATGTAGCTTGACGTACATGGTATCTTAATAAGTTACTTAGATCAACATATGCTCGCTCGCATCAACCCTCCCTCGTATTGTAAGATAAGATAAGATGCCTTTATTTATCCAAAAGGAAATTTTCTCTGGCCATGTTTCAAATAAAAATCAATAAATTGCAATACAATTCATCTCTTTTACTTGCATTCTCTCTTCCATTCTCAATTTCACGACTAAAATCAATACATTACAAAACCGACGCTTTTTTAATATGAACAATATAAAATCATAATGATTATGTAGTGTAAATATGTTTTAAAATCTTTGTAAATTGTTGTCACAGATACAAAAGCCGTTTAAACAACTTCCATTCACAATATGAAAACATGTCTAAATAACCTTTCTAAATATGTGTAATTCTTTCTTATATTTCTTATAAAAATATGAATTATTGTACATACCGATACAAAAATACGTGTTTAATAAATTCAGTAAAACCGGTAAATAAGAGTTTGAAACTGAGAGTAAGAGTTAAAGGCTAAGACATAGTGTAATTTAAATGAGAAAATAAAGAAGACTCGTTGGAGGTTTTTTAATGGAGGTTGAGAATCATTTCATGGCGTGCTTTTTAACATAATAGTATGATATATTAGGATGCTGTTGCAAAGAAATCTTATGTGAGAAGAGTGGGCGGTTGGCGGGTCTACTGGTAGATCCTAATTTCTTCACACACACACACACACACTCTCTCTCGCTCTCTCTCTCTCTCTCTCTCTCTCTCTCTCTCTCTCTCTCTCTCTCTCTCTCTCTCTCTCTCTCTCTCTCTCTCTCTCTCTCTCTCTCTCTCTCTCTTCACGTATCTTTCATCTTACTGTTTCCGCTTAATTTACCCTAAGATACCGCACATGGTGAGTGGACGCAGTAAATCTTAATGAAAGAAAGAAACAAACAAACAAACAAACCAATGTTTGGAACACGTGTCCTCTCTGAGTATACTATACGTTAATAAGTTATTCGTAAAGACTTGAGACACAAAAGGTGGACCCATCGCCTACGTCGTTGAAAATGCAGCGCCTTTCTTTAACACGCTTCTACTCTGTTCTAAGCTGTTTGAAAGAAACAAATCAGTCTGTGTTGACCCTCCAACTCCATTGTTTTTTTAATCGGAGGATTTTCGAAGATGATGTTTTGTGTCACCGTCAGGGGCCTTTGTTACGCTCAGAGTTGACCTTTCAAGTCTATTGTGTTGACAGTGTTGGCCACCGTAGCCGTTAACGAGCACTGTTGCATTATAATGCAATGGTCTTCTTTAAGAACAGCTTCGGAGATGGACGGGGGTAATGAGGTTTAACCGTTTCACCGTGTCATTGAAGATATTGACTGTTAAAGGATGTCGGCATCCTTTTCTTTGTAATGGTTACGAATAACTATGCGTGTGACCTTGTGAACCATTTTCTTTCTTAGTATTACGTCAAGTAGTATTTATAGCTGTCGCTTTACTTATTGGTTGGTGGTTGATGAGCGATATCGTTAAGACAAACTCGTCAAGCGCTTGACTTTTTCGGTTTATCTCCATCATCGTCGTGGGTGGTTGGCGGGCGCTCCTGGTAGGTCGGCAATGTGTACAGCGTGCATGCCATGTGTGTTTGTGTCTGTGCGTGAATATCATTAGTAGTACAGTCGTCGTGTATAAGTTATCCCTGTGTCCTACTTCTTTCATCTCACTCTTTCCCCATGTGTTACCTTTCATCTTGCTGTTTCCTCTTAATTCATCCTGGGATCATCACATGTGGTGAACAGGGTAAATGTCATAGACATAAACAAGCCATCATCGTCTTGAACGTTTGCACCTGATGCTGGTGTGACTGAAATTGCTCTTTGTCTGTCTTTCTTTTAAAATTTGATTGTCGTTTTGCTTTGAGCTACTTAGTCTACTGTCCGAAATTCCTAACACGGAACGCCACAATGTATCAAAGTCGACTGCACCAGACACGTTATGGGCGTAGTGGCACTTCATTGCAGACAGTATGTCTGTGGAAAGGCCCTTAATGTGCAAATTATCCCACATTGTAGCAAAGAGCTATGAGCAGCCATTGACTTCACGTCCGCCATTAGGGTCATATCATCAGTTGTATCTTTTACATTGTCTAACCAAGGTCTCTCTCTTTCGCTCTCTCTCTCTCTGTCTGTCTGTCTGTCTGTCTGTCTGTCTCTCTCTCTCTCTCTCTCTCTCTCTCTCTCTCTCTCTCACACTCCCCCTCTCTCTCTCTCTCTCTCTCTCTCTCTCTCTCTCTCTCTCTCTCTCTCTCTCTCTCTCTCTCTCTCTTTCTCTCTCGCTTATCTATTTATCATTTGTATCTATACACCAGTCTTATCTATTTGCATACCAATACGTCTGTTCTTAATGCTAAAAAAAATGTGTATCGGTGGGAGATGATAGGTTCTCCTTCGTTCTTGTCCTTTTTAATCATCTTCTCTTCGTGTCTCTGGTCTCTTGGTTATTGACATGGCTGTATGTGCTGAATAAATAGAGTTAATTTAAATCACCACCCCGACTCTCAACACACGGATAATGATATATGCAGGACTGTACTAATAGCCACGCACACTGGCACAGACATAAGCATGCACAATATGCACTCACTGCGACGGTTATTTTCAAGACTTCATTAAGGCTATGTACGTTTTTTTCTCCCACCGCTGATGTGATTGAGTCGAAGCTGTGCAGCCTGTTGATACCCATCGCAGTGCTCGGAAAGTAATTATTGCTACAACGCCCACTCCAAAGCGTGGCCATGTTTTGCTTTAAGTGCTCACCATGAGATATGTACAACAAACTCGTGTTCATTGCACCAGTTAATAGTTCTTATTTTACTTTTGCTGTTGTCGTTGAGGTGGGTAATTGGCGAGTGTTACTGGTAGGTCCTACATCTTTCTTTCCTTCTTTCACTTATCTTTCATCTTGCTGTTTCTTTCTGAATTTACCATGAGATCGATGCATGTGGTGGACGGGGCACATTTCAAGAAAACAAGCAAAATAAGTTGTTGTTGTTGTTGAGAATGGAAAAAAAGTAAATTTTAACTCACAGACTGGTTGATCGCCGACACAAACTGTTGACTTCTCGCAGAATGTTTTGGTGGGAAGAAGGGAGAGTGATACTGACAGGTCATACTCCTCTCCTTTCATTTTCTCACTCGCAAATCTTTTTTCCACCTTGCTGTTTCCTCTTAATTTACCCTGAGATCACGGCGCTTAGTGGACTGGGTAAATTACGATGCTCAGATGAATGCAATGTAAGAAGAAACTAGCTGAGAAAAAAGAGAGAAAAAAGTGAGTAAATAAGATGATAAGTGATTTTACGAAAAGGTTGATTGCGAGTTGATTGCAACTGAAATGAGGATGGTGAATATAAGTTTTATTTATTTCTCGGTGTGTGTGTGTGTGTGTGTGTGTGTGTGTGTGTGTGTGCAAATGTGATTAACGTGGCACGTTGTAACATTACGTTCACGGCGAGAGTCGCAAACCATGACCATCTTGAATAAGTTCACGTAATTTGTATGATAATTCTCACAATATATCCTTGTCTTATCTCGCGTGGGTGGTTGGTGGGCGGATGCTGCTGGTAGGTCCTACTTCTTTCATTTCCTTCTTAGCGCTTTTTTTTTTTATCTTGCACTGTCACTATCCAGTTATCCTGAGATATTGAGATCGCCGCATATGGTGGATGGGGGTATATTTTCAATGAAACAAGGAAAAAAATATTTCGTACTTGGGCTTTGGGATCGTTCAACTCAAGGATGGTGAATATGAATGCCTAGATTCAACAAACGATCAATGCGTGGAGTTGTGATGGTTGTCCTTCACATCAATGGATCCTTTAATTACCTGACTTTACTGTATATCATCATGCCCCCCCCTCCTTCCCCCTTTTATCCCCTTGGGGTATTTCAACGCTTCAACCCATATAAATCGTTTTCCTTTTCACGCCGATGAATTTATCGTCCTTAGCTCTTTTTTTTTCTTTCTTTTTTTTGTGTTTTTTTTTTTTTTGGTTTATTTTTTTTATTTTTTATGACGCGGGTTTTCTGTAATCTTTATTATTGTGTTTATATCAAATTCATAACAGTTTACTTAGCAATAATAATAAAAATGCGAGGGTCTTGTCTGACAGTTCTCTAAGAGTGCATGTTTTGGACTGATACATGGACAATACTCGATAAGATCGTTTAAAGATATATAATTCTAATGACATTATTATACAAAAGGAAGAGTGCAGTTTGACATAAACAAGTCATGGGATCCAGAACTTGACTTTTAAAAGTGACATTATTTTTTCTCTTGTAAATCTGGGGTTATTTTCAAACAAGATGCATGGTCTCGATAATCAGGCGTTTAAGGTGGGACAGAAATATCAGGATATTCTGTACGTCAACATAATACTCCATTTCAATAAAAATGTTTCTCATCTCGCCAAGTTCGCAGGTATCGTCGACGCATGTTTGCATAGGAGCTGTTATCATCACTGCCTTTTATGATGAAATTCAGTATCCTTCCGTTTTTCACACAATATTCAATTTAAAATCCTCTGTTTCCGCAAGAATGGAGTGTGATCTTTCGTAGAGATCTAATACAAGTTTCGTGTAGCTGTTGTTGCGTCCGGGCTGTGTGACGCGATGTCCTGTGTCTTTCTTGATTTTGGATATCTGATTGTGTATTTTACTGCTGTCAAATCGCTCAATCTTGTCACTATGGCATGCGTGATTACTTTTGTGTTGCTGATCTTCGACGGAGTGAGTAGAATTAACAGCTCGTGAGCTTGTGTTTTCCTCAAGGCTTTGAATGTCTGATGTGTGCTGGCTCTCGCTGTGTGTGCCCTCATCGTCGGATGTGTCGGTGTCGCTTTCTGTACTTTTCTTGCTCTGTTGTGTTGTTGTTGTGATTCTTTATGTCGTCTAGGCTCTCTGATAGCTTTGTGGCCTTGGCTTGTTCATGTGTGTTAGTCATAGGCTTTGGTTCAACGTTTTCTTCGATTTGTCCGTATTTAATTGTTTTAGAATGGTTTTGGTCCCTTGTGATGAGTTGACTTTCTTTGTCGTGTTGCACATCCTGATCCAATAAATCCTTTTTCAACTGTTTCTTTAGTTGAGCTATCGGTGGCTGGTGGTACATCTAGCACGCTGTGTGAAAAGACAACGCTAGTTTGACTGTGTGGTAATCATGAGTTGCTTGTCTTTTCCTGTGCTAGCAGCTGATACATTTTCTTTCTTTTCAGCTAAAATGATATTTGCAGATATTTTCTCTCTTGACAATGACAGGCGATGTTTTTGCAGTCTAAGGTTGTCACGCTGTAATTGGCTGGATGACTTCCGTCGAAAGCTGGCAGGGGTCGAATGATGAATCGTTGACACACACGTGTCATTCATGGCATCAAAACGAAGGACGAGGGTGGTGCGTTGTTGATTTCCAGCTATTTTGTAAGAGGCGAGTTGAGATTCTTCTAAAATCTTGTTGATGATACATTCCAGCATCGTCGGTAATCCGGTAACTGGCATTGCGATGTCGTATCTCCACACAAAAAACTGGAAATTAAGTGAAAAAAGGCGAGAGCTCGTCACACCCCCGTCTGTCCTGCATCGTACTTAGCTATTATTTCTTGTATTCGGTGTCCATAAATACTGCCATTGTATTCACATTCCATTTCTTTGCCATGCTATTTCAATTAATGGTGCGGTTGAGTGGTCACGAACGATGCTCACCAGTGCGTATCCTCTCTGTTTGGCTTTCTCTTGTTCTTCTTCTTCTTCTTCTTCTTCTTCTTCTTCTTCTTCTTCTTCTTCTTCTTCTTCTTCTTCTTCTTCTTCTTCTTCTTCTTCTTCTTCTTTTCTTCTTCTTCTTCTTTCTTCTTCTTCTTTTCCTGTGCAGTCCACCTCTGATGTATTGTCGTAAATATTACACGAACGTAAAACATAAAAAAAAAATAGAAATAAGAAATAAAACAATAACACAAATAGTTGCTTTCAAAACAATCGTCTTCACACTGTCTTTAAAGGAGTTGAGTTTGTGTTGTATAACTGTGATTAGTGGCAGGTCATTCCACAATCGGATGACAGATGGGAGGAAGGACTGTCAGCGATTATTAATCCTCGAACGTGGTATGCGGTATCGACATTCGTGCGCTCTTGTTTTTGGATGCTGTTGTCACGAGTGTCAGTTGGTACATCTACTAGATCTAGAAGTCCGCCACTAGTTTTGAATAGCATGGTAACGTTTTGCTTTCTTTCTTCCGTTCTTCTCCTCAGATCTACCTCCATCTCCGATACTACACCTGCCCCAACGAGCAGCGATGGATTGTTCGGGTCCTCTTCATCGTTCCCATCTACGCGTTCGATTCCTTTTTGAGCCTCATGTTCTTCAACAATGACAACTACTACGTCTACTTCGACAGTCTCAGGGATTGCTACGAAGGTCAGTGAAGCTTGACTTCTTTAGGCCGAGCGCGTCCCTTTTGCGCATTGATTTTCTTTATTTGTTGGTGGGGGGGGGGGATTTCAAGGGTGAGGAAGAGGGTGTCGGGTGGTATGATGAGTTTGGGGCGTGGTAACATTTTTACAGTGAGCGCTTCTTTTGTTGTTACATTGTTATTGATTTTCTTTGTTTTTTTAATTTTCTATTGTGATGTTATTGATACTGTCGTTACTACTACTATTACTACTGCTGCTGCTGTTATTATTATTACAATTGTTATTGTTATTATTTTTATTTTTATTATTGTTATTATTATTATTATTATTATTATTATTATTATTATTATTATTATTATTGTTGTTACTGTATTATTATTATTATTTTATTATTATTATTATTAATTATTATTATTGTTGTTGTTGTTGTTGATGTTACTGTTATTATTATTTTGTTTTGTTTAAATAATTACTCTTATTGTTGATGATGCTATTGGTCTTATCGTTCAAACATGTTATCAAGCATTCTTTTAAACATTTTGTTTCCACCAGTTACCAATCATGGATCTCCCTTCTCATTTATGCACACGTTACTAACTTTTGATGCTTTATTTATATTGCTCCACCTGATTTACTCTCTGGCAATCTCATTGCATGCCCCAAGCTAAAGGGTACTTTGAACAGGAACTATAATTATCAAACTATGGAAGCTTGAAATAAAACTTAATGGGTCGTTTGGTGGGCCTTTTAGTTGTTTGTATTCCCATCCACCCACCCCCACCCCACTGTTTTATGGCGATAGCATGATATTTTATCTCGTATGATGGGAGACATACAAGACATCATCATAGTTAACTCAAGACTTGGCCAGCCAATGTTTTAGATGTGTCCACATAATAAAACTCAGTATTTTATCTCACAGAGTTTTTTTAGAAAATGAACCTGGCTTGTTGCTGGACCACTTTCATGCTCGTTGATTAATCTTTAATCTTTGTGGGTTGTTGCTTTAAAAATTTTTTATATATATATAGTTTACTTGGGCCCCCGTGGAACGAAATGAGTTAACTTTTAATCAACTCTTAATGACTCTTCTTTGGTTTGCTATACCACTGGATTTTCATAACAATTACGCTGCTCTCGCCATAGCATGGTATGATGTGAATATTCCAGAAGGTCGATGTCCTCAGGGATAAAAAGAACTGAATATTATAGCATCTCCTTAGTTTGTTGTAGTGTGCCATGCTTTCGATATCGCTGCCACTCTTCCCCTTGATATGTGGCAACATTACGTTGCAAACTCCTTTACTTTATCAAAGCTCTGATTAAAAAATGTACACGGCTCCTGTTCAGTCATAAGACAGTTAATTTTACTTTGCAACAGTTCTGATTATTTTCCTCACGTTATCTAGAATGTTAATAATATTGCTTTGAATATTATGCCAAAGGAGTTATCTAATCAACCTTACAGTTTTATAGATAAAGTACTTAGAAATAAGAATTACAACGTGGAAAGTTCAGTGAATGTGGCTGTCATAATTGGTGAACTTTCATTCAATTCCATCTTGTGTTTCCTTCTAATTTGAACCTGTGCTCACCTTCAAGGGTGGGCAAGGCAAATTTACAACGAAATCAATGAATGAACCTTCCTAGAAGTAAAACGATGATCGCCAAGACCCCTCGCTCATTGGCTTGTATGTACCAAGTCTTTGATTAGCGGTATGGATTAAAAAAAAAATTTTTATCGTCTTTGGCTTCACAACTCTGTGATGTTTTCGCCTTTACGGATTGATTTTTCTTTGACACTTTGTCCTTTTTTGTTGTTCCTGTTTTTGTTTTTGTTGGGTTTAAAAAAAAAAATTAGCGTTCGTTTGGAGGGAGATCGTCCTGCGTATCCGCCTGTGACGTACCAGTCCGTGTTGTTGGAAATCAGCTCTCTGGCGCGGACGTCTTCCATTCAGACACGTTGACTTCCATTCAGCCGCCAATGCGACAATTTTAACCACCTCGCGGCTCCGAGCAGCGACTATCGATCGATGCTTATTGGGTCAGAGCTGGAGCTTCAAACTCTTTGCCACCCCACCCCCCCCGAAGTAACGTCAGCGCTGGCAACCCGGTGATGTCCTCTGGCTCCGAGGGCATACATTTGCTCTGGAGGTGGGGGTGGGGGGATTTCTGTTCCAGTCTTGTTCGTTTGTTTTTTTCATGGTCTATTGTAGTAGTTGTAGTAGTAGTAGTAGTAGTAGTAGTAGTAGTAGTAGTAGTAGTAGTAGTAGTAGTAGTAGTAGTAGTAGTAGTAGTGCTGATTCGTTAGGTAGTGTGTTGGTTTGTAATCTGTTGTTTCACTGAATTGCGACCAGTTTTATCGATTGGTTTGATGTTTGTATGTGTGTGTGTGTGTGTGTGTTTGTATAGTGGGCGGTTGATAGGAGCTAATGGTAGGTTCTGCATCTTACCTCTTATCATTTTACTCGTCTTTAATCTTGCTGCTTCCTCTTAATTCACCCTGAGATAACTGCTTATGGTGGACGCGGTTGATTTTAATGAAGCAAACAAAATGTATGCATAATATAATATAAAATGCATACTAGTATGTTTGTATACATGCAATGCACATAAATAGGCATATATGTGTGATATGTGTTTTTGTGTGCTCTATGTAATGTATGATGGCCGAGGTGTTAGGCTGCCGGACGGGATCATGAGGTCCCGAGTTCAAATCTAGCAAAGCCAGGTCCGACGTTGTGTTCCTTGGGAAAGACACTTAACACGCATTTTCCCCACTTTACCAAGGTGCAAATGGGTACAAGCACTAGCTTGGGAGTAAAAACCTGCGTCAGACTAGCGTCCTGGTCAGGAGGGGATTATTGTCACGCTATAGAAACCGGGATAAGCTCCGGCTCTATGGGCCTTAGGGGCCTTAAAGGAACTTTTTACTTACTATATATAATGTATGTATGTATGCAATGCATATATTACGCAAATAATTATATATGTATTTCATGATAAAATTAAAATGTATGTATTCGATAAAATTAAAATGTATGTATTCGGAGAGAGAGAGAGAGAGAGAGAGAGAGAGAGAGAGAGAGAGAGAGAGAGAGAGAGAGAGAGAGAGAGAGAGAGAGAGAGAGAGAGAGAGAGAGAGAGAGGGGGGAGGGAGGGAGAGAGAGGAGAGAGAGAGAGAGAGAGAGAGAGAGAGAGAGAGAGAGAGAGAGAGAGAGAGAGAGAGAGAGAGAGAGAGAGAGAGAGAGAGAGAGAGAGAGAGAGAGAGAGAGAGAGAGACAGAGACAGTATGAACTTATTTTAATTGCCAAAAACACACACCATTTCCACGTGGCTAGAGCAATTGCAGTCAGTTTGAGCTTAATGAGCTTAATGGACACGTCAGTCGCGTGTTGTGTTGGTGGGTTGCGCAACTCGTTACTGGAATCGAACGCCGCATGATGAAAGGAGAAGGGACAGCCGCCGTTATCTGGAGATTAGGGCGGAGCGTGAGTCCGGAGACGGAGAGGGTGAAGGTCGCAAGTGTGTGTATTGCCTGCCGTGAGATAGAGATCCTTCCTTATCGATCCAGTCACAATGAGATGAGATTCCACCCCACGGGGTTGTTTGTTCGTTATGTTTTTTCCCCCTGTCGGTTGTCGACTATGATTACTAGTAATGTGTGTATTATGTTGTTGTTGTTGTTGTTTGCCGTTGTTGTTGTTTTTTTAAGTCGATCGTCGAGATATTGCGAATGCGTCTGTCTGTATATTATTTTGTCTGTTTCAGCATGTCTTTTGTTGGTAGCTTATGTGTTTGTGTGTGTGTGTGTGTGTGTGTGTGTGTGTGTGTGTGTGTTTTTAAAGCAACGCTGTCCGCGGTTATCTAATTTCTAGTGGTGGGCGGTTGGCGGGTGGTACTGGTAGGTGCCACTTCTTATACGTCATTCTTTCACGTACTGTTAGCTTTCTTTCATCTTGACGTTTCCTCTCGATTCATCTTGCGATCACTGCATATGGTGGAACAGGGTTGATTCCAAAGAAACAATCTAATTTCTAACAGTTGGCCAAAAAGAAGAGCAGAGGGTAGGACGGTACGCTTGTGCAAGCCAACGGATGTCCTAGCAATGCGTGGAGTAGACCCTGTTTAGGTTGACTGCCACCTTTGCCACGGCACATCTGTTCATCGATCAAGTGGGCGGTTTGGGGGGAGGGGATGAGGTGGTGCGTGCTGGTGCTGGTGCTGGTAGGTCCTGCTTTTTCCTTGCTCCTCTTTCATCTTGTTATTTCCTCCCCCAATTCACCATGAGACCGCCGTATGCAGTGGGCGGGGTAAATTCCATTGAATTTCACGAAACCACCGACCAGATAATATAATGAATTAGATCTACATTAATCGCTTAAAATGACTCTAGCCTGACGTTATGGGGGTTAAAAACGCGATTGCAACGTCGGTTGGTTCCCACAACGTTTGAACTCAATTCAAGATAATAAAAAAGAGCTGGTGAATAAACATTCAGTATGATAGGTTGGGTTTTTTTTTAAATAGCTTAACGCCCTCTTGTCCGTTGTGTGTAACAACAGTGGGGGAGGACTAGCCGTGGGTTGTCTGGAGAATGGTGTTCTTATAACCTTGTTATCTTTGCCACAGCTCTGAAGTGTTCAACGTACGTGGGCAGCTGTTGGCGGGAGGTGCTGATAGGTTTCTCTTCTTTTCTTTCATTCATTCATTTATCTTTCATCTTGCTATTCTTAATTTACCATGAGATCTGCACATGGTGATCATCTTTTCGTTCAACGTAAACTATGAGCATAATTCAAAGCGCAGTGCCGCAAGAAAGATGTTGCTCTCGATCACTGAAAACGCCTGTCAAGGGGGGGGAGGGAGGGAGAGTGATCAGAGGGTAAGAGATTTCCCAGAGAGAGAGAGACTAGAGAGCATAATTCAAAGCAGCAGTGAGAGAGAAGAAAGATGTTGCTCTCAGGCTGAGAGAGAGAAAACGCCTGTCAAGAGGGAGAGAGAGAGAGAGAGAGAGAGAGAGAGAGAGAGAGAGAGAGAGAGAGAGAGAGAGAGAGAGAGAGAGAGAGAAGAGAGACAGACAGAGACAGAGAGAGAGACAGAGACACAGACAGAGACAGAGAGAGACAGAGAGAGAGACAGACACAGAGATCAAACAACAAACAAAACTGACTTCGTTGATACTTGCATTGACTTTCCCGTGCTATGGAATGTAGAAGAAACAAATTATATTAACTCTGAGGACGGAGACTCTAAAGTGAAGAAATGTGTGGTTTCCAGAATGATGCTACGGTTATGCTTTTATGACGTCTTCCTCTGCCCTGCCCGGTGTCCGAATTACGTGGGTGGACACAAGAGGCATGACTGACTTTGCCAAAGGACAAACAAAGTAAAAAAAGATGATTAAAAATGTAGCAGCCGACCGGGAAGACACGGGAAAAACTCATTTGTGAAACATTGTCTCTGATACCGGCGAAGATTGTGGGCGCTGATAGAGCAGGGTTACGACCACGCGGCTCTGTCACATTGGCATTCATTTGCGTTGGGAAAGTGGCGGGAGTTACTGGTAGGTAGGTTCTTCTTTGCTCTCCTTTCCCTCTGTCACTCTTATCTTGCAGCTTACTGTTTCGCTGCTTAATTCACCCTGAGATCACTGCATATGGTGGAGGAGTAGAATGATTGCAATGAAACAAAAAGCGTTCGGAAACTGCTCCTTCTTTTTTCCTTTTTTTTAATTTATTTATTTTTGTTGTTCTTCTGGTTTACTTTTTTAACCATCTTTTCTCTGTCTCATAGTTTCAAAGACAGGTAGCCCCGGTAGGCCCTACTTCTTTCCTTTCACTGTTTTACGTCTTTCATCTTCGCTTTTCCCCTTCATTTACCTGAGACTGCTGCATACGGTGGGCATGTTAAATTCCAAAGAAACAAACGAACCCACACACGTAGGGCTTATTTGACACAAGAGAGAGAGAGAGGATAGATTAGAATAGGGAGATAAGGAAGCTGGACAGTGGCCGTGGCGGAGAATGGGAAGAGGTGGGGTTGTTTTTTAAATTTAAAGTCTTGTTTTGGTTTTCCGGCGAATGTGTTTTCACTGTGTGTTCACTGGCTGGCAAGAGCTCTGCATAACTTTCTGTCAGGGTTTATTTGTTTAATGGTGAGGCTATACAAAGGAAGGCCGGGATTCTTCTCTGTCCTCACATTACACCTCAAGCCTCAAACGGATATTCTTTATGATCTCCATCCCTATCCTTCTCCTCCTCCTCCTCCCCCATCCATTCTTTCCCTTAGCCAAAACACCCTCTTTGTGATTTTTTTTGAATTTGCAGGTCTGAAGAAGTGTCAATTTCTTAATTGACAAAATCGAAATGAAAAGAAAATGATGGTTCTCAACTATTTGTGTCTAGGAATGTTTTATGCGAAAGATAACCAAGGAACTGAAAAATTGATTGAATTATTGTGCCACCACAATGTTTGCCCCCATTCATCACTCTATTCCCATGTCCCCTCTTCCCTTTTTTGTTCATTTCTTACAGCATTTGTAATTTACAGTTTTCTGAGTTTATGCTATGAATATTTGGGTGGAGAAGGCGCCATCATGTCAGAGATCAGAGGCAAACCCATACAGTAAGTTAGTCTTTCTTTTGGCTCTCATTTGTCTAGAATCTACAAAATCATATTTATTTTTCTGTGAAGGAAATGATGGGGGGGAAATAATCTTCTATATAGCATCCTTTATTCTTGATGACTGAAATCACTGTGTAATACAACAATGCAGTATTTTTCTTTCTATCTAAAGGTTTACAGCATTTTACAAAGTGAATAAATGTTCTTAAAACAAACAAACCCATGACCTTCTTCCTTCAGGACTGATTCATGTTCGATCTGATCTAAAAAAAAAAAAAAAAAGATCAACTTTTCATGTCTTTCTGGGTAACAACACAATTGAAAGATATTGTTAGTCCTGTTAAAGTGTTTTTTTTTAGGTTTAATGGATGTTTTGCTGTATCCTTGCAGTCCCATCTATTTCTTAGATGAGTTATGATTGTAACCACAGACTCATTTTATACCCCAAAGAGATAGTTTAGTGCTTAAAGTTGTTATTTAGCTGGACCATGTCTATATGACATTGTTTCTGACCTAATATTTAGGATTAATCGCAATGGTACATGTACTGACTTCCTGTAAAAATGACTCAAGAGCATGAAGTAAGAAAGTGATTTTAATTTGTTGAAATTGATTTCATCAGCTCAGCCACACTAAAGCCAAAGATCTATATGCATCCTATTCTTTTTTTTTTTTTTACATGATCTTCCTTCAAGTGTTGTGTTAAATCCATATACATCTTATTCATTTATGTCACGCATCAGGGTTTTGTATTTGTTGACACTCAATAAGTAAATTGTGCATGCAACCTTTCTGTTAGAAGACTTTACTTTTTAATATGTATCTTTTTTTTTTTATACAGAATACAGTTTTCAGAGTAGATCTAACCTGGAAATTAACCTAATATCAGCTCAAATGAAATATTTTTATACAAGTAAATACAAATGTTTTGGTATGACTTTTCAGATCTAGCTGGATGTCTTGTACTTGCTGCTTTGCAGGGCGGCAATATACCATCGGCTTTCTCTCTTTCTGTAAACAGGTACTTAAGTAGAGGCTTTTCTTTTCTTTCCTTCTTTCAAGATTACATGTTCAGGTTTCAGAAATGTTAGATGTATTCTGACATTGTCTTCCTTAGACTATTCAATTAAATCTAGGCCATAATTATAGATTTTTAAACTCCTACTCTAAACTCTTGAAATCAAGTATTTGTTTTTGCATGGATATCCTTTGTTGTCATGTGAATTGATGATAGAGCTATGAATCTGAAAAGAAAATGTAGAAACCTTCCTCATCTGTGCTCTTATAAAAAAAGATTTTGTTCATCACAAGATGATGGCTTACCCGTCACTAATGGATATGATATGTTGCTGCTTTCTCCTTTTCCTTTACAATTTGATCTACAAACAACCAGCTTTCTAAACCATCGCCATTGTAGAATTTGAGTGAAAACTGAAAAATGAATTGTATCTTTTATCATGTATCAAGTTTTCCAGTAAGGGTGAAGATGATACAAAATCAAAAAAGAATACTAAAACAACAACCAAGAAAGGAAACAATAGAAAACCCAGCTAAACAGAAAACCCCCAGAAAATTGAAATCTTTATTATTAGTCTATTGTTTCAAGTTTATCAACAGTAGTGAATGGAATCAACAGTAATGGTGACTGACGTCTTAAATCTCTTGTGAAAAGCAGTTCATCGTTGTCTGACTGCAGTTGTGCTTTTGCAAGTCACAATATAAAAACATACCCATAGTTGTTGGGTTTTTTTAGACTGAATGAGACTCTTTTTGTCAGTGGCTGTAGTTTCTTCTCTTTGGAAGGTGCTGCATGCTTGCATCTGTAAGCAACACATTTCATGAGCTAAAGTGATTCTGAACGATTCTGGAATATATATGTAGCAAGAAAACAATTAAATACTGTTAAATATGCACAGCTTCAATGCTTACATTTTGCACAAAGACTATGATTATTGTCCCAACACTTGTGTATAAGGCTGAAGAAATAATTAACAAAAAGGACAAAAAAGGAACTCAATAGATTAAGCAAAAGCATGTGAGTTTTATTATCATGTGTGTTGTTGTCTTGCCTCAATGGTCTTTTCTTGGTCAAAATCTTGCTGTGATACATGGTTATGATGTGAGCACAGTTAGATTCATACTTGGTATGGTTGTCATAAAGGTAAAAATAATAATAATGAATTTATAGTCCATATCCCTGTACAAGTGCATCGACTATACATGAAATACATGGAGAGCATACAGTTCATCAGCTTGTTAGGTGCTCCATACTAACAGACTGACAAGATCTTTTTCCACCTATAGCTGGATAATCTTCTCTTTCACACCTGGGTCGAGTGAGGAAAGCAGAGTGAAGTAACTTTCCTAAGAGTGCAAAGTCATGAAAAAAACCACCTGGGCCAGACATAGGTTTTGAACCAGTGTCGTCATGATCACAAACTCACAACACTACAATTTCACTACAACACCTCTATACATTGTCATGTCATTTTTCTCTTTACAGGCCACTCTCCAGTTCTGTTTCATCAAGCCAATCATGGCAATCCTGACTCTCCTCCTCCAGGCCTTCGGCTACTACAAGGATGGAAACTTTTCGTAAGCCTTTATGGAAGTTGTAATAAAAAAAACATAAGCCCTCATGGTGATATATTATATTGATACTTGTGCCTTCGATGTAAACCAATAGAGGCATAGTTGTCTTGTCATCTTCTTGTAGACCTGACATTTGGTCACCAAGGTGGAGAAGGAAGGGTAGGGAGAGTGGGGATGGAAGAGTGAGGGAAGTTGAAACAATGGAACCTTAACAGCTGTTATATTTCAGGTGGTTCAACCTTTTATTTCCTTGTCCCATTTCAGACCCACCAGTGGATATCTGTACATCACCATCATCTACAACATTTCTGTCAGTTTGGCTCTGTACGCCCTCATTATGTTCTACCTGGCCACTAAAGATCTGCTCAGCCCCTTTGACCCAATTCTCAAGTTTTGTATCATCAAGTCTGTCATCTTTCTGTCCTTCTGGCAAGGTAAGCACCAACAAACGATGAGTGTCTTGTCACATGGGATGTTTTAGATTTTCGCTTATTGCAGATAACGTTTGCTTTTTTTAGATGGGTGGTTGGCGGCCATTGCTGTTAGGTCCTACTTCTTTCTCATCACTTTTTCGCTTATCTTTCGTCTTTCTATTTCTTCTTGCAAATACATCTTAAGCATCGAAGAAGAAAAAAGACATAAAAATGACAGCACATCTTTTGTATTTATTACATGCATGAATATATAAAAATAACTCTATATCTTACGTAAATTAATAACTACATTTGCCATAAGGTTGGGTTGGGTTGTTTTGTTTACGTATAGTACCTTTCATGTTATTTAAAAAGATAAATTCATGATAACATTTGGTACTATTTTTGTCTACTTTTTACAAACCAGGTGTGGTTCTGGCTATCTTAGAAAAGGGTGGCGTCATTGATCCCATTTACTCGCACAACGGGTCGCAACGGGGTCGGCGTCGGCACTGTGTCCGCCGGATGGCAAAACTTTTTTTTGCCTGAGATGTTCATGGCCGCTGTGGCGCCTGCGCTTTGCTTTCCCGCACAGCGTGTACAGCAGCACGCCAACAAGCACCCATGGACGAACCGTGTCGCTGCAGTCGATCTCCAGCAGCTTGAAGGAGACCATGAATCCAAGGGACATCATGCAGGTAACAAGGATTGGGGGAAAGTCTGTTATCTATGGCTTAGGTATTGGATTGTGTATTGATTTTCATTTTGAATTTGATTTGATTTACCCACATCCACAACCAGGGTGCTCTCGGGTGTTTTGGTAGAGTTTTTTTTGTTTTGCCCGTACTGCCCTGTAAACAGCCAAGGGATCTTTGACATGCACATATTGTTGTGATCTGCACACAGGACCTCTTTTTTATCGTCAGTCTTCTCCGATGGGACTAGATGTCGATTCACCTATCTGGACCAACCTACCTGGACCAGGGGGGGGGGGGGGGGGTTAGATTTTACTTGAAAAACGAGAAAATATTTCAAATGTTGGCAGGTCTTGAACCCATGACATTTGGGTGGAGAGGCCGACACCTTGCCTCTGGACGGGCCCCCGATTGTGTATTGAATGTGAAGAATTAATATTTCTTATGGCTGTTGTGTTTTTTAACGGCAAGGGATGATGAAGGGTTGGGGGAGTGGAGATTGGTTGGTTTTTGTAAATTTAACAATATTAGAAACGCAAATACCCAAAATCAAACCCTGACTATGCAACCCCATTAATTTATTGTAGGCTTTGTTCGTTTTTTTGCAGTTTCAATTGATCTGTTTTGAAAGTTTGCATAAACTATAACATAAAGAGAGGTTCCTCAAAAAGTTAATAGTGTTTCATTATAAAGTTTGTACAAAGAAATCCATAATTTTTTTTACCCAATATGTTATTTGTCACTTTTCATGTTTAATGTTAACGGATAAGTCATGTTCCTGTGGTCTGAAAGTTGCCGTTATTTAACAATTAATCAATGGTCTCCTTAAAAGGTGGGTCTTAAAGAGATAGACATTGAGAAAAATTCCTACATCTTAATTTTGTCCATAGGTTTTGTCTCAAGTGTGATTTTGTTATATGATCTTCTTTAAAAAATTTTAAGCAAGAGTTTTGTGAATAAAATAAAAATGCATTTTTAAAAGGAGCGTCTTTCAACACCAGCACGTCATGCTTTCATTTCGATGCCTTCCCAGGATGCTATCCACAACTTCCATCCTCACTACCAGCAGTATACACAGCACGGCATGAAGCCGTCGGAAGAGGACCATCAGGATAGCGGCTGGAGCACGGACAGCTACAACTACCAGCAGCAACAGAGACCCAACATGTCCAATGGGGCGGGCCCTACCACCACAGACTCCGGCGGCTCCCAAACCGCACGGCAGGAAGTGGCAATGCCTCTGACGGTTCTGGGGCTCAGGGCGGCGGCGCGGGGCTGGCGCCGGCGCTCAGTCTCAGTCCCAGCAGGGCAGCACTCAGCCCGGAAAATCTCAAGGAGCTGGTGGTGGTAGTGGCGCGCTAAGAAAACCGCTCAACGAGAAAACTACGCTACTCAACTCTGATGATGAGTTTCAGTAATATCCATTTTATTTTTCTCAAATCTTAACAAATTATTGATAGTTATTATCCTCCCCAATGATCTCTAAGAACATATCAAGAAGACTTGACTGACTGAAACGAGAGAAGGAAATTGTAGATTGATATGTTTCTTGAAGAAAGAGAAATTTAAAGTAAATGCGAATTTGCATTATAATGTTGTCTCATCATGATTTTTGTTTTTAAAAGATCTTTTCCCCTCTCATCCTACATGTTGCCCCCTGCTCTTAACAGTTTCATCCTCTCCTCTTTTTTTCTCACACTTGAGTTTGGTAATTTGCCTTTTCTCTTCCACGTGTCATCTGAATTGATTTCATCTCAGGCTTAGGTTTAATTTGTCTGCGTTTTGGCAGCTCATCATTCCGTCGGTATTATTCTCTTGTTGTCATGTTCAACATTTTGGTGCGATCTCAGGGGCAATTCTGTATTACACATTACTTGTCAAAGTACTCGAGAAAAATTATAAACTTATTGAGTTATTTCTTTGCCATAAAGGAAGACAACTATTTTGTTCTTTCCTCTCTTCACAAACATTACAAAAAGATTTCTTGTCATAGGGCAAGGACAAAGCGTTTTGTTTGTACCTGATGTCTATGACAGTGAAACACTGCTAAATAAAATCTTACTTGTTTACACAATGTTGTTTTTATTTCAGTTAAAAGTTGTTGAGTTATTTAATGAACCAAGAAGAAAAGAAAAAGTATTGATCAGCGTGATGAACAATAAAGTAGTGCATATATCCATTTACAAATTTCCACATAAAATGTACTTATTCTAATTTTGTTAATGAATTCTTTATATCATGTTAAGTTATACATATCATTGTATACATATAATATATATATATATATATATGATATAATTTTGACAAATCTCAAAGGACATATTTAGCCCTGTATATATATTTTTAGAATGTCTTTATATACATATAGATTATCTATATTAATCTAAATATACACCTCTGACAGTTATCTACCATTCCTTTTCGCCCTTTTAAATGTATGAATTTGTACATTCCACATACCCCATTCATTCCACTACTTTCCTTTCAATGAATATTATCTACAAGATCGTACAAACCTAACTAGTCTTCTCTCTTTTTTTTTTACCTAAATACAATCAAAAACCCTTTTTAGAAAGTGGGTTGTTGTTTTTTTAGGGTTTTTGTATACGATAATAAATCTAAATATTTTGCTTCATGAAATAAATACTTTCCAGGGACTCGGATTCAGATTTTTAATGAACAAAGTTTCTTTGAGCTGCAGAAGATACGCGTAAGTCTTTTCTTGTTTGCTACTTTGCTGCCTGTCTCACCCCTGAGCGATGTGATGCCACAGACACCAGACTGGCCCGTGTTGTTACTGACATTCGCTTTCTTTCAAGTCACTATTCTATCCTTCTCGTCTCCCATTTATGATCGTATACGTATTGTTTTGTGTTTTGCAAAATTTCTGTCTGGTTTCTATTTCTTTCTCATATTTCTTTTTTCTTTGTTCATTTCTTATTTAAAGATTTTGTTTTATTGGGTTGTTTTGTTTTTGGGTTGGTTTGTTTTTTTTTCTAAGTATAGCATGGTCAGTGAAAGAAACTTACAACATTAGTTTTAATGATTGTGAGGCATGTCTCAAAACTGATGCTCTAATTGGCACATTTATGGTCTTGTGTAAGGGTTCTTTCACTTAAAATTTAAAAAATTTTTTTTTTTTTTATAGATTTGTAAATTACTTAAAGTTTTTGTTTGTTTATGTTGATGGGGCTGACGTGTAGATAGGTGGAAAATAAATAATAATGAAACGGTAGGTGTGGGTTGGTTGTCTCTGTGTACGGTGGTTATATTGTGCTGTGAATGTGTTGATTTAGTCGTGTATTGAATTGGTCACAATGTTTGATGTGTCTCGTGGCTTTTTGTCAAAAATGTATATTTCAAATGACAAAGCCCATTCCTTGTCTAAGTTGGTCCTACGCTGTAAGAAAATTAAAAGCGAACTAATAAAATACGTTTTTTAAATTCTACAGTTAAACGCAAGGAGCGTTAGATATTTCATGTTAACTGTTCATATCACTATTTCATATGTCAAGAAATCAAATATTAAATTTCAGTGATGAAAGGAAAATTGATGTTGAGCAGTATATCAGTTATAGCACTATATAACACTATTTGCGCTGTACACAAAGGTCTGCAGCATGCTAAATCTCATTTGCTTCATGGTGCATCTTCATCTACTTTGTATGTCATAATTCATGGCATGCCTTGCTGCTCATAATACACCTCCTTGTTACTTTGCCCCTTTTGCCTCCCGTTCCATAAAGACTACTTAACTTCTCCTCTAAGGATAACTTTTCCGTCTGAGAATTTAATTGTTTGTTTCTCTGTCTGTCTGTTTGTCTCTCTCTCTCTCTATCTCCGTCTCTCTCTCTCTCTCTCTCTCTCTCTCTCTCTCTCTCTCTCTCTCTCTCTCTCTCTCTCTCTCTCTCTCTCTCTCTCTCTCTCTCTCTCTCTCTCTCTCTCTCTCTCTCTCTCTCTCTCTCTCTCTCTCCCTCTCTCTCCCTCTCTCTCTCTCTCTCTCTCTCTCTCTCTCTCTCTCTCTCTCTCTCTCTCTCTCTCTCTCTCTCTCTCTCTCTCTCTATCTATCTATCTATCTATCTATCTATCTCTCTTTTCTCTCTATTTCTTTCTCTCTCTCCAATATATATATTGGTCTCTCTCCTTACCCCCCCTCCTCCTCGTCCTTTTTACCTGTGTTACCTATTTTCCTGCTCCCTTCTGTCTTAACTTAAGTTTGGATTTTTTCTCTATTTCGGTCATACTAAACACTTAATTTGCTCTTTTAACAAGAGGGTTAACAAAAAAGCAAGAACATTTTCATGAATATTTTTCTTGACTGTTCAGAGTATTTATTTAGTGTTAGATGTTTCACTCAAATCTCTCCTTAAACTTCACCACACGAGTTTTCAAACTTAAAAAACAAAATTGTAATATCAAAAGAAAAAAAGAACAAAACAGAAACTAAATTGACACTTTGTGCACATCTTTCATCTTAATTTGATTATGCTTATAAAGAGTTTATCTTAATGTCAAAAGATTTTTCTTCTTTAGTGAAATGCTTATTCAACAGACTATTTCATCCCCTTTTTTTTAAGGCCTCTTGCCTCCCTCGTCATATAAATATAGTTGTGCTGCAGTACACTACTTAACGTGCAACATTTGACCTACAGCTGATCCATTTTACAATCTGGTCACAACCTCATGTGAAGTCTATTATCATGTTATTTGAGCAAATAATATACCTGCTGCATTTATTAACTGTTCGTGACCCATCATGCATCGTGATTGTTATCTCATTTTTCTGGTATAAAATACAGTGTACAGCTAAGAGATTGTTTTGGTCCTACCCTACGTAATATATTATAAAATGATTCTAGGCCTACATATTTGTGTAATGTTCTGATAAGTTTATGTCAATATTGAAAAGTCAGCTTGATATTCACCAGTCGTGTAAACACCACAAAGAATTTAAGTCTTTTGTCCGTCACAGGGTCATTTCATATAAATATCGGGTAAATTTCAAAAGTATGAGAGATGAGTTGGGGGTTTTTCTTAGTTTTTTGGGGTTTTTTTTTCTTTTGATTACAAAATAGTTTTGTTTTTGTCATTTAGGTTTCAGTGCTTATAAAAATGGTCATATTTGTACTATTACTATTATCCCACATTTACGTGTCCACCAGGACCACGCAAGTTGTCTTGTTGTGCGTTTAGTGTTGTTTGTTACCTGGCATTTGTAGATGGCTCTATGTTAAAGTTTTGTTGTGTTGTCAATATAATATAAAGAAAATTTGTTGTCCACAACTTTCCAGCTCTATTGCAAAGAATTTTGAATAGGTTAGATATACACAATTTTTAAAAAAAGTAGATCTTTGAGTTAGTTACAGAAAAACAATCTGCATGATTTAACCTTCTACAGTGTACATTTACATCCTGGTCAAATTTTTACAAAATTTTGGAAACGTTGGCATCCCACCTCATACAAAATTTATTGTGAATCTTTAACGAACATTTGGATGCCAAGTCTTTAAATTGCAATAACCATCAATGAAAGCCTTGAAAAATATTCATCCTCAAAAAAAATATATTTAAAAAATTGAATGGTTGTGGTTTGATTTTTAAAAAGTGAGAAATGAGATTTAAAGAAACTTGAAATTTGTATTAATTGCAGGTCTGCTTCTCTTTGATGACATTGGAAGTTAATTGTATTGGACAGTACAGGAATGCTTTACTTTTATAATGACATGCTTTCGTTAACTTTATTTCAACTTTGATAAAATCATTTAACCCGCAATTAGTCGCACATTAAGAAACGAATAATACGATTTTTATAACATTCCAGATTCTTCCTCAGATCCATCAAACAGTAGAATCTTTCTCCAACATATCATTGGTATCCTAGTTGTATTACAATTGCATGTCATTTGTTTTTCTTGTACATAGATTGTAAATCATTCACTTGGAAACACGTTTACCTTTGTATATGCTCTCTAACTTGTTTTATTTTTAGTTATTTGTTTTTCTTTAGCTGGGAAGGGGGGGGGTTGCTTGTTTCTTTATTTTTCTTGTTTGCTCGGGTTTTGATTTCTGGCGTGTTTGTTTTGCGCATGTGTGTTTTGGGAATTTAAAAATATATATATTGTTTTTGTTTGTTATTTTTTTTTGCGGGTAGAAGGGTAATGGTAAATGTGTTGTTTTAACAATTCCATGAATAATGTGTTTTTGAATGTGTAAAAATAATGATGACTGACCTGGAAACTTGCATTATAATTTATGTTCATGTTTGACTGACTGTAAATAGTTCAACATCTGTTCTTTATTCTAAACCACCATCAAAGAGCCAAGCAACTAAATTCATTTTATAGCCACAGCTGTGTCAGCACATCTGAAGAACAAACTTCACATCGTTCATCATGCTTATACTTATAGACCTATGGAACTGCATAAAGTTTCAGGCCTTCGTCATCCGTCAAGGAGTTAAAGGAGAAAGAAGAATAAAACGAGATGCAAAATAAGATGTTGGGAATGTCATCATTATCCTTTGTTCATTGCTGCTCATTCCAAAACCAAGCAGTGAAAGGAAAGAAACATGTGTCATAAGAATGGTTGCATAGATTCATATTGCAGTCACCCTCGGATGTACAGAAATTGATTTTGATTTCTGCATTGTAATAATGAAAGTTTAACCTCATATCTTCAAATAAACTTCTCTCTCTCCTATCTTGTCTTTTCTACCCTAAAGAGACTATAGATCCCCCTCATTGTGTTGCTATCTCCTACCTGTTCCATGAAAACATCATGCATTGTTAACCGTTTGAAATCAAGGGAAAAGAAGGGAACAAATGACAAGCTCTGAAGAAAAGAAGGAAAAAAAAACACATGGGAAAATATAATATTGGTTTTCTTTTATTCATATAAATGTGATGATATTTTTCTTTTGGAGTAATTTTTTATCTTATTTTTTTATCCTTCAATGAAAAAAAAAAATAAAAAAAATCTTTTTCAATAATTCATGCTCATCAAAACAAATGTGATATCAGACCTCTCCTTTAACGATTTATATTGTCTCTTTGGTAGACTGATATAAAGTCGTTACTGGAGCAATGGTCTCTTGTAGGCTTCAATGTTTCCCCCCAGTGTTACCCATTTCTTGTATCTATCAAGCACATCCCTACTCCCTTTTGCCGTCTAATCAACCTCTGATTCTCTAAGCGATGAGACGACATTTTCTTTTGCTTGTCTTATTCCCTCAAGACTTCTTGCCCCACCCCCCAACCCTCCTTTTTCCACCCTCTTTTAAAAGAAAACTTTATGATAATGATTTTGTTCCCCTCATATCTGCTTTCTGCAATCTCTCACTGCCCCTTTCTCTCCTTAGAAATTCACAGCGTGCATCAAACACATATGATAATTGTATATTTCCATGTTTATTTTACAATTCATGTAAATGATCAAATTGTGACTTCAGTTCATGATAAAGGGGCAGGTTATCTGATGTGTTCGGGTCTCTAAGTGTTGTTTGTTGCATGATTCAATGGAAAATATATTTTATTTGTCAATGATTTTGCAATGTTATGACAAAGAAGAGAATTTAAAGATTTTGGTGTTTTTTTTGTGTGTTTGCGATTTGATTTAAATGTTTTCGATTCTGTTTTGGGTTTGTTTTTCCAAGAGACAATTTTTATATTTCATCATTTACTCAATAATCAAAACTTCATCTCGATATTGATATCAGATTTTGAGCATGCATTTGTCACCAATGGCTTGGTATCTTTGAAATCGTGCATAAACCATAGTTTTTATTTTCAAGGTTTGTTGTTTCTTGGGGTTTACATTAATGATCTATGATTTATTTATTTTTATTTAGAAAAAATATTTTCAGATTTCTCTTTTACATAACGAGTCAGATAGAATAAATTAACGAAAAGAAAATGAAAGCATCAATTATCAATATCACAGAGAGTAAACATGTGAGAGCTGGATGGGAAAAAGGTACAGGTAGGTGAAATGACAATCTTAGTTTTAATTTTATTCATTTGTAAGAAATATTTATGTAATTACTCACCAATCTAGTGAGGGGGTGGATGAGGAAATTTTGTTTCTCTTATAAGGTAATATCCTAGTGACAAAGCAGCTCTTAGCAGTTTCAACACTTAACAATCAACAGTGATAGTAACAGTTTCATATTTAATTGAATGTATGCAACTTTTGCCTTGCCAAATAAATATAAAAAAAACAAACAAACAAAAAACAAAAGAATTATCAGCATTATCATGTTGATTAAGAGTTTTGTCACCCCAATGATCTATGTATATGTAAACAGCCTGAAAGGATGGAATTTTACTCTGCCTCTGACCTGATGCTGTTGCAAAGGAAAGAATTGTAAGACCGACAACCTCTGAAGCAACCAAGCAACCAATAGTGAAATGACTACATGTATTTCATCTTACCTGGACAGCCAGGGTACAGTCATAACTAGCATGCCCAAAATATTATAAGCTTTGATATTTTCACATTTGTTTTTTAGAAATTGAGTTATTGTGTATGATAAGATTACATTTGGGATGAACACAAAATTGAAAACAAAGTTAAAGGATAGATTATCATTTTATTATGTATAGACCCCTTTCTATATGACTATATGCATGCAAATACAAGATACAAGTCACCAAAACATGCCAAATCTGAGAGAGAAAATAAAAACAAAAGAAATAAAGAAGTATGCCTGTAACTATATATTTAAAATACAAAAAGGAAAACATATCTTTTGTCCTTTGCCTTTTGCACCGTTCATTGTTATTAATGTTATACTGGAATGGTTGAGGGAATAGCTGAGCTCAGTTGAACTAGTTTTCATGGAGACATATAAACTCTCTGCAACCATCTATCTGTGTCTCTATTTATCTATATGGCCATGTCTCCCACCGCCCCTCATTCCTACCTCTATCTCTTTTTACACACAACTAGCGTCTTGATTTGTTCTTATGTGAAGGTTCAATTCAGAGATTCAATGTATAAAAGGGTTTACTGTAAAAGAGACTCACATTGACTTCCGTACTATTTTGTTGACATGACCAGGTTCACAGACTGCAGCCAGTAATACAAAGATGATGTAGTTTGCATCATTCTCCTGACTTGCTTTCTGTGCGATTTGACCTGCTGATTGTTTTTGTCTTGGGTAGGGTTTTATTTTGTACTTCAGGTTCCTCCCTGCCAAACAATTTGAAGAAGTCAAGAGAAAATCAGGGATGTTGCAATTATCGGTTGCTCTCGAGAAAAGAATATGTATGAAAAATGTAAGTACAATTTTGAAGGCTAGATTTTAATATCTCCACACTATTTTGTCATATGCATGGTTGGGTACAGAAATGTTAGTTGAAAATTCTTGCTTTAGCCTCTTTTCTTTTCTTTTTTTTAACTTTAAGCTTTTGCCAGGACACAAAAGTGTTTAAACACGAATCAAGATCAAAGGTTCTGAAAATTGAAACAGCCAACCAGATTTTTCTCTTGATTTCTTGTGTTTTTGTCAAATCTGTACATATATAAAAAGAAGATTTTTCAAATGTCTCATTACATATATTACACATATACTATACAAAATATCATATCATCTTCTGGATGATGAATAATAGTGTCATTTCTTCCATGGTGTCTGCAATGTCAGTCACATACGACTATAATTGTCATCTGCGTTATTTAATTTTTAATTGCAAGGTATTTGTTATGGGTTGTTTGTTTCTTCATCTTTGTGGTGTTGCCATGGGTGTGGGTGTTTTTGTTTTGGATTTGGCGTTTATTTTGGGCCGGGTTTTTTGTAAGGGTGGGGGGGGGGGGGGGGTGTCCGGATTTCCTTACTTTTTTCCTCATTTTCTGTTGTTTTTTTCTGGAGAATGGTTGTGTGTGAGATTTCTTTTTTCTATTTATTTGAATTTGTTGTGTCTTATTCATATTCCGTTAGCTGAAAGAGAGAGGGAAACATTTTGATGTTTTGAATTTTTTCATGTGCGTTGAACCTTGACTAATATATACTTACTTAATATAATGAATAAATGAACATATCATTCAATTTATTATATATTATTCTTTTTTATACCACAAAATATTTGACAATTTCATTTTAAATTTTATTTGCGGACATGTTGAATCGATGTGTCACTTTGTCACCATTTGATTCCTTTGTGGGCAGTCTAGTATTATTATTATTATTATTATTATCATTATTATTATCATTATAATTATATATTATTATCGTCTTTTTCGTATGACATTTTGTTCGAAAGCAGGGCTCACATGCTTTTTTCCTTTTTTTATTCAGTTTATTAAGATAAATGGTTTTGGTCAGTACTGTACTTAATCTGTTCATGTCTTTTTGACCTATAACCTTTTAGTGGTGGGTGTGGTGGTATTGTAACCATGGATGTTGTCTTGTGGACACTGTCTCTTGCCTGTGACTCGTGAATGTTCAAGATAATAAATCTTTTTTGTGATTGTGCTGACATTATGTCTTCGATGTCTTTGGCTTTTTCTTTTCCATTCATTACATTGTCATATGATAGTTAGAGAGAGAGAGAGAGAGAGAGAGAGAGAGAGAGAGAGAGAGAGAGAGAGAGAGAGAGAGAGAGAGAGAGAGAGAGAGGGGGCGTCTAATTAGATGATAAGTCGCCCAAGTAGTAAATAGAAATCGAAACAAACAAAAACAATAGGGTAAACTGAGTAAACACAATATGAGCGTCGTGTTCTTTATCGAGCATGACCGAATCCACAAAGTTTTCAACAAAGTCGTAAGTCTTCTACTAAATTCGTGGTCTGTATCCTGACAAGGGTGACAGTTGACAGCAACCAGCAATGAAGATGATGAATATACTATTTTTTACTACTAGTACTAGTATTACTAGGATATTCTGAAGAATTGCTCGTCTCCTTTGTTGTTTCCCAGATTGACGATGGGGCCATATACTCTCTCTCTCTCTCTCTCTCTCTCTCTCTCTCTCTCTCTCTCTCTCTCTCTCTCTCTCTCTCTCTCTCTCTCTCTCTCTCTCTCTCTCTCTCTCTCTCTCTCTCTCTCTCTCTCTCTCTCTCTCTCTCTCTCTCTCTCTCTCTCTCTCTCTCTCTCTCTCTCTCTCTCTCTCTCTCTCTCTCTCTCTCTCTCTCTCTCTCTCTCTATTTCAATTGGGTATGTCCTGATTCCTACCAAGATCTATTCTCTATCAAAGCAGGGGAGGGGAGGGGGACCTCAGTAGTCCAGAGGCAAGGTGTCAAAAGGTAGTGAGTTCGAACAGTTGAAATATTTCCTCGAGTTGCTTAGGTAGGTAGATGGACACCTAGTCCCATCGGAGACGGACGATAAAAAGGAGGTCCCGTGTGCAGATCACAACACTATGCACGTTAACGATTCATTGGCTGTCATGGCAAAATTAAAATCTACCAAAACCCCCGAGATCACCTTATTTGGGGATGTAGGTAAATCAAATCAAATCAAAGTCAAAGCGGTGTTAGAAATTTAGGGAGGATGGTTTGAAAACAAGCCGCTATACGGAACGGGTAAGTAAGACGGAACCTTTCTCTTCCATTCTACTATAATTGCATGTACACTCAAACCCTGCTATGCCGCCAACTGTTGTGCCATTGCTAAGTTGGCGGTTTAAATGGAATGGTGTTATAACGAAAAAGCCATTCTTTCATTTTTCAATATTACAATGAAGAAGACGAGCAATATTTAACTAATCAAGTAGTGGGGGGGGGGAGGGGGAACGATCACTGACATTGACAAAACAATGTATGCTTACCCAAGTTACTGCATATGAAAAGGCTATTGTACTACATTATGTAGGTCTATTACTATTATGAAGAAATTGTAGAATCTCTTGTGTAGTCTAGAAAGAAGAAAAAACGTCGGCAGAAACACCCTAACTCAAACTGGATTAGATTAGGTTATGACACTGCTGTGAAACCTAATTTTCGCCACTCCATCAAGCTATTGTCAGGATGGCCCGATCTGGGCCGATGCCAGGGCCAGTGTTCATTCGGTTGACCTAGGCCTATGCGATGGACGACAAACATCTCCAAACCGTCAGTACTCTCATTCGCGAGGTTTCAGTGTATGAGTTGTTGCTGTTTTGTTATGAGGCATACATCCTGTTATCTTAATGATATTGTTCACATTTTTACGATGCTTCGTTTAGCTGACTTGACAAGGAAATAAAATGACTACACATACATATTAATATAATTTATAATTTACAAAACACCAAAAGAAAATTCATAGGCGATTTATTTGTTTCGTTGAAATTTACCCCGTCCACATGCAGTGGTTCAGTGTGAACTAGGAGAAATGGCAAGATGAAAGATAGGCAACAGTGAAATGAAAGACGTAATCTAGGACCTACCAGCAACACCACCAATCGCTTACCCTTCTTGACAACATGAGCAAGAAACAATACGAGTTAGTTCTTTCGTCTCGTATTTCGTTGACCATCAAAAATGCATTCGACAATGTCACTAGTAGGTGTGTGTTTTTGTTATTGTGTGGTCTCTTCCGTATAAAGACATGGAAGAGAAGTTTGGATGAATTGTTTTGATCCATGTCGACTAGTCATTCATTTGGGAATTTCGTTTCAAAATAAACATTTTCTTTTTCTTTTCGCCGTTGGTCTTAATTTGCTGTCGTTTGTGTAGATTTACCACCTTGTTGATTCTCTTCGAGTATACGGGTATTCCCGAATATAGACTAGAAAGGAGCACGTATTATTATAGTTCAGTATGTAATGTACATTCCCTCTATTGAAAGGAAAGTTATTTATTGATGTATTCTTTCTCACTAACAAACAAAAAGCACAATGGTGTTGTCTGTTAAACTTTGCTACTGGTTCTTCTGGATCATTCTTGTATTTCTTTGCAATTGCAATGCAAGAGCGTCTACCATGGAACATGTTTCGAAAGATGGTAAGCCATGCGGTACAAAATAGCCAACGTGTATGCCATAAAATCTAGATAGGACGATTTATCGTGTTTCCTGGTAAACACGATTTTATCAGTTAAATTAAGATATAAAAGACTGCACTGCTAGTAGCCTTATTTCTTGTAATCTCCATATCATCATTGTGAATTTTTAGAATTCAAACAAACTACACATTTAATCATACAAAAATTCTCCTATGAGAGAAATCTATCAACACATGAGATGTTTAAAGGAAGTCCACTTGCATGCATTCAGATCTAGATTAAATAATGTAGTTCATACATGTAATGCGCTTAGACTATGGGAAATGATAATCGCCAAAAAGTGGGTACTCCACGAACGAAAACAATAAACAAGTATGGGTCACACAGCGACACACACACCTCTACAACCATCATTACCATAGTGCGATGTCAGATGAAAGAACAGAAAGCGAAGAGGAGGAGAACAGTAAAGGAGGGAGAGCAGTAAGGAGGGAGAGCAGTAAAGGAGGCAGAGAGAGCAGTAAAGGAGGGAGAGCAATAAAGGAGGGAGAGCAGTAAAGGAGGGAGAGCAGTAAAGGAGGGAGAGCAGTAAAGGAAGGAGAGCAGTAAAGGAAGGAGAACAGTAAAGGAGGGAGAGCAGTAAAGGAGGGAGAGAAGTAAAAGAGGAGAGCAGTAAAGTAGGAGAACAAGAAATAAAATTAAGAAAATAAAGACCGAAGAGGCACAGTAGACTAGAAAGGACTTTATGATTTGATTTGATTTTAGCCTTTTACCCACATCCACAAATAAGGCGGTTTGGGGAATTTTGTGATTTTTTATTTTGCCAGGACTTCTGTAAACAGCCAAGGTATCTTTAACTTGCACAGAGTGTTGTGATCTACACACGGGACCCCCCTTCTAACCGTCTTTCTCCGATGGGACTAGGTATCGATACACCTACCTGTACCTGAGCCCCTTGACCCAGTTTGTCTTTTTACTTTTGTCGATTTTTGTTGTTTATTTCACTCCACGTTTCTATCATATCACGCTACCTTTTTCTCAATCGGAGTTTTCATTCATTGTTTAATTTTAATATTATTTTAGGAAAATAGGGAAAGGGGTAGGATTGGGTTTGTATGGTTAGGTTTTCCAATATTCTGTTTAAAAAAGGATTTGTTTAAGGAATCTCTTATAGGTACAAAACACCAATACCTCTCACCGTCAATAGTTAATGTAAGGGAAAGAAAAAACAAAACAACTACACACCACTAAACAAACAAAAAATGATGGTTGATGTTAAAATAGCTAAGGCATAACGATATCATGTGATTCAAGCGACACCAAATCAATAAACTATAAACGACGACTTCATAAAACAGCAGCAACCATTCCTATACCATTTTCATAACATGCCCCTCACTGCTATGGGCAAAAAAGCAAACTTCCATATTATATTCAATGAACGGATTCGATATGTAAAAAAAATAGCAATACAATAAATCAAAATATACACGTATTATGATGAAAGGAACCAAAATAAGGTTTTTGAGATGTGCGTTGATTATTCAAAGATGTTTTGACTGCAATTTTCCAAATCTGGATATTTTGACGTTGATATCGTAATTTGATAATTTTACAGTTTAGCAGCGTAAAAGAAAGTGGGTCAAATTTGTACTAATTGTAGGTATCGGCATGGATCTACATTTAGAGGTGAGACGGAAGAAATCTATCTACAATCCCTTACCCTGAAAAGCCCTCCCCGCCCCGGCCCCCCCCACCCACCCCACTATAGTGTGCGGGTAGAGGGTTCAGGGAAAAGATTATGGGTAGATTTTTTTCGTCTTACCTCTAAATATAGAATCTAAACCGATACCGGCAGCGAGTACAAATTTGACCCATTTTCTTTTACGCCGCCAAACCGTAAAATTATTCATAATTGATAATGGTGGAACCCTATTTTTTTAAATTTTCGATGACGGTTACATTATTGTCCATCAACGCAGACGAAGATGAAATGATGAATTTGCTTTTGAAGGAACTGGCCAACAGTGTGGAGACAGAGGATCGTAACGCCTTCATAGAACTGTGTATCACCAAAGGAAACGTGCAATGCTGATCATTTCAACGGCGACAGCGCCATTTTTAACTGGAAGATATCAGCCACAAAGAAGGACAGGGTGTGTTAATTATGAGGCAAAACAGCGCAAAGACATGTATGGAATATCGACAGGGTGTACAACACTTTCTTCATGACTGTATGTCATTGTCATTGCTATGATTATCCTGGCTGTCAGAGTTTTGTAGATCAATTCTTTCATATTTTGATAAATATCATCATAAATCGCTTTTCCTTTCCCTTTAGAGGAAAGCATTGTAAGATTAAGAGCTCATTCATCATCAACATCATCAGCAGCAACAGCAGCAGCAGCAGAGCAGTATCACAACATCATTATCATTTTCTTCTTCTTGTCATTCTCCTCCTCTTCCTCTTCCTCCTCCTCGTCGTCGTCGTCCTCCTCCTCCTCCTCTTTCTCCTCATCGTCCTCATTCGTCTTCGTCTTCTTCTTCTTCTTCTCCTTTTTCTCCTTCTTCTTTTCATTCTCCTCCTCCTCCTCCTCCTCCTTCCTCCTTCTCCTCCTCCTCGTCCTCATTCGTCTTCGTCTTCTTCTTCTTCTTCTCCTTTTTCTCCTTCTTATTTTCATTCTCCTCCTCCTCCTCCTTCTCCTCCTCTCCTCCTCCTCCTCCTCATCCTTCTCCTTCTCCTCGTCCTCTTTCGTCTTCGTCTACTTCTTCTTCTTCTTTTCCTTTCTCTCTTCTTCTTCTTCTTCTTCTTCTTCTTCTTCTTCTTCTTCTTCTTCTTCTTCTTCTTCTTCTTCTTCTTCTTCTTCTTCTTCTTCTTCTTCTTCTTCTTCTTCTTCTTCTTCTTCTTCTTCTTCTTCTTCTTCTTCTTCTTCTTCTCTTCTTCTTCTTCCTCCTTCCTCCTCCTCCTCCTCCTCCTCCTCATCCTCCTCCTCCTTCTTGTATGAGTTTAAGTAGTAGTAGTAGTAGTAGTAGTAGTAGTAGTAGTAGTAGTAGTAGTAGTAGTAATAGTAGTAGCAGTACCGGTAGTAGTAGTAGCATTAGTAGTGGTAGTAGCAGCAGCAGGGGCAGTAGTTGTGGTAGCAGCAGTAGTAATAGTAGTAGTCATAGAGGTAGTAGTAGTAGTAGTAGTAGTAGTAGTAGTAGTAGTAGTAGTTGTTGTAGTAATAGTAGTAGAAGTAGTAGTAGTAGTAGTAATATTAGTAGTAGTAGTAGTGGTAGCAGTAGTTGTAGTAGTAGTAGTAGTAGTAGTAGTAGTAGTAGTAGTAGTAGTAATAGTAGTAGTAGTAGTAGTAGTGGTAGTAGGAGTAGTAGTAGTAGTAGTAGGAGAAGTAGTAGTAGTAGTAGTAGTAGTAGTAGTAGTAGTAGTAGTAGGAGGAGTAGAGGAGAGTAGTAGTAGTAGTAGTAGTAGTAGTAGTAGTAGGAGGAGGAGGAGGAGGAGGAGGAGGAGGAGGAGGAGTGGTAGTGGTGGCGTGGGTAAAGGTGGTAGTAGTGGTAGCAGCTGTTGCTGTTTTATTTTCTGCCATAACCAAGGAAGATAAAAGATAACATAACACATATCGTCCATAGGCAAAGCAAGTAGAGCTCATCAAATTACTATAAACCATCCTTCTACAGCAAATCAATTACCTCAATATTTCTATGTTTATGGGAGAAAGTGACGACCATCACAGTGCCCCTTGCGTCGTAAAGCTCAATATATTGAACTACGTACATTTCAAGGCATATCACAATTACCAACTTACTGTTTTGGCAAGATGTGCCTATATCATGTACCATTGCCGCTAGACCATATTGAACAAAGTACAACCGTTCTGACCCATCTGGGATTTGGTTATTTTGCGTATGTCATTAAAAAAACAACTCGAATCTATGAAGCACTTAACCATCCCCCTCTCTCCCCCTTCCCGAAAGAAAAAAAATGAAAAAAAAACACTTATTGATCAGTATGCATTTCTTCCATAATGAGCAACCATCTGAAGTTAAAATAATTTATTATGTCGCAATGGTTAAATGGACGAAGCCTTTAGTGGCGATTCTGTTTGTGCCTGATTTGTAGGAGTCTTGGAATTTTGTCGAAGATGAAACTAGATGCAAAAACTTACCAATGAGGTCCTCAAACATACCCATACACACACACCCACCCCCCACACACACACGCACACACACACACACACACAGACTCGCACACAAGTGTTTATTACTATATTTTCCTCCATATACCCTTACCAGGAACGATTTTGGAGAACCTATGGATGTGTTTACAAGGATAAACCCTCGTTATGTCCAGGTAAAATCACATTAATATCTCTATGATGTAAATTGTAATATTTATAACACGTGCGAGCAAAGGTACGCTTCTAAACGTCCTAAAAGATGTGCGAATTGTTTTGAACCATGGAAACCCGAAAAAAACAACCCTCGAAACAAAGCTTAGAAATTAAGGAACAACTTAAAGACAGAAAATTGAGTTTTGTTTGTCACATGCCATGCTTGTCAGCGAGAAACAGATCGAATTTGATTTACTCTTCAACAGTCCGGTATTTTTCTTCTAAATTTTTCTTCACTCTGTCTTTCCTTGAGATTCGTTTTAATCTATATATTATACGATTTTGAGCTGGCCGTTCTTTGCTCGTCAAAGACTCTGTTGTCAGGCTACTGATAGTTTCCATATTTTGCATATAGGCTCTAAATGATTGATACACACTTGGTGATTTTGTTCTACCTGCTTAATTAATGAAAATGTCAGTTTCCCCGTCTTTGAGTAGATTTTTCCTTTACCTAAGAGGCTATTTTAAATATGTTTTATAATTGAAAAGAAAAATGGAACAGCACCGTTCACGCCTACCTGTGTAACCTCAATATCAAATACTGACTCGATCTAATAATCGTACTTGGTATCACCCGGGGTGTAACATGCTTGTATAAGATAAAATAAAACTATGTCGTCTCAAGAGGCGCGTTTCAATCACGTCATATTTTCTTCGTTTTTTTTATTCTCCTATTCATTCATTTCTTTCTCTGTCTCTTGATGCCATTTCAATACTTAAAGATAGAACAGAAGGGCAGAAGAAAGACATTACCGTTGTCGGGGGTATAAAGAAAGAACAGAAGGGCAGAAGAAAGGCATTACCGTTGTCGGGGGTATAAAGAAAGAACAGAAGGGCAGAAGAAAGGCATTACCGTTGTCGGGGTATAAAGAAAGAACAGAAGGGCAGAAGAAAGACATTACCGTTGTCGGGGGTATAAAGAAAGAACAGAAGGGCAGAAGAAAGGCATTACCGTTGTCGGGGGTATATAACATTATGAGACATGCAATTCTTACTTGAAATCAAGTGATAAAGATGATGGGTTTTTACACTATATTACCGCTTTTATGATATATTATTTTCAATGCGTTCTCTTTAAACTATTTTGATTATGGTAATGGTGGCGGAAATTACAGGCAGATTCTATTTATTTCCTTTACAACTTTCTTTCATTGCGCTCTTTCCTCTCATTTCACCATGAAATAATTCGATACGGTGGGTGGGATATATTTCATTGACATAAAACTAACGAAACCATTCTCTGACAAGGAAATTATGGAGCAACTCATTGTCATATATAATAAAATAAATATTTCATTGTCTGTCTCTGTATCTCTGTTGCAGTGGATGGCGGCTGGTCGGAGTGGTCCCTGTGGTCAACCTGTGATGCGACCTGCGAGGAGCCGGGTCATCAGGTTCGAACCAGAATGTGTGAAAATCCCAGGGCTTCGGGTGGTGGCGACCCCTGTGATGGCGTGTCGGTTAGAAATCGGTCTTGTATCGGACTTTGTATTCAAGGTAGGCGACTGCAGCGCGCGCGTGTGTGTGTGTGTATGCCGACGAGACAGGCAGATTAGTTGAATGAAAATTTTCCCGTTTGTTCATGTCAATTTAACTTATGTATATGTGTAATGGGCAT
>JAXRKP010000995.1:45000-50000 GCA_037039925.1 Doris montereyensis | reverse complement strand
GGGGGGGGAAGAAAGAGAGATAGATTGAGAGAATTGATATTTATTATGAACAAGAAGAAGCTTTGTTCTGTGAAAGAGACAAATGTAAAATAGAGTTTTATCATTTAATTGTTGATAATTTTCAGCCCTGTGCATGCAAGGTTTATCTTCGACTTTTGAAAATGACCAAATGATTGAGAGTGATATACAAAAAAAAGAGGAGAGAAACCACAGCTATTTTTTTTAAAAACTCTCATTTCTCTTGAAAAACTATCCAGATACAATTGGGAGCTTTTTGAACAGACCCGTACAAATTCAGTTGTAAAAGGTTACACAAAGAGAGACTACGACAATTGTAATCGGAGATATTAGTTTCTGTCTATTACTCTCGAGATTCTCTCTACAATTTTTGCATCATTGTTTTTGAGTTTTTGGGTTTCTTTTAATGTCAATTGCTCAGAAAGGGGACTTACGTTTTCCGATTGGTCAGCGTTCTCTCCCTGTTCGGAGAGATGCGGCAAATACGGAACCAAAACATCTGTTCGTTCTTGCCTGTCGGAAAATACTTGTATTCTGGAAGGCCGTGCAGTCAGTGAGATGGCTATGTCAGCGCCATGCTTTGGCGGATATTGTCCCAGTAAGTAACTTCCTGCTATTTTAAAAAAATGAGTTAATGGGTTAATTCATTATCACTTTGTTTACCGTCTCCCAGAATATGCAGTGCCATAGGGACCTGGTAAAGGTTTTGCATAACCAGGAGAACTTCAAGTTGTTAATCATTCTTTATTTTGATATTTGAAACAGTATGTACACGGGACTTCCAAGTTTTTCGTTCATTTCCATAATGATCGCGCTCTGAATCCAGCCTACGGTAGTTTTTATCGATACTACGCATGTAAATTTGCATATCTACCACAGGGTGGGATTGCTCAGATATGCAAGCCAAGCACTTTGTTTTAGTATTACCATTGCCTTTACTTGACATAATGACAAGGAAGCAAACGATTGAAGGTAGAATGAATTATAATTCCTATGGAAAGTAATTTTTTTTATTTGCCGAGACACATGTAAAATCTCAATTTTTCTTATTTCTAAAAATGATGACAGCTGAAATGACAATACCCAATGAGGCCACAAAAAAAGATCAAGCGCATCTGCATAAATTACCAGATATTGTAAACCTGACCAAACATCTATGTAAATTATCATAACTAGAGGTTATCACCAATAGGTTTACAGAAGTATTGACATCCGTTATCCTAAATCAACTAGTAAGAAGAGACTAGAGCCATACCAACAAACGTCTTCAAGCAGCTGGTGGAAATAGGTCTAGGAGAAACGATCTTCAGCTGAATCGAAAGTAAAAAAAAGGAAGAGAGCTTCCTTCATCCTCAATGAAAAATCCCCGGCAGGTTGGTGAAGACAGTGACCAAATTATAAAAGTCACGCGACAGCGAGCTCATAGATAGAATGGAAGAGCGACATCGTGGATCACGCTGCACTGAAACAAAGGAGCACTTGGGAGTCATTACTTATTGCTGTCTGGTCTCTATAGAATGCAAAGAAAACGCTTTGTCGTATGCTCCTTTGAAGTTTGCTTCTTCTGTTTCTCGTGAACACCGTTAAAATATAGGCTTGCTTTTTATTAAAAAATATCGATGTTTAGGTTGTATCTTGCATAAGATTATTTTAAGCCTATTATAGTCTGTATTGATTGCCTCATGCAGAGATTTTTAAAAAAGATTATTGAGCGAAGTACATTCAGAAGATTTTAAAGGGGAAACGCAAATCGATAATAAGGCAACAGAAATACATGTATCTAAATTATGAAGTAAGACGTTTATGAAAATAAGTATACAATGTACATTAGCAATAGCAGCGCTACATTTATTCCGCTGAAGAGACAGCCACCTCATTCTTGGCCTTTTCTTTTGGCTTTTGTCTTATTTTGGTTTGATAAAGCCTTTTCTGTCCCTCATGAGCGGGGGACTTGGTGGTCCAGAGACAAGGTGTCGGCCTCTCAACCAACAGGCCCCCACGGTCGAGAAAAATTCTCGGTTTAAAAAAAAAGTAAAACCTACCCCCTGGTCTAGGAAGGTGGATCGACACCTATACTATCGGAGACGAATGATAAAAAATGTACAAATGACAGCACCTTGTACACGTTAAGAATCCCTTGACATTTCGGGCAAAATTTAAAAATTCTACCAAAAACCCCGGAGATCACCTTAGTTGTGGATGTGGGTAAATCAAATCAAATCAAGTCCTCATTAACTTTTTTCTTATTGGTGTTTTGTCTGTTCCCAGGCAAAAAAATTACGGCGATATATAAATTAATATTAACAGGCAAAATGTAAGAACATGCGAGGTGAAGTCCATTTGTACATCAACCTCATCAAAGGTCCAGCCATTAATTATAAGCCAGATTTTGCCTGACATCGTTCGGCTGCTTTGGTGATGCCATCCACAAACCTAAATGTTGAAATTATACAGACGCACAAACAAACAAACAAAAACAAACAAGATAAATATAACAAATAAAGATGGATTTATAGCCCGTATACACGCACAAGTGCAGGCTCACCGACTGTACATCATTATATCCCTCAACAGGCCATTTCATTCAAAGTCCTTTCCAATGCCCGGGAGGTGGTGGGGGGGGGGGCATACATGACACAAGCCGTGGGGCGTGAACCAGCGTCGTCATGATTACAAGCTCATAACATTACGCTTCAACTACAAAGTCCACCCAAAAAACACGCGAACAAAGTTAACGTACAGCAAACCAAAAACAAACGAAGGAAAAAAAGCAAATAAACAACAACGCAAAACGAAAAACGCAACGAGAACTAAGAAAGTGAATCATGGTCGCACTGGACACCTTCTCAGACGACGGCGGGTGGAGCAAGTGGGGAACGTGGACCGAGTGCTCAGCCCGGTGTGGTGGCGGTCGTCGGACCCGTCTCAGGTGGTGTGACAGCCCCTTCCCTACGGCGGCAAGTCATGTTTCGGTCCGGCCATAGCGGTGTCTTCTTGTTCTGGCAGTTTCTGCATCAACCTGCTCCAGGTTAGTCAGTCATGGAGTGTCCACGCACGCTTTCTTTTTTTTCTTTTTTCCTTTTTTTTATTGCATATTTCAATCGGACTAACAGGCTTACTATCTTACGGGGAAATTTGATGATGTACTGTCATTATTATCATCATCTCATATTGCATCTCATACCATCTAACCTTTCCTAGCTTTGAGATAAGTAAACTATTATAGACGTGCGCTTCGTCCTTTTCAAGTTTTAATTTTCAATTCTAAATATATAGATAGATAGATAGATAGATAGATAGATAGATAGATAGATAGATAGATAGATAGATAGGTAGGTAGATAGATAGATAGATAGATAATGAGATAGATAGTGAGATATATATATATATATATATATATATTTATATATATATATATATATATATATAAACAGATATATATATATATATATATATATATATGTCTGTCTCTGTCTCTAGCTTTGTCTGTCTGTCTGAGTCTGAGAGAGAGAGAGAGAGAGAGAGAGAGAGAGAGAGAGAGAGAGAGAGAGAGAGAGAGATCTCTCTCTCTCTCTCTCTTTAAATAGATAGATAGATAGATAGATAGATAGATAGATAGATAGATGTTAGATATATGTTAGATAGATAGAGATCGAGAGATATATAGATAGATAGATAGATAGATTGATAGACAGACAGGCAGACAGACAGATAGATTGACAAATAGAAAGAAAAAAGACAGATTGATGGATATTCTGAAAGATAGATGAATAGATGGCTGATGCATCGAATCTCTTCTCGCCGTGGTTACAGATACCATACTTATACATATCCTAACCAGACAGATGGAGATATTGACTCATTAAATCAATCTCAAATTAATTAGCATTTCTCCCCACTGAATTAGGAAGTTTAACTGAAATAATATATGATTGATTACCATACCTTTTGAAAAGAACTGGGAGATTTTTTGCTTTCAGATAGTGACGATGATGATGACGACAAGAAGAAGCGGCGTCGACGAAGGTCTATTAAATGGGGGTCAATCGGGAGGTTTGGCCACGTCTTACATAAAAGGTTGAAACGTTTTGCATCTTTGTGATTTCCTTCCTAGCAAAGTTAACGCCACAAGAGAAATATTCCGGATGCCAATCGCGGCAAAGAACCTGAGTGAAAACCTGAAAAACATCCCATTAGAGCACGGGGAGAAGCAACAATTGAAAGCCGATATGCCATACATTCATGCACTTCTAAACAAAATGAGGGCAACTGGAGACGAGAAGCGTTTGAACATAACTCGGTTCTTTAAAGCAAAAGACAAAGACGCTTATCGCGAGGCGCACCAACTGCATCGACGGGACGCCGCTGATGGTCATCCCCCAAACAATAGAGTCACACGGTATGATTGTATTACAGGTACCACATAGAACACTCTTTATTTAGACTGTATTCGAGCTATAGTGTAACCTTTGGCTTTAGAAAAGACGATAGGTTGGCAACAGTAACAGAATATATATTTGCCATTGGATTTATAAAATCTTACATCGCTTGGGATATTGTATTTCTTTTTGTCTCGTTCCTTCTAAGACGTGTGTTGATTCAATACTTCATTTTCCAACAAAGTTTTGATTTATCTCTTTTGTACTTAAATATACATGAAGACTAAAAACAAATTCACTTTTACAATGTATTTTAAGGTGAAGGGATGAATCTATCCTTGGTATTGACATGTTTTGTGCGATTACAATACCACAGGCTGCAGAGGTTGATGCCAGCGACCCGTACTCCGTGGCCCTGAATTCAGATTTGGAAACTTTATACACACCGTGGACACAGTGGTCGGAATGTTCATCTATACGTGCGGTGTTGGCACTCGACAAAGACAAAGGCAGTGCAATGACAAGTTGACTGTGTGCCGAGGAGAAGTGCAGCCTTTGCAGTTTTGCAATGTCCGTCCTTGCCCAGGTTGGTACCCTTGGACG
>JAXRKP010000995.1:5000-35000 GCA_037039925.1 Doris montereyensis | reverse complement strand
GATGGTTTGACAGCACAAACGTGACGCCCGTCATTTCTTTCTCTCGATACGTCGCTCATGAACTCGCTTGGCCAATAATACATTTAAAAAAAGAAAAAGTAAATTAAGCTGCATACCGGAGATGAGCGCATGAGAAGCAGGAGTAGCGTCAGGAGTAGCGTCCTGATTTTTTCTTGGCATACGGCATAATGTGGTAGGTAGTTTGCCATTGATTTCCACGCCGCCTTTACTTTCGCCGAGTCTGAAGACCTAGCTGCCCATTTCGCTGCTGGGTCAACAGGAGGGCTGGAAGAAAATTCCCCAGACTGGAATCGAACTCGAGCTTCAAGTTGTAGTCAGACGCTCTAACGACGTTAAAAAAAAATGCTTTTGTTACTCCTTTGTCTTTTCAAATGCACCAAAAAGGGTTAAACCAAAGCCCTGATATAGAGTTTACATTTTCGATTCAATCTTAAATGGCATGAAGGATGGGCAGTTAATTACTTAAACGTCAAGTGTTTATGGTTCCTTTGAGTGGTTTCTGTTTATACCATTGCATTTATTGTTCTTGTTTTTCTCTCTGCCATCTCATACCTCCTTATTTTGATTCAATCAGGTTATAATACATAAATCAAGGCTATCAACGATAAGCTTTCAATGTATCGGCCTCTCAATCAAAAAGCAGTGGGTTTGAGCCCCGCCAACGGTTGAAAAATTTTGTCGAGTTTTTCGAGCAAAACTTACCTCCTGGTCCTGGTCCAGGTAAGTGGATCGATACCTAGTCCCATCGCAGACGGACGATAAAAAGGAGGCCCCATGTGCAGATATAATAACACTCTGTGTACGTTAAAGACCCCTTCGTTGTTTACAGGGCAGTCTGGGCAGAATTAAAAATCTTACCAACCCCGCCCTTCAGATCACCTTAGTTATAGATGTGGGTAAATCAAATCAAACAAAGTCCTTGAACTTCTTATCCCTTTTCTCTCACCATCCCAAACCCTTCGGGGTTTGTTTGTTTGTTTGTTTTTTTTTTGTTATAAAGAGTGGAGAATGGTTTCTCTTGAGCTTCGTTGTGAAAGGCAAAGGAGGGAGTGATTCGTATAAACAACGGGGACGCTATGCAAATCATGTGTCCCGGCAGTGGGGAGTACTCGCCTCGAGAATCCCTGTACGTGGCTGGGGCTAAGGGCACTGACTGGGACACAATGGTAGACGTCACAAAGACTGGCGTTATGTTTCATGGGCTTATCGATACTTTGCATCTGAATGGCGAAGCTGTTTCCTTCAAAATGGCAACATTGATGGACACTGACAACGTGGTGAATTCCCTCGGATACAGCTTGGCAGGTGAGGAGGTAGACACACACATGGTAAATTTAATAAATATTCTTGAACGTGGCTTGGCGGGGTGGGAGTGTCTCTCTGCCTCAGATTTTGTTTGTCTGTCTGTCTGTCTGTTAGTCCTTGTTTGTCTGTATGCCTGTCTGTCTGTCTGTCTGTCTGTCTGTCTGTCTGTCTGTCTGTCTGTCTGTCTGTCTGTCTGTCTCTCTCTCTCTCTCTCTCTCTCTCTCTCTCTCTCTCTCTCTCTCTCTCTCTCTCTCTCTCTCTCTCTCTCTCTCTCTCTCTCTCTCTATCTCTCTCTTTCTCTCTCTCTCTCTCTCTCTCTCTCTCTCTCTCTCTCTCTCTCTCTCTCTCTCTCTCTCTCTCTCTCTCTATCTCTCTCTCTCTCTCTCTCTCTCTCTCTCTCTCTCTCTCTCTCTCTCTCTCTCTCTCTCTCTCTCTCTCTCTCTCTCTCTCTCTCTCTCTCTCTCTCTCTCTCTCTCTCTCTCTCTCTCTCTCTCTCTCTCTCTCTCTCTCTCTCTCTCTCTCTCTCTCTCTCTCTCTCTCTCTCTCTCTCTCTCTCAGCACAACAGTGTTGCTCTTACATGTCTGAAGCTCTTATTCATATTCGTATAAAGACATATGCGTTGCAACTTATCTTATAATAATGTTTCAAAGATTGTTAATTCTTCTTGCTGGCTATGCCTTCACTATGGCACGAAATTTGGTACGATCGAAGTTTTTCTTTATTCCTTCTTTGTTATCTTGGATTCCAAGTATGAACACTGTCGCATTTGTGTCTTGCAGCCATCTAATATAATATCTAGCAAGTTGTTTTTCTACTTAATTGAAATCATCATTGGTGGATGATTGGTGAAGCTCATAAGTGATCAGCTGCATGGCCTTATCTTTTGTAAATCACTTTCCTTTCTGCTTTGCTGTTTTTCCTTTTCTAGCCCTTGAGTTGTCCAACTGAGAACACAAACGGAATTGCTTTGAAAATCAAACTTAAAGGTGGTCTGTTGATCAAGATCTGTCTACGTATTGAGGGTGTTCTGTTGACCATGATTTGTCTGCTTATTGATGGTGGTCTGTAGACAAAGATTTGTCGGAGTATTGATGGTGGTCTGTTGACCAAGATCTGCCTGCATATAGATGGTGGTTTGTTGACCAAGATCTGTCTGCATATTGATGGTGGTCTGTTGAAAGATTTGTATGCTCATTGATGGTGGGCAGTTGACCAAGATTTGTCTTCGTATTGGTGGTGGGCAGTTGACTAACATTTGTCTGCGTATTGATGTTGTCAGTTGATCAAGATCTGTCTGCGTATTGATGGTGGACAGTTGACCAAGATTTGTCTGCGTATTTATGGTGGTCTGTTGACCAAGATTTGTCTGTGTATTGATGGTGGACAGTTAACCAAGATTTGTCTGCGTATTGATGTTGTCAGTTGACCAAGATTTGTCTTCGTATTGGTGGTGGGCAGTTGACCAACATTTGTCTGCGTATTGATGTTGTCAGTTGACCAAGATTTGTCTGCGTATTGATAATGGACAGTTGACCAAGATTTGTCTGCGTATTGATGGTGCACAGATGACCAAGATCTGTCTGCGTATTGATGGTGGTCTGTTGACCAACATTTGTCTGCGTATTGATAGTGGACAGTTGACCAAGATTTGTCTGCGTATTGATAGTGGACAGTTGACCAAGATTTGTCTGCGTATTGATAGTGGACAGTTGACCAAGATTTGTCTGCGTATTGATGGTGGACAGATGACCAAGATTTGTCTGCGTATTGGTGGTGGTCTGTTGACCAAGATTTGTCTGCGTATTGATGGTGGTCTGTTAATCAAGATCTGTCAGCGTATTGATGGTGGTCTGTTGACCAAGATTTGTCTGCGTATTGATAGTGGTCTGTTGACCAAGATCTGTCAGCGTATTGATGGTGGTCTGTTGACCAAGATTTGTCTGCATATTGATGTTGTCAGTTGATCAAGATCTGTCTGCGTATTTATGGTGGACAGTTGACCAAGATTTGTATGCGTATTGATGGTGGTCTGTTAATCAAGATCTGTCTGCGTATTGATGGTGGACAGTTGACCAAGATTTGTCTGCGTATTGATATTGTCTGTTGATCAAGATCTGTCTGCGTATTGATGGTGGACAGTTGACCAAGATTTGTTTGCGTATTGATGGTGGTCTGTTAATCAAGATCTGTCAGCGTATTGATGGTGGTCTGTTGACCAAGATTTGTTTACGTATTGATGGTGGTCTGTTGACCAAGATTTGTCTGCGTATTGATGGTGGTTTGTTAACCAAAATCTGTCTCCGTATTGATGGTGGTCGGCCAAGATCTGTCTACGTATGGATGGTGGTCTGTTGACCAAAATCTGTCTCCGTATTGATGGTGGTCGGCCAAGATATGTCTGCGTATTGATGGTGGTCTGTTGACCAAGATTTGTCTGCGTAATGATTGTGGTCTGTTGACCAAGATTTGTCTGCGTATTGATGGTGGTCTGTTGACCAAGATTTGTCTGCGTACTGATTGTGGTCTGTTGACCGAGATTTGTCTGCGTATTGATGGTAATCTGTTGGCTAAGATTTGTCTGCGTATTGATGATGGTCTGTTGACCAAGATTTGTATGCGTATTGATGGTGATCTGTTGTCCAAGATCTGTCTGTGTATTGATGGTGATCTGTTGTCCAAGATCTGTCTGTGTATTGATGGTGGGCAGTTGGCCGGTGCTGCTGGTACTGGTAGGTCCTTTTTGCTTCCTTTCAATCTTTCACTTAACTTTCATCTTGTTGTTTCCTCTTAATTCACCCTGTGCTCGTCGCATATGGTGGACGAGACAAATTTCAATGAAGCACACAAACCATGTTGCCGTCACTAGTGCTTCTAAAAGCTCACTTAGTGTGTATTGCATGAATCTATTTTTGAGCATTGCAAAGTTGCACCCCTATTTTTCTTTGAAATATCTGTGCCAATTATTTTTGACAAGAATTGGATACCATAGTTTTTCAATATCGATCTGACCGTTCCTTACCTGTTGGCATTTCTTCCCGTACATTTGACAATCTGATCCATTCTCTCGTCCTGTTGTCTGTCCTATAGATCACGTGACGGAAGTACATGGTCACCACAAAAGTTTGACCACCCTCCGATGTGCCTTTCCGGAAACTGACAAGTCAATGCATTTTATCAAACTTTCGTGGGTAAAAAATATGGATTTGTTACGGTCAGATGACCACACGGAGATAGTCAACACGGTAAGAACGATTTGTGTTCCTCGCACAGACATTGCCATGGCAAGTGCATGTTATTGTTAGTTGTATATTGAACTCTTACATACTGTATGATAAAACCTTGCTGGCAGACCTGGAGGAAGGGTATCATCCTCCTGTTTTTCGCCGTACTAACAACCACCACCCTGTTTGTGATCCTTTAGATTAGACAGAGAGAGAGAGAGAGAGAGAGAGAGAGAGAGAGAGAGAGAGAGAGAGAGAGAGAGAGAGAGAGAGAGAGAGAGAGAGAGAGAGAGAGAGAGAGAGAGAGAGAGAGAGAAGAGAGAAAGAAAGAGAGAGAGAGTGAGAGAGACAGACAGATAGACAGAGAGAGAGACAGAGAGAGCGAGAAGAAAGAGAGAGAGACAGAGAGAGAGAGAGAGAGAGAGAGAGAGAGAGAGAGAGAGAGAGAGAGAGAGAGAGAGAGAGAGAGAGTTGATGTAGCCTTTGTTTGATCTTGTTCTTGATTCCATCCATAGCAGGTGTCATGCTCACTAAGTATTTATTCATTCAGCTCTATCGGCAGCACCGTTCTCGATAAAGACTTCCCTCCATCTTTTCTTCTCGTGTACAGTTGATTAAGTTTTCCACTTTATTTCCTCTTACAAAAACTCTTATCGAAGACCCTGAACAACATTTCCTAATGTCTTGTTCTTTATCTTGTATATCTTCCCCAGGACTCACCTGAACAGTCGGTTAGCATCGTCAACATATTTCCAAATCGTAAACCGGATGGTGTGGTACGCATGTATTGAAAATACAGACGGAGAATTAAGTGTCCTGCACGTTTTCGTGGTTTTAATGTATGGAAACGTATTCCAAGGTATTTGAAAGTGAAAGAAATGGAATTAAATAATATTAAAGCCTCATAGGAACAAAGACGAAACAATTTCAAGGAATAGACAGAAAAATATTGGCGACCATGGGGATAGAACCCGCGACGTCTGCGTCGGCACCCAAATAGGAGCGTAGTTATCTCGGTTGGTAGCGCGCTTTCTTTTTAGAACATTATGTGAAGCCATAAACAGTGTGTTATACGATAAAGACAAACAGTGGGGCAAGGAGCATGTCGAAAAATGAAGGAAATAATATTGAATGATATTAAAGCCTCATAGAAACAAAGACGAGACAAATACTAGGAAAAGACAGAAAAAAATCCTGGCCACCATGAGGATCGATCTCTGCGTCGGCACCCATCGCCTGGCCATGAAAGGAAAGCATACTACCAACCAAGCTAATTTTACTACTTAAAACTCCTTTATGGCGAGGCGATGGGTGCCGACGCAGAGGTCGTGGGTTCGATCCTCATGGTGGCCAGGTTTTTTTTTCTTTCTGTCTATTCCTTGTATTTGTCTCGATTTGTTCCCATGGGGCTTTGATATTACTCAATATCATTTCCTGTATTATATGACGTGTATCGCATGTTTTGCAACAGTCATAATGAAATCGCGTAGTCTTTGTTTACCCAAGTCCACCACAATCAGAGATCTTGGGATTCAGCAAAACTTTGTTTAAATTTGGCGCGTGGACAACCTTTTGATTGTAAAGGGTTTACGTAGCTTAAAATGAACAAGTGTGCATTGGGTTTCGACTGTCTCAGCACAATGTACATGTAATGTACTGGATCCTTTCACAAAGCCAGTGTTTTTTAGGAGGGGGAGAGTGGGACGTGGTGGTGGAGGGGGAGGGGAAGAGGAGAGGCATGGGCGGAGGGTTAGCCACAGGGGTGTTAGTGGAGACATATAAAAGAGAATTTCACTTTGTAAAAGTTTCAATTATAAACATATAACTTGTTGGTTAGTGTTGTCAGAGACTCAGAGGTTTGATGTTCCAGTGTGGTCCACGTCACGCATCCCCTTGTCACTTAATGGATTGACAGGGCAATTTCAAACAGGTCCAAACAATCTCCAGAGCGAGGAAGCTAACTAACCAAGATAATGTGTCTTTAGCTGAATTCAAGAGAAACGATGTTGCCCTCCATCAATCATGTTTATTACTCTTCACTATGATTTTAATCAATTATGAGCTTATGGTGCCCCTTTCCTAAACTTAATCACGTATTACACCACATTAGTAATAATGCTATCTCAATTCAATACATCATAATATTAAACTCTTGTTACATTTTTTTTCTACATGACATTGTATTTTTTTAAAACCCAACTCTTGACAGATACGGAGGAGAAGCTGAGTGGGTTCTTTTCATCATCCTGATTGTCTGCCTCTTCTTCATTCTCATTGCAGTGCTGTCTTATTGCTATTATGGAAAGTAAGAATCTTGTTTGAATCTTCTTTTATTTTTTGTTTGTTATTTGTCAAAACCCATTTTCAATTGTCCAAAGTAAAGAATCTAGTTTCCGATTTTGGAATTATGCACACACAATTGTCTCATATAAATATTATAATGTAAGTAAGAGCTATGAATATGAGACAAATTACGTTATGCCTGTCCTGAAGAAAACAACACGTGTATGGCAACAATAATCCTGAGATGAGGTGAGAACTGGCCAAGAAGAAGGCCGAAAGATCCGAGCTTGAATTTCAAATCAAACAGGCGCATAGTTCTGGTCTAATCAAGTTAGACCAGACCAGGTTCTAAAGAATCTAAAGGAGATAAAAACGAAAAAAAGAAAAGAAAAGAAAACTGGGGTCTCATGTAAACTAAAGCTACGTGCATGAAATATCCCTTGGTGACAGTGAAAGAGGCTACATGTGAAATATCCCTTGGTGACAGTGAAAGAGGCTACATGTGTGAAATATCCATTGGTGACAGTAAAAGAGGCTACATGTGTATGAAATATCCATTGGTGACAGTAAAAGAGGCTACATGTGTATGAAATATCCATTGGTGATAGGGAAAAAGGCTACATGTGTATGAAATATCCATTGGTGACAGTAAAGAGGCTACATGTGTATGAAATATCCATTGGTGATAGGGAAAAGAGGCTACATGTGTATGAAATATCCATTGGTGACAGTAAAAGAGGCTACATGTGTATGAAATATCCATTGGTGATAGTAAAGAGGCTACATGTGTATGAAATATCCATTGGTGACAGTAAAAGAGGCTACATGTGTATGAAATATCCATTGGTGATAGGGAAAGAGGCTACATGTGTATGAAATATCCATTGGTGACAGTAAAAAGAGGCTACATGTGTATGAAATATCCATTGGTGACAGTGAAAAAAGGCTACATGTGCATGAAATATCGATTGGTGACAGTGAAAAAGGCTACATGTGAATGAAATATCGATTGGTGATAGTGAAAAAGGCTTTGTGACAGTGAAGAAGACTACATGTGAATGAAAGATCCCTTTGTGACAGTGAAGAAGACTACATGTGTATGAAAGATCCCTTGGTGACAGTGAAAAAGGCTACATGTGCATGAAAGATCCCTTGGTGATAGTGAAAAAGGCTGCATGTGCATGAAATTCGTGAAATATCCCTTGGCGACAGTGAAAAAGGCTACCCGTGCGTACATAAATCCAGTCCTATTCAAACCTAGATATCATCTTGCCCTTGTGGGACATGGGAGTAATAAGCAATGAATAAATGATAAAACTTTCCAAACTTTATCCTGCACTTTCCACAGCGACTGATAAAAATCGTAATATCAAACATTATAATTTGCAGAGCATTAGCAACAGCTCTTACAATCAGAATAAAGCCAGTCTTATTTCTAACCATTCATAATTCAATTAATTGTGCTCTCTCCAGTGTTATTACTGTTATTAGTATCAGCAGGTTCACAACATATTTTTTAACATATATATTTTTTTCAAAAACAATAAACAAATAACTTAATAATGCAGCCGTAACTCTTGAATTCGTGTACCAACCACTACTCAGATTGCTGCACTTACTTACTCAGGACAAAGCAAAGGACACCAAAAGTGAGACTGAGATTGCTGATGAAACGAAAGATGATGACGATGAACCGAAATATGATGATGATGAAACGAAAGATGATGATGATGACATTGACTATCAGATGGAAACAGATCTACTTTTGTAAGTTAGGAAAACGACTGCTTTGGCTGTAGTTTCCTGTTTGAGCTTTGTTAAAAGAAAGATAAAAAGAAAGAAAAAAGTGTAAGTACAGTAATAAGAGAGAGAGAGAGAGAGAGAGAGAGAGAGAGAGAGAGAGAGAGAGAGAGAGAGAGAGAGAGAGAGAGAGAGAGAGAGAGAGAGAGAGAGAGAGAGAGAGAGAGAGAGAGAGAGAGAGAGAGAGAGAGAGAGAGAGAGAGAGAGAGAGAGAGAGAGAGAAAGAGGGGGGGGAGGGAGAGAGAGGGAGAGTTTTTAAAAATTGAAAATTACTGCCCACCCATTATGGCAATTAAGATAGATAGATACATGATGGAGATAGATAGATAGATAGATAGATAGATAGATAGATAGATAGATGAATAGACAGATAGATAGATAGACGGATAGATAAATAAATAGATAGATAGGTAGATAGATGGACAGATCGATACACGTAGATATATAGACAGATAGATAGACGGACTGACTGGATAGACAGGTAGATAGATAGATAGGTAGATGGATATCTGTTGACAGATAGATAGATAGATAGATAGTTTGTTTGTTTAATTGAACTCTACACTGTCCACTATTGTAGTGATCTCAGGGTAAATTAAAGGAAACATCAAGATCAGATAAAGAGGAAGTCAAAGAGTCAAAGGAAAGAAGTAGGACCTACAAGCAGCTCCCTAGATAGATAAATAGATAGATAGATAGATAGATAGATAAATGTAGTTTAAAATATGGGGAGTTATAATATATACAAAAATATATTTATTCCCTATGCAATAAGTAAGACTGTTGCAAACTGAGCACAGACATTGAAAATGTTCTTCTTGATCACCTTAATGTACATATACTTTTCTATGTTAATTAAGAATGTCTGAATATGAATTTTGTTTGTAACGTGACAGTCCATTTTCCACTCCCCTCACCCTATTCATGTATTTTGCTTTTTTTAATAAAAATTTGTTTGTAGCTTTGAAAAATTGTATCATGTGACCAAGTCAATTTTCTCATATAAGATCAATAAAATTATCTTATGTTATATTAAGAAGAATAAACTTTAGAAAGAAAACCATCTCTAATCAAAATATATTTCAACTGTGTACAATTTCAGACAAGATTATTTGGAAACAGTGGAAGAAAGAAACAGGATGAACTACGTGTAGAGGAGGAAAATGAAGAAACTGATATAGAGGAGGACAACACTGAAACATATGAAGAGGAAGAAAATGATATACTGGATGAAGAAGTGAGTGAAGTCTTAAGTCAGATTGAAGATGAAAAGGAAGGCGAGGAAGACATTGATGAAGAGGCATCAGAGGAAAGATGTCCTGCCTAACGTGACCTTGAGAAGAAAGAACAAATTTCAACAGTCTGTTCGACAATCATTGGACAATCTAAGACAAACTCTTAAGGAAAGGAGTAAGTACACTTCAGTAGCTGCTAATGGTTAAAAGGCATTCCTTTGTAATGGTTATAATGTATAACAATAGCCCTCTTAAATAAAATAGTCATAACTTACTCCAAAAATAAATCCAAACCTAAACAACACTCATACACTTAAATGAAAAATCTGACATAAGCTCTTAATGTTAATAGCCTTTTCATTCAGAGGAATTTAAATACTTATTCAACTTTTCGCTACTACTAGTATTACATTTGTACACTATTCAAAACCCTCATATCCCTTTTCACATGATACAAGTAGAGATTCATCCAAATATTCAAGACTGAGTGGAGACCCTTTGACATTTTTCTTTGTTGATAATAACAGACAAACACTATAATCAAATTCTTATAAGAAGGTGCCATCCTGTACAGAAGCAGATGTGGGTACAAAAAACACTTTAGGTACAGTACTGTCTTATTACCTTTCCAAAAAATAATGTGAACATACTAAAATAAAAAATGAATAAACATAGAAATTTGCCTTAGTCTTACTTGAATGATATGTAGATCTACCCATTACTAAAACGGAGAGCACATGACAACTACTACTACACCATAGAAGAAAGAAAATAAATTATGTGGTCAATACCATTAGGAAATTTCCACCACTCACTGACTCAATGAGCAATACTGACATGATCTCATATTATATATTGTTATTGTTATATCTATTTTCTTCTCTCCAAAAAAGAAAACAGAGGACTTCTTTCCTACTCTAAAAGAAGATGTCCCAGGATCCTCTCTCCAATTCAGCATTGGCCCTTTCAAACAGGGCGACAATGTATGTTTGGAAGTGGACAACCGGCTCTTCGTCCACTACATTGTTCACCGACTGCTTTTGAGTGGATCAGCAAGGTTATCCACGAACCACCTATGTAAGTCAAGCAATAAATCCCTTGGAGAGTGCTCAACAACAGTGGCACTTCAACAACAAAGCCCCGAATCCCAGTGAACAGCACCCTGTACTTGCAGAGATCAATCGCCAGGAAACATGGTCGGCGTCCTTTCCTTATTACACAAACGGTCCTGTGCAAGACCGACCATCACAATCTCAGGCGACCATATCCCCATTTCCAAATATTGACTTGATGAGGTTCAGTCCTACCAAGAGTGAAGACGAACAATGCATTTTGGTCAATGATCCTTGGAGCTTGTCTCAAGCTGGTGCTCAGTACAACATCATGTGTCACTCCTACTAAGGTTGGGACCTTAACACCCATAAATACTTTTGATGCAACGACTTCAATAGACAATCAAAACAGAGAACTTCCTTGGCGCTACATAATTCTGGGACATTTGCTCCAGCTAGTAAGCAGTATCAAATGATGTGTTCCACTCCTTTGTTAGACTATATGGCACCTGTAAAAACTTTTGATACAGATGCACTAACACTAATGCAAGATTCAGCATGTAGCTTTGACATTGACGGTATGTCAACTCCGGAGTGAGAGGACAATATCCGACCCCGAAATTCTCAAACCTTCCTCCATCCATAAGGACTGAAAGAAACACTTTGTCTCACGAAAGAGTTACTGAGAAACCATATCGTGTTTCATTTCAAGACAATCATCACAAGTAAAAGTAAAAGCGGCATTTATGACATGGAAGTTGGTTGAAAAATTAGTCGAAATGTTGGAACGGATTAGTTACAAGATGATAATATTTTTAAAAAAGATGAAATATACTTTCAAATGATAATACATGTATAATTGGATCCTAGTGAACAAAATCTTCACAAAACAAGGTGATGTTTTAAAGTTACAAAAAAAATGTCAAATTTGTCTTGTTTTTTAAAGAAATAAAGACAAAACAATGTCAAACAGACAATGATGGATTAATAGTCTGTATCCCCATGCAAGTGCAGACTCCCTGACTTTACGTCATTTATCCATATTATATATAGTAAACATTCAGTAAACAGATGTTGATGTGAGTTTATACAGGGTGTGCCTCTATGCAGCATGTTTTAACCCGGCGACTATGGTACTGTTCAACTCTCTGGAAAGCATACAGTATAGCTGCCTGTTAGGTGCTTCCTACTAACACTCTGACAAAATGCCTCTCTGCCCAAAGCTGGATACTAATTTACATTTGAGTTAAGTGAGAAGAGCAGAGTAGAGCACCTTTCTTAATAGTACAAGGCCATTGTTTTGAATCAGTGTCTGTCATGATCATGCTACAATGCTTCACAAAAGCCAAAAAGTAAATGTTTGTTATATTCAAATAATTTATTCAATTTGTTTACATCAAAATAAAAAATAATATAACAGCAACGTTTTTGTGCAAAGTCGAATGCAATTATCGACTTATAAGCCAATATATATATATATATATATATATATATATATATATATATATATATATATATATATATATATATATATATATATATATATATATATATATGTATAACAATGTTATGATATTGATATATATTCAGAATACACTATACACAATATATGAAGAATTTGACAATTTCAACGAATCAAAACGGAAGGTGGGTACACTTTATAATCAATAAGTTTTTGTTTTTGTTTTGCGGCTTGTTTTTGTTACCTATGAAAACACTTTAGCAGGTTTCTTTCAAAATTAAAAAACATTGTTTCTCATTATTACCCATCAACTTTTAAATATATATAAAAAAAACACTCCAACAATTATACAACAGGTGGTATGAAGTAATAAGACAAAAGGAAAGATTACTGATATATTTATGTGATAGTGATAGATTACTTATTTCAGAAAAATATCATTGGTGTACTAAGAGTGACCTGCAGTTGTGATCTCTGCTTTTTAGTAAGACATTTTGAATTTTGCAAATGACACCTTTCAGTCTAATAGTCTGATAATTATTCCACACTACAATTGCCCAAAGAGCATGCACAACACATTTTGGCATCCACCTCTTAACAGAACTTTGTGCTAGAGCCAGAATTGCTACAACCACAGGGTAGGTGTAAATTAGCATAACGTCAGTGCTAGGATTGAAACTCAAGACCAATGGCTAGTAAGGCAAGTATATGACCTCTAATACCACCTGAGTCGTGGTGAGAATACCAAAGTAAAAAATAAACGATGACTAATGAATGACAGTATCATACATTATTCATATAATACTATCTTATCTTAAATTCAGTCTATCTAATAAACAATTCACACCATTGAACAAAAATCAAGACAATTCAACTATTTTGTTATTAGTTGGCTCAGGCTTGAGTTTCAATTGCTCTATATTATTTTCGATTGAAGACTTCATTTCCTTTACTTCCTGTGATGCGCCTTGTCTAACTTCTGAAAAAGAAACAAAAGAAAAATTAAATTAAAAATCATTAAAGAGAATAAGCAAGAAAAAATAAATTCACAAGGGTTCATTTTTAAAGCTTCAAATTACATCCAGAGGTTAAAAGACTTGAATGTCACATATAGAGTAACTGTGACAGGCTCATCTGAAGATTCCTACAAACAAATGCAATACCATGTGTATTTACTTGACCATTTAATATGGTATGCTTTACCTTTCATATGTACACATACTTCACAACGAATAATTCTTTATTACATTATAATTATTGTGAGTGTTCTGTTCTCCATTTTCATTGTAATGGAAAGCAACACATTCTAAGATGATACCACACATTCATAAGGATAGTGTAAGAACATACTTTTATCACAGAATTGTTGGAAAAACCATAAATTCTTTACTGAAGTCTAAAAGCAACATTTTAGCAAATTAAAATTTATCGAACAGCAAATAAAATCTTTAACATGCTCTTCATATTACTTTAATAAATTAGGAGCAAAAGATAAAATTCAGGACGAAGCAAAAACGAATTAAATGTCTATCTCTTATATGAATAACATGATCTGCTATCATTATCAATATTACATATGACTTGTGGAAGCCGTACCCTTTTCCAACTCTAGAAGATGCAGCAATTGATGGACACTCATTCCATATCGCTGTAACCAACTGAGGAAAAATGACACTTTCTTTTCTGCCTTAAAAAAATGCAGATTTCAAGGGATGTAGGTTGCTTGCTGGGTCTTGACATTTACTACTTTTCAGTTCTTGAAATAAAAAAGAAATGAAAAAAGATCAGACAACAGAAAATCGTACATTACTATCTATTTGACACTTTAAAAGTAAAGTTCCTTTGAGACCCTTAAGGCCCATAGAGCCGGACCTAGGGCAAACCTCTTAGGCGGAAACCACTGTGCAATGATTGGAACACAGACTCATGATTAACTAAAGTGATTATATATATTACTAACATAAAAATATCTCTTCTATATAAGACAATAAATGACATGATTAAAATCTACACTAAAATAAAGACAGCAAAAAAAGACCATGCAGCAATTATCTACTTGTACAGACCCCAAAATGCATGTCAGACAACATTTACATTTGTTTCAGAAACAATCCCTTCACAGACAAAATATGTAAAAGAATCCTTTAAGTTTTTTTACCTAGGTCTATATGGAAATTCCCTGTGAGTTTCAAGTCAACATCAAAAGACTTACGGACAACAATAAGGATTTAAAACAAAGTCGACTGTATTTAGGATGGTATGAATAAAGAAGACAGCAATAGTGACTTATGAAGCAATTCATTACACGCACAACCAAGAGTTTGTTCTAAGCAAGTTGTCTTCCTGCAGATTCACATGACCATTATTAGTACTAACTTCAACTTACTCAACTATTCGTAGTTCTAGATCTAGAAACAGGACCCAGCCCACAACAAACACGAATAAATTTAAATCAAGAGATTTTGATCTGATTCAAGTGTATTTATTACACATTTCAATTCGATTTGAGCATAAAACTTTCACATTCAAATTGAATTTAGCAGATATATGATTCTAACCAGGTCAGAAAAAATGTTCACTTCACTTCATCCACATGTATTATATTTATCTATCTCTAGAAATAGCTCTAGCTGGTACCATTATAAGCTCTGTCCTCCTATCTATAATTTAATATTGTAGTTTTTAATGTCTGCGGCTTAGGAAAGGAGGTAGAGTCAAAAAATGTTATGTATCCCACAAGTTCATAGGCAGTGAGAATTATTTTAGCATACAGGGCAGAAAACCCCAGGGAAGCCAAGGGGTTATTAATCACTATTTATTTTCTAAATATTCATGGTAATCGTCTTTTTCATTTCATTGATTTATTGGGTTTTTTAAGTTGAAGAAAAGAGGAGAGTACTGTAATTTGCTGTGTGATTCACATCTCAAATTGATGCTGATTTATTTATTTTTTAATCCAAGAGGAAAAAGATACCTTTTTAATATGCGACAGTGATGTCCTGAGAAGACATAAGAGGTCTGAAAAAGCAGCTGACATGAAGGTAAGACTTGGCTTGACTTTACTAGGACCAGCAATCAATGCAGCAAGATCATCAAGAATAGACAGGTTGAAATCAAGTGAGGATTCCTTGGACTTCTTCCCCACCTGGCCAAATCAAGAAAATGAATCAACATGGAGATCCTACTAGAACAAGCATGTCTTAAAATTATTTTATTTCAAAGGATGAATTACATACCATATTTCACAACATCTTGAAAATTCAAGACATAAAGCAAAAATAAATGCCACCACCAAAAAAAAAAAAAAAAGGGCGAGGGGGGTGGCTTTTGAGTTTGGGTATTTGCTTTTGCTTTTAGTATACATATAGGTAACTGTCAAAATAAAGTCTTTCTATATCATTGAAAAGTTTGTAGCGTCCTTGGTTGCCATGGAAACGGCCGCCATCTTAGATTTTTACCCAATTTTCAAAAGCCATCTCAGTTATGAATAAAATCACTCAAAACCTTGCAGATAGCCTTTTTCATCTAAAGAATGACGTCAGGTTTTTTATATCTTGGACATTTTTTAACACTTTGAACACTATTGCGCGGTACACCGGGCAAATTCTGCGGAGTCAAATACACTATTGTCCGGTACACCGGGCGGAACTCATGACCTGGAATACTTGTGCTTCTACGTCATCAAAGGTCACATCTGCCCGCTACTTTCGCTTCCTCGATGTAAATAAAGAAAGCCTGAACAACCTGTGTCATTTTTGTGGTGATTTTAGTGAAAATTTCACGATAAAGCGAGCATTTGACCTAACCCTCAGCATCAGGGGGGTAAAGAGGTAAAACTAAGTTATCAGAGTCAGCTGTTAGGGCGATGATTCTTGATTCGGATGAGGAAGAATTAGACTGATGCAGATTATCCGGTGAGTGACGTTGAAAGCATGTCCGATGATGAAGTAGAAGTAGATCTAGATCTAGATCTAGACCAAAATGTAGTTGAAGAAGAGCCTGTACCTGGGCCTAGTGGTGACTTCAATCCAGTGCATAGAGTGCCGAGTTTACTTATGCATCAAAAGGGGTCTATATGTTGGACCGATTGGCACAGGAAGCAACAATACTGGAGATAAAGGTCAGTAAAACATTCTGTGACATTTATTTTTACTTCCCTTCCATCATTGTTTTTTTGTTTTATGCTTCTGTTCTCTTTGGTACTATCTATCAAAAATGGCCATTTTGGCTGGGGGACCAGGGACAGGGCTTTTTAAGGGCTGGGGCGCCAGTGTTCAAATGGTTAAGCAATGAATTTTTGAAAATAATAATGTATATCGTGTATATGCAAAAATTTATTACAAAAAAAAAAGTATTTTCTCAAAACGTTCACAAGATATCAAAAATACCTGACGTCATTCTATTAACATTGACAAGAGGAACCTGTGTGCCAAGTATAATACAAATCATTTGGTAAATGACCAAGGAGATAAAATTTTAGTGTGAAAAAAACTACATTTCGAGAAAAATGCAAGTAAAGAAATTAAAAGAAAGTAACATAAAGCAAACGCTTCAGACGGGTTGCCCTTCTTGTAACAGCCCCTTAACTCTTTTGACAGTCTCTGGCATTGTTACGAATGTAAAGAGGAATGTAAAGCTAGGTTTAGATGTGCACTGTTGTGAAAACAGAAGTCAAAATAACCAGTTTTTTGTTTTTCCCTCAATCCTATACTTGTGCTCGTGTTTATATCACAACGACACGCAACGCCTCTTCGTCACTCAACGCTGGACCAAATTGACGTGTTGTGCCGGTGAAAGTCAAGCGAAACTGGTGATGCCACATTTGGCAATTAGCCACCAATACACAGGTTTTAACTGCCATCTTCTCAGTCAGTATTAAGGTAATTGAAGCCAATAATTTGATTGTTTTTATCAAAACAAAAATTATACGTCATTCGGACATTTTTCTGCCATAAACTTGAAGATAAATGATCGTTCTTCTACCCAAATATGCAGGACAGAAAATCAACATTTTGGTCCCAAACTCGCCAATCCTCTTGCATGGTAGTCAGACGCTCTACCAACTGAGCCTTAAACAAACATAACACAAAATAATTCCTGACATAGGTACCTACCTGAACCACACAATCCAATGCAAATTGAATAGCTTCCCCTACACTACTGCATCGATCATGTTTACCCAAAACTGAAGAAACATCCAAAACAAGCTGAAATGCACAATATATATAATATTTCAAGATGTGATTGATAAATTCATTTATGATTATAAACATTGTATTGTCATGTAGACTCAAAATTTTCTCCACGAAAAGATATGTCATGTTCAAAATAAACTGTCACTTTAGACCACAACCCCCTCATTTCTCACTGCGTTGTTTGTTAGATAAAAGAAAGGAGAACAGCTATCTGGAAATCATTACTGATTTAATCAAAAATATGTACAGTATAATATGAGGCTGTGACAAAAGGTGGTAGTAAAGACTGATTAATAATCTCAGATTTGAACTTGGTTCTATCTGTATAAGACTTTACATACTAATTAAACATGAATGTTCTCATCTGAAAACAATGGTGAAAATATGGTTCATGGCTGGTGATTCAAAAACTCGGTGGTGAGGATTGGACATCATAAAGGTGAGCGAAAGTCATTTTCATCATTTCCAGCGGCTATACACTTTCTTTCTTAATAGTAAATACGTTCTTTCAAAGGATATTCTTTCTTTATGCAAACATTAGGGGTACATGTTAAGGGAAGGAGCAATTTACAATATTAGGCCTCCCTGAAAATATTTATGTGAACAGACACACTACGTCACAACCGACAACTTGTTTCTTTTAACAGCGTTTCAAAACAAAAAGTCAACTTGGAGTGTTTTTATATGGTTAAATCATATAGAGAGAAGACAAGAGATGGTGACAGAGATGAGAAGTCACGGGTATTCTTGGTAACAACTGGAAATAAATGCGCAAGAAAGACAGCTCTAGAGGTTACTGCCTGCGACCTATGCTCCATACCCAAGGGACGATGAGTGGTCTAATGCTTTGGTCAAATATATGAATTTCTAAAACCAAAAGCAACATACCATAGCTGCAAAACAGCCATTCCACGCCCATAATAAATTGTAAAGAATTTTCTTAGCATAGAACAACATAAACACCATATATTAAGTCTATTTTAATTGTCTTTTTATTCTTGTTTCAATAAATAAATCAATATGATTTATCAATACATATGGAAACTTTGAAGTAGGTACAAACTAAGGAGAGTTTCAATGACATTTTGTCACACTATCATATATACGTCAAATTTTCTATTTCCTCTTTTTCTTTCTCCATAAATCGATACAGAATCACCCCCACTTGCTAAAAATATTCAGGTTGACAAAAATGTATCAGATTCTTTATATGCATTTGAAAAGGTCAAATTGTTTAAAATCCTGTAAAATTTGTTCCATGACAGAACACATTTTCATTTCATAAGAATGGTAGTGATATATTCCATTTTCAACAGCAACATTTGGCAATACTAGATATAAGTCATAAAAGGATGGCAAGTTGTTTATGATCACTATTCATATGTTTTGTTTTATAAACTTAAACTAACTGAATACATGACAGAATGCCAAATGCCCTTGCACTAGGCCCAAAATGTAACCTGACTATTTCCATCTTTTACTCTGAGAAAGAAAAATTACACTTAAAAAACACAACATTAATAACAACTAATTATTCATAATAAAAAAGCATTATTTTAAAAAATGAACATGCCAACAATAACTCACTGAAGATGCATTTAAGATGTTTTATGTCTTTTAAGTGTACTATGTGAACCAGGCACATAAGAGGAAATTGATTATTCTATGATATCTACAACTGTATTTTTAATCAAATGAAACTGTAAAAATCCCTGTTGAAACCAAAATATTTCAGCAAACAAAGACACATATTTGTTGTTGTTTTTGCGTCAAAACAGACAATTTCCTTTACCTGGCCACTATCAACTGGACACTCCTGATGGCCACCATTGTGAATCCGTGTGACAAAGGCATAGGCAAATAGAATATTGATAACATCATAACGACAGTCAGAAGAGGGGCGATTGTTCTGTTTTGAAAGAAATGGCAGAAAAGATGAGGGAGAACTCACAAAGCTGATATCCAAGGTTTCTCAAACTACATCATTGTGATGATCATGGTTAACAATATTAACATTACCAATGAATGCCAAGCATGCTTTTTTAAATGTTTCTTTCTCCCAAAATTTTAATATGGCAACAGTAACAACCCCTCCCCCCCCATCCCCAATTCTTTTATCAATATAATCACACCATGAAATACCAAAACCAAAACTTTAAAACAATTTAAAAAAGCAAACCTTAAGAAGAGAGGCTATGTCGGAAATATCTGACATAACTTCTGGCATGGCTGAGGTGGACTGTATTTCCTTGCTTTTGCCTTCTTCCTGAACAAGTTTTAGATTTTCCTGTGGTTACAGAAAGGAGACAGAAACGGCTATTTCACCTAAATCTTTTTTGCTCTTTGTTCTTTCACAGTTTTACAGTCTAATTTCCCTTTTACTCTTTCTCTACTTTTTTTTTTTTTTTAATTGTTCAAGAAAATAACATTTTCTTTCAAATACAATATTGATCTCAGTTTTTCCATTTGAATCCTTAAATAAATGAAAGTAATTTGTATTTCTTGAAAGCTGTTTCTCTAAATTATTATGTCTCTGCTACATTAAATCAATGAAACATTTTCTTTCTTATAAGTTATAATCATCTGTGAGTCTTTTTTTGTGTGTGTGTATTTATTATTTTATTTAACAAATTTAATCAACACATTATGTCATGAAGAGATTAATTCAACTGGTCATGTATTCATAGTGAAAATGATATTATTATAATAATTCTTCAAACATTATCAAGGCAAACAGAAAATGATTTCCATCAGGAATCAGCAATCAAGCTCTGGCAGATAATCATCTTAGAATTACAAAAGATAAGAGAAGGTTAACTTTAAAAGTTAGACATATCATATATAAGATATACATGTCATGAGCTCCAGAACTTGTTTCGTCTCTATTGTGCTTTATAGATTCAATGTTTTGAAGATAAGACGTTTAAGATGGAGTAGTAATGTCAGAATATTCTACACGTGTTCTCCGTAGCCGCAGTCATCCAATATGAAGATCTCGTCATCATGCCAATTGTGCAGATGGCGTTGTCGCATTTTTGTATAAGGACCGTCGTCTGTACTGCTCTTGACGATAAAATTTGTTACCCTTTGATATGGAACACAATACTCAATAAGGAGATCATCAGTCTCTGCAAGAATAGCATGTGTCCCTTGAACTTTGTCTAACAAGAGTTTTAAATAGTCATTGTTGCGATCTAGCTGTGTAATATGCATTTCTGTGTCTTTTCCGATTTTTGAGATCTTGGCGCTTATTTTATCACAGTCTAGGTCCTCGGTCATGCCAGCGGGCGTGCATGATTACTGTTACCAGCCTGTTGATTTTCCATGATTGAGTTTTCATCACATGTGCTTGGGTTTTTTTCATTGTCCTCGCTATCTGGCGTGATAGATGTGTCAGGAAGGTGAAGATCTATGTTCTCGTTGTGTTTCACTTCTGTCTCTGTGTCGTTTATGTCGTTTGATTCATTGGTTGTGTTTTCGACAAAAGTTGTGTCATCAAGTGGTGATGTTATGGTTGACACACTGAATTAATGGATAGCACTGTCCTGACTTTGGGTTAATTCCGTATCGTTGTTGTTTGTTAGCTGAATGTCGACACTCGCAGTTTCCTTGTTTTTAATAAAGTCGGTGTCGGTAGATATTGTTGCTGTCTCCGTTGTTATTCTTGTATGATGTTGTTTTTTTCTAAGTTGGTCTCGTCTTATTTGGCCCGGTCACTTCCGTCTGAAGCTGGCAGGTGTTGAATGGTGAATCGCCGACACACTCATGTCGTCCATAGCCATGCCATCAAAACGAAGGATGAGGGTAGTGCGCTCTTGATTTCCAGCCACTTTGAATGCGGAGAGGTAAGATTCCTCTAAAATGCTGTTGATAAGACATTCCACCATCGTTGGCAATCCGTAAACTGGCATCTTGATGTCATTCAACAACAAAAGAAACTTGAAATCATAAAATGAACACAAGCTCTCTCACCCACGTCTGGCCTGCTCGGTAACAAACCGGAAGTTGATCATTTGTGAGTCTTCTTTTATATGTTTTGTTGCATTTTCTCTGATGCGCTGGTAACAGATGGAAAGATTACATCTAAGAGATGTTTATCAAAGCTTGAATCTAAAGAAACAGAACATGTGACTGATTTATTGGCCAATACATTAGACATATAATTGAAACTTACAGGGCGCTGCCACCAGGGTGTCCAAATTTCTATAAGGTTGGCCAGACGTCCATCTTGGAACATGTGGGCAAATTCTTCTTTCTCTTTATCTGACAGGCGACTCCATACAGTACCAATATCCTTATCTGGTAAGAGATTTATGATCGAAATTGAAAGGATATATTTGAAATAGAGGGCAGCTGTCTTGAACATTTTTGGGTGTCTGTATGACTTTAAGGTAAATTATGAAAAGTAATTTATAAACAAAATAACTTCCTTTAACAATAGTGTTTACGTCATTACAGGTTACAGGACAGGGAAAAAAACAATCTTCAATTGTTTTTCATACAAGTGTAAGATTTCATGGAACAGACATATGAAACATTACAACAAAATATTGTATACATATACGGATTCCCAATCATGGAGGATGATATGAAATTCCGAAGAGCACATGAAATAAAAACTGTAACAAAAACTTACCTAGATCTAATCCATCTAATCTTGCTGCTAAGTCCTCTCCTATGTAAAAGAAAACAAGCTTCCATAAAAAATAGGCTTAAAGACATAGTTTGATAAACTTAGAAAAACCAAATCTATAATTAAAGGGTTACAAAGAAAAACAGATCCAGTGTTTTTTATGATAAAGAAATTTAAAAAACAAAACAAATTAGTAGCCCTGAATCGTTTCCTTTATATTTCTAATTGAATAGTACCTAAACTCTAACGAGCATGTCAAAGTTTTAAATGTAATCTTCCTTAATTTTGTTGTTTGCATTATATGCAAAAAGTGAATTATACCTCACCATTTACAAAAGATTCTGTTTCTCCAAGTTTTCTGATTTTCTTCTTTTTATAGCTTATAAGGCTTAGATAGATCTAGAAAATCTACATATAGATTTAAGAAGAATTTTTTTCCGTTAAAACTGCTCTAGATCTAGGATTCTATATCTTAGATTTCAAATCTAGATTTATCTTGACCGACATATATATCGAAATGTAAGTCTAATGTCTGTACTCGAAATGTAATATCCCTTTTCTGTGATGATTATTAGGCCGATAAAGCTGGGAAATCTGACGACAGATTTTAATTTCTATGTCAATTGTTAAGAAAAGTAGTACAATATTGTTGCTAAGCAATGTAACCCCCATAACGGTGTCTAAAAACATATCCATCTTTTCCAACTTTATCGGACTTCCACTATTAATACAGCATTTGATTTTGTTAATGGAAACACAAAACAATTCCTGAAAAATACAGCTTCATTTGGGGTTGTTTTTATTTTCTCTCTGAGGTTAAAATCTCTTTTTGTTTTCTGCCCTAGATATTTATTTTGTACATATAAAATTATACTTGGATTTTAGTGTACACATGGGCATGTATAAATGTATTATATCTTGGGGGTGGGGGGAGGGGGGGCTCTTGCTCCTGGACTGGCGAGTTTTGGACCAAAAGGTTGATTTTCTGTTCTTTACATATGCCGGTAGAAACGATCATTTATCTACAAGTAGAAGGCAGAAAATGTCTATATGACGTATCATTTTTTTTTGTACAAAATACTTTGTAGGCGAGGGTAGGTAAAAACAATCAAAATTTTGACGTAAATTACCCTAACACTGACTGAGAAAATGGCAGCAAAAACTTCGTATATTGGCTGTTAATTGCCAAATGTGGCAATACACGATTTGTTCTCGTTTGCCGACACCGACTATCTGCGCGTCTCCCATCGCTGTGTGATATAAGAGGCGTTATTTGTCAGTGTGTACGTAAACACGCACACAAGCATAGGATATATATATAATAAAAAAACTGGTCATTTTGACGTCTGTTTTCACAACAGTGCACATCTAAACCTAGATTTATAATATTATAATCCTATTTACATAAGTAACAATGCTAGAGACAGTCGAAAGAGTAAGGGCTGCTGCTACAACAAGTGAAACCTGTCTGAAACATTTGTTTTGTGTTATTTTCTGTTGGTTTTTTACTTGCATTTTTCTCCAAATGTAGTTTTTCCACACTAAAATTCTATCTCCTCCGCCATTTACCGAACGATTTGTATTATATTTGGCACACAGGTTCCGCTTGTCAATGTTAATAGAATGATATCGGTTTTTTTTATATATTGTTAACTTTTTGAGATTTTTTTGTTGTAATAAAAACGTTGTTTTTGTGCATTCACGATATATATAGTATTTTCAAAAATTCATTAAAAAAAAAGTATCCAAAAATCGAAAAATTCCAGACGTCACTCTTTAGATATTGAATGGAAAGGGCGATCTGCACAGGTTTTGAGTGATTTTATTCACACCTAAGGCGGCTATTTCTATGGCAACCAAGAACTCTACAAATTTTTCAATGATATAGGATGACTGTATTTTGACAAAAAGCAAAAACCTAAACTCAAAAGCAAAAACAATCACTTCAGGTGCCCCCCCAAGTTTGTAAATACAAAAAGAGTACTGATTGTATAAAATACCTTCTTTCCTCACAATCCTCACAATCTTCATCAGCTGCTAGATCTTCCATGTTCCTTTTTAACATTTCTATTACTTTTTGCTTATCCTCCGGCCTGATTTGGAGAACAAAACAAAAGAAAAAAGAAAACGATAAATAATACACTAAAGAGGAAATATTCAAATATATGTACAGGTAAATGTGGTGCATTTTACTAATGGGTATCGCTGTCTACCTCACGTTCTTTACAAAATCTTTGAGTTCAAGACTAAACCTAAAATATGACACAAGTCTTTTGACATAATAAATAATGATTATACCCAGATTGAAAAGATAACTAATTGGAGGATCATGTCTTCAATATTCAACCAACCCTAGTATATGTTTGATTATCCAACGTTTCAATATTCAAACAACCATCAATGAAATTAGATACAGCACTCTCTTTTTCCTCATATCTTTCTTTCTTTATCAGTTCCCATTCTACCTTTCGGTGTATGGGTTCAGATGCCCGAGATGCTCTTCTCCAGGATGCCCTGTCCAGGCATTTTCTGTTTCCTTCAAAAAGTTAAATTTCTATGCTTCAATGCCTCTTTTATATCTTCTTCCCACTTTCTCTGAGGTCTGCCTTTTGGTCCTTTACCTTGGGTTTTAGCACTGTATACTGATTTAGCTATTCTATTGTCATTCATTCTGTTTGCTCACATGCCCATACCACCTCAATTGATTTGTTTCTATCTTAGTTCTTATGCCATCTGCTTTGGTTTGATCTCTTATTGTTGTGTTTCTGATTTTGTCTCTTTTAGTTTTCCCTACTACTCTTCTTAGATATTTCATTTCAACTGCCTGCACTCTACTGTATTCTCTACTGCCTAAAGTTCAAGTTTTGCTGCAATAGAGGAGAGTAGGATAATAAACTGCATTGTATACTGCCATTTTGGTTTTCGTTGACAATCCTTGCTTACCTGCAAATGCCTTTCTTAGATGGTTATATATTGCACTTGCCTTTTTGATTCTCTGATTGATTTCTTCTCTTAGTTTTCCCTCTGAGTTAATCATTACTTCTAGGTAATTGTAGCTTTGAACTTGTTCTAAATTCTCCCTGCCCAATCTAAGATTTTGTGTTTTAGCTTCCCTAGTTACTAGCATTGTTTTGCTTTTCTTTGCATTTACTCTCATTCCTCTTTTATTTAGTTCATTGTTCATAATGTTGATATTCAACTGAAGGTCACTTTCTGATTTTCCAAACAAACTAAATCATCAACAAATGAAAGCATTGATACATTTACTGGTTTGAGCTTCCACATACCTACATTCATTTTCTTCATTTTTGAGGATGCCTTTGCGACGGAATCCATAAATGTGATAAAGAAAAGAGGACTTAGGATACAACCCTGTCTTACTCCTATATTACATCAAATTCTGCTGATACATTTCCAGCTACTCTCACTGCACATGTTGGTTTATTGTAAAAACGTTTAATGGCATTCCTTAAAAGAACATAATGTAGAGCAAAATTTAATAGAAATAGAAGCCATTAAAAGTTTTTACAATAAACCAACATGTGCAGTGAGAGCAGCTGGAAATGTATCTGCAGAATTTGATGTAGATATAGGAGTATGACAGGGTTGTATCCTAAGTCCTCTTTTCTTAATCACATTTTTTTAATGGCTTCTATTAAATTTTGCTCTACATTGTATTCTTTTAAGGAATGCCATAGTTCGTCCCTCCTCACAGTGTCAAACGCCTTTTTCGAAGTCAATAAAACACAGGTGCAGGTCAATGTTTCTCTCAAGGAATTTTTCTATTATTTGTCTAATTGTAAATATGTGGCCTTGTACACTTCTTCCTGGTCTAAATCCACTCTAAATCAATCTGATCCTCTACTCTTTTCCTTAGTCTCATTTCCTGTATCCTGGCATACACTTTTCCCTGTACGCTAAGTAGTGATATCCCTTTACAGTTTGAGCATTCCATAGTTGATCCTTTCTTATGTATTGGTACTACCGTTCCCTTTTTCCAGTCATCTGGCACCTGTTTGGACTTTCACGCTGTTGGCATATTGCATGTAGTAGTTTGTCTGCCTCTCTCCCTTGGTTTTTAATCTTTTCTAGATAAACTTGATCTGCTCCTGGGGCTTTTCCTAATTTCACTTTTCTTATAGCTGTTTGGATTTCTTCCATTGATATATCTACATCTTCAGCTGTCTCCTCTGGATTACTTGTTACTCTTAATAATTGATCTTGCGTTCTTGAGGGATTATGCAATTGGTGAAAATGCTCCATGTTTTCATGATTTCGCTGTCTTCTTTCATTATTTCTCCTTTGGCATTCTTAATTTGTCATTTTAGACATGCTTTGGTCTTTCTCATGCTCTTCATTGCCCCCCAGAACAGCCTTTGATTTCCTTGATAGCTTTCTTGAAGTCTTTGTCCAAACTCTTCCCACTGTTCCTGTTTTGCTTTCATAACTTCCTCTTAGACGATAGTTCTTTTATTCACGTAATCTATCCTGTCTTCTTGTCTCTTTGTTTGCAAGTATTTCTTCCAGGCATCCTTCTTTTCTTTGATCTTAGTCTTGACATTCTCATTCCACCATGCTGTTCTTTTCATATCTCCTTTAATTTGTTTCCTACCAACCACTTTATACATCTGCCACTTTCCTTCTATTGTGCTATCATTCAGATCCATCTGTCTTTCACTGATAAATCTTTTTATCCTAGATTGGTATACCTGTTTTACTACTGGTTTATTTAGTTCCTCTATTTTGAGTTAAGTAGCTTTCTTTCTTTCCTTTTGTTTGTTTTCTTCAGTCAGTAATCTCATTTTGGCAATCACTAAGTGATGATCACTAAATATTTCTGCTCCTCTGTTTACTCTTGCATCCAATGTACTGTAAAAAAGAGAGCTGCTAACTATTATCTAGTCTATCATTGACTTTTCACACCTGTCTTCATTTACTCTTGTATATTTGTGGATATCTTTATGAGGAAAAAAAGTGTTGGCTATTTTCATGTTGTTCTTTAGGCAAAAATCTATTAGTCTCTTTCCATTTGGAGAAGTTGTTGTCTCTCCTTTCTTTACCTAGCAGTCCTCCTGACGTTTCTACATTGTTGCCTACTTTAGCATTTAAATTCCTAAAAGCATTAGTTCCTGTTTGGGTTTAAGATTCTCTGCAGCTATTTGTAAGATGTAAATCGTTTTCGAAGATATCTTCTTCTTTAGTTGCGTCTTCATTTGGTCCATAAGCTATTAACAATTTAATTTCTCCTCCTTTTGGTTTAATATTTACCTCAATAGCCGTCAGGCTTATAAATTTCCAACTTTCTAGTAGCTTTTCATGTCTTTTATGCACTAGAGGCCTACTCCTGCTCTAGCTCTATCTTTGACATCTACTCCTGAGAAGATTAAAATATGATTCGATCCTACATTTTCTATTCCTTGTCCTTTTTTGTTGTTTCTGAATGGCCAAAATATCTCCTTTGAATTTTTCCATTTCTTCAACTAATTCTAACTCTTTTTCCATTTATTGCCCTAACGTTCCATGTTCCAAAAATCACAGTCCGTATTCGTTTCCAAGTTCGTTCTTCAAAGATCAAGTCGGTTATATTACATTTATTTCTTCTCTGAATCAGTTTGTTTTTGGATAAGCAGGGGATTAGCCCGCAGTACCCTAGGTAGATGGTGGGGCTGCCACCTTGAGGCTTCCTACCGGGCCTTGTTATTTTCTGTCAGGGTTAACTCCCTTAGCCTGTAGTCATTCAAGACCAGCATGCAAGGCAGCAGGTTGTTATTTTCTGTCAGGGTTAACTCCCCTTAGCCTTTGGTCAGTCAAGACCGCCTGCAAGGCAGCAGGTTATTTTCTTTCAGGGTGAACTCCTTAGCCTTTGGTCAACCAAGACCTGCCTGCAAGGCAGCAGGAGACTCGTGGGGGCGGGATCATCTACTCCCCGTACAGGTGCCTACCTGTCCACTGCCCGGTTTTCCTCATATATATGAAAGACAAATGGTGTTGGTAACCTAGTAGTTATGCTGCTGGACTTTGGATCATGAGGTCTGTGGTTTGAATACTATACATGTACTGGCGATACTGAGTCTGACATGATGTTCTTCAGGGAAGATACTTAGCATGTATTTCTCCACTCACTTGAGTGTAAATGGCTACCAGTATCCTGTCTAGGAGTGACATTATTTCCAATTCACACAATAAAAATTGGGTCATAATGATTGTGACAGAGCATTATTTAATTATTTTTTTTATTAACAGAAGACAGATTTTTTATTTTCACTAATATATTACTATTCATATACACATTTTCACAAAAACTTTCATAACCAATATATATCTATATAATAATGTATCTATTTTTTCATCCATCCATCTATCATTCATTACGTATTTTAACATCCCCCCCCCCTCCACATTTTCTCTAAATTTTGAAGCATTCAATCAATGTCCTTCATATTCCCACACATGATAGAATTTTTTTTTATCAGCCGATACAGATCATGTATATGAGGGGGTGAAATGCAAAAACCGTTATATCCAAAAAAGACAACTTGAGGAAATCTTTTTTTTTACCCTTAGTTCTAAATGGAGCCCAATTAATTTGATGTTTAGAACCGAATTATAATAGGATATAGTCAGTTTTTAACAAAAATGATTTCAGGATCAGAAGACTCGCCATTCAAAGTCTGAGATGGTTTTGCATCTCCCCACCTCATATATATTTATATGCTTTTTAAATCATTTTTAAAAGTCTTCAGACTTTCGTACTTACACATTTTTCATATCTTGTAATTCCTGAATGACACAATCTTTGTAGAAAGCCTCAGAGCATCCAATATGTTTTTCATCTTTGTAGCAGGCAAGGGAACAATACAAAAGGTTGCAACGTGGACAAGTATACTTAAATTGATTCTTCAGGCAACTGTGAGAGAGAGAGTCAGACATAATTTTTAAGTACTTTCAATGTCACATAATTTTCAATTCAGATGCTAGTTTCAGAGCCGTTATAAAAATGCCAATCTCATCTTATCTGCTCTTTATTTATTGTCATTTGGGATGAGCTCAAACTCAACAATACTGTTTAACGTATCAACAAAGCTTAAAAATATATAATAAGGTTTTTACAAATAATCGTGGTGAATTGTGAATTAAAGTTATGATTATATTCATTCCATTATATTGTATAACAGTTTTACACATGAGGCCACTGTATAAGAAAATGCAAGTACTCCTTAGCACCTCCTTTAATATTGAATTTACATAATACATGTCAAACCATCTTTAGATGCATAAAATCCAATTTCCATCGAAATAGGATTTTTTTTACACAATAATCCATCTAGATCTAGTGAGTTCAGGTTTTATTTTTGCAAGGAAGACTGGCTCCAAATAATAACGACGGAGGCAGGTCGAGTGGCAGAGGATCGTGGGCTTTCCGAAGAAGGTTTCAGGAGGCGACGTCCGACCATGATTAAGCTACGTATGATGATCTTTGCAAGGACTAAGGTCTACATAAGTGCTGAGAAACATAGCTGAGATGCCACAGGGACCTAATCTTGGGTTCAATGCAGAGCGTGAAGCCCCGGCTGAGTGGAGAAACGTGAGGTGTCAGCCTTCGAGATTGTCATAGATCTCATCCATTTATCTTTATGCTCTGCTGCCACAACTTTTTTTACATGACACATTTGATGGAAACCAAGGGATGGTTTTGATAGGGGGTTCAATTCAATGAAAGGTTATTATAATTTATACATCTATTCAGAATTATACAGATGAAATACAATATATTATTTTTATACCAAATGAA
>JAXRKP010000994.1:175000-184561 GCA_037039925.1 Doris montereyensis | reverse complement strand
GTTCATATGGAACCAATGATATCAAAGTTGTCGATACAGTTTGTTGATATAATATAGAACCAATGGTATCAAAGTCGTCGATACAGTTTGTTCATATAGAACCAATGGTATCAAAGTCGTTCATATAGTTTGTTCATATAGAACCAATGGTATCAAAGTGGTCCATACATTTTGTTCATATCATATAGAACCAATGGTATCAAAGTCGTACAGTTTGTTTATATCATATAGAACCAATCTTGTCGTCAATACAGTTTGTTCATATGGAACAAATGGTATCAAAGTCGTCCATACAGTTTGTTCATATAGAACCAATGGTATCAAAGTCGTACATACAGTTTGTTCATATCATATAGATACAGTTTGTTCAAGAACCAATGGTATCAAAGTTGTCCATACAGTTTGTTCATATCATATAGAACAAATGGTATCAAAGTCGTCCATACAGTTTTATCATGTAATATAGAACCAACGGTATCAAAGTATAGAACATATAAAACCACTGGTACCAAAGTCGTCCACAATTAGCAGTTTCAAAGTCAACCATCAATTAGCTAGAACCAATGGTATCAAAGTCTTCCATACAGTTTGTTCATATAGAACCAATGATATCAAAGTTGTCCATACAGTTTGTTGATATAATATAGAACCAATGGTATCAAAGTCATCGATACAGTTTGTTCATATAGAACCAATGGTATCAAAGTCGTCCATTAGCTCAGTTTGTTCCATATCATATAGAACCAATGGTATCAAAGTCGTCCATACAGTTTGTTCATATAGAACCAATGGTGCCAATATCAAAGTCGTCGATACAGTTTGTTCAGTATAGAACCAATGGTATCAAAGTTTGTCGATACAGTTTGTTCATATCATATAGAACCAATGGTATCAAAGTCGTCCATACAGTTTGTTCATATAATATAGAACCAATGGTGCATACAGTCAAAGTCATCGATACAGTTTGTCATATCATATAGAACCAATGGTATCAAAGTCGTCGATACAGTTTGTTCATATCATATAAACCAATGGTATCAAAGTCGTCGATACAGTTTGTTCATATAGAACCAATGGTATCAAAGTCGTCCATACAGTTTGTTCATATCATATAGAACCAATGGTATCAAAGTCGTCCATACAGTTTGTTCATATAATATAGAACCAATGGTTTCAAAGTCATCGATACAGTTTGTTCATATAGAACCAATGGTATCAAAGTCGTCCATACAGTTTGTTCATATAGAACCAATCGTATCAAAGTTGTCCATACAGTTTGTTCATGAACCAATCGTATCAAAGTCGTATAAGTCATCCATACAGTTTCGATACAGTTTGTTCATATAGAACCAATCGTATCAAAGTCGTCCATACAGTTAGTTCATATAGAACCAATGTATTAAAGTCGTTGATACAATAGAACCAATGGTATCAAAGTTGTCGATACAGTTTGTTCATATCATATAGAACCAATGGTATCAAAAACGTCCATACAATTTGCTAATATAGAACCAATGTTACCAAAGACATGCATACAGTTTGCTCATATAGAACCAATGTATCAAAAACGTCCATACAGTTTGCTCATATAAAACCAATCGTATACAGTTTGAATATAGAACCAATGTTACCAAAGATACATACAGTTTGCTCATAATATAGAACCAATGTTACCGAATGCAAAGTTTGTCATATAGAACAATTTACCAAAGACGTCCATACAGTTTGCATATAGAACCAATGGTACCAAAAACGTCCATACAGTTTGCTCATATAGAACCAATGTTACCAAAGACGTCCATACAGTTTGCTCATATAGAACCAATGTTGCCAAAAACGTGCATACAGTTTGCTCATATAGAACCAATGTTACCAAAGACGTGCATACAGTTTGCTCATGTAATATAGAACCAATGTTACCGAATGCCGTGCATACAGTTTGCTCATATAGAACCAATGGTACCAAAGACGTCCATACAGTTTGCTCATATAGAACCAATGGTACCAAAAACGTGCATACAGTTTGCTCATAGAACCAATGTTACCAAAGACGTCCATACAGTTTGCTCATATAGAACCAATGTTACCAAAAACGTGCATACAGTTTGCTAATATAGAACCAATGTTACCAAACGTGCATACAGTTTGCATATGAACCAATGTTACCAAAGACGTCCATACAGTTTGCTCATATAGAACCAATGGTACCAAAAAACGTCCATGCAGTTTGCTCATATAGAACCAATGATACCAAAACGTCCATACAGTTTGCTCATATAGAACCAATTGTTACCAAAGAACCAATGATACAAAACGTATACATTTTGCTAGAACATGTAATATTTGCTCGAACCAATGGTGCCAGTGTCGTGCATACAGTTTGCTTATATGATATAGAACCAATGGTAGCAAAAATGTCAATACAATTTGCTCATATAATACAAAACCAATGGTATCAAAGTCGTCCATACAATTTGCTCATATAATATAGAACTAAGGGTACCTATATCGTCCATACAGTTTGCTCATATAATATAAAACCAATGGTCCCTATATCGTCCATAGCGATAAAATTGCAAATATGCATTGAAAAATAAAACAAACAAAAACAATGCATTCTCCATTGTGTATTTGAGACAGGCGATGTGTAAGCCCTGGATTTTTTTATACCCTTTTCTTTGCTTTCTTATCTTGGTTCAGTTTTACAAGCTGGGAAATATGACTAAAAATACAGAAAACAAATACTGTTTACATTGATACCTTGATAATCCGAGAATGAAAAGGAATCTAGAAATTATGTCACAACTCTATGTCTCGTATTGGCGATGATAAAAACTTCTGTCTCCTTGGAAATATACATGTCTCGTGTGGAAAAACACAGATTACCGAAAATCCTTTAGGTCACCGCTATTCTATGATAACAATGACTTGCTTTCTGATTTCCACAATAATCTTATGATTCCACTGATGTTAAGAAAAGACAAAAAAAACAACGAATTTCGAAAGTCGCACTAAAAGGCAATGAACTTTCCTCCATACAGCGCGAACGCAATTAAAATCAGTTTCCTTCATCGGATAACTCAAAGCTCCGTTTAACACGAACTCTGCGAATACGGAGATGCCGTTCAACGATCTTCTTATTGCATCATTCATGTAGAAGTAAGAATCCGAAGAGCAGTAGGCCTGAGAGTCAGTCAAAGTACACCAAGTTGAATAAGATCGCTTTCGTCTGGCAAGTTTTCTTCCAGAGGTCGAAAGTGTCAGAAAGAATGCGTCGTGACTTCCCTCCTTCCGACAAGTCAAGAGGGGCGGGCCATGAAGAGAATCTGTGAAATAGAAAGGAGATCTTCAAGTACGTTCTAGGCATGGTCTTCAATTTTGTTCATCTACCTTCAAAACAGTTTTAGCACCTCAAATATAAAGAATATAGTTTGTTTTGTTTTTTGAGGTTGTTTTTGTTTTTTTGTTTTGTTTCGTTTGTTGTTTTTTTGGGGGTTTTTTTTTGTTTTTGTTTTTGTTAGTTTTTTTGTTTTTGTTTTTTTGTTGTTTTGTTTTTTTTTTTGGGGGGGGTTTGCTTGAGTATAAGTTGTTAAAGTCCTAAGACGTGAATATAAATTTGACAAGGTGTACGTATGCGTGCGTGTGTGTGTGTGTGTGTGTGTGTACATGTGTGTATGTGTTATGTTGGGGGGGGGGCGCGTGCTCGTGTGTGTGTGTGTGTGTGTGTTTGTGATTGTAGAAAGACAGAAGTGAAGTGAGGCAAAAAAAAAAGTTGGGGAAAACAGGAAAAAGACATTGATCGTTTGGCTGAAAGTTTAACCCTGTTATCATATGCGGTCATCTTAAAGTAAATCTCCAAACATCATCGAGGTGGCAGGATGAACGAAATACATAAAGGTTCTTTCGGTGGTCCTAGCCCCTGGTAATCATTCCCTGAAAGAAAGAAAGAAGCGAGAGAGAGAGAGAGAGAGAGAGAGAGAGAGAGAGAGAGAGAGAGAGAGAGAGAGAGAGAGAGAGAGACAGACAGACAGACAGACAGACAGACAGACAGACAGACAGACAGACAACAGACAGACAGACAGACAGACAGACAGACAGAGACAGAGACAGGGAGACAGAGAGACACAGAGAGACACAGAGACAGAGAGAGAGAGAGAGAGAGAGAGAGAGAGAGAGAGAGAGAGAGAGAGAGAGAGACAGAGAGAGAGAGAGAGACAGAGAGAGAGAGAGAGAGAGAGAGAGAGAGAGAGAGAGAGAGAGAGAGAGAGAGAGAGAGAGAGAGAGAGAGAGAGAGAGAGAGAGAGAGAGAGAGAGAGAGATACATGTATATAGACAGACAGAGAGACAGACAATAACAAAACAGACAAACAGACAGAGACAAAAATAGACGAAAGGAACAGAAGAGGAGGAAGCAACTCCAAACGTTGTCATGCGGCGTTATGTCATACTTTCAAAGATGAACAGGGAAGCTCATTTTAATATTTCAACACAATACGTAATGGTGCTTACTTCCACTTTATAAAGACCACCAGGAGGGGGAGAGTGGGGAGGAGTAAGTTGTCATGCTATTGTAACGAGAGAAAAAAATGTTCTTCCACTTTCATACATAACAACTAAATAGAAAAAGGCTCACAGCGCGGTAAAACAACCCCCCAGTGTAAGCTGTAACGCTCGGGGGGGGGGGGGGGGAAACGATGTAGCGGCCTCAAGTAAACTAAGTAGTAGATTGAGTGTCCGAGATTTAACTGACAGGAAGTTCACAAACAATGCGGACATAGGGGTACATGTATGTGTGTGTATGAAGAAGAAACGTAAAATAACATGGGATGAGGGAAAGGATCTCAGCTGTGTCACTCAGACTAAAGGCAAGAGAGAAACTCAACTCAAAAGAAGATTAGTTCGATTAAAAACAACGGTAATGTCGGTTTAGTGGAATAAGTGAAAGGACAAGACAGAAAAAAGCGTTGAAAGCCTTACACTTCTTTTGAATAAAAATTCCGAAGTTCGGTTGAAGATGTATAAAGTAATGAATCAATGCATCAATAAACGAATGGGGAGATAATGCCCTTTCGGGAGTTGAGTTAAGAGACTATAAAGCAGGAGACATGATGTTTGTCATTGCAATTTCCAAACTGGAAAAAAGAAAGCCGTCTGGGTAGTCATCTCCAAGAAAAGAATCATCTAAAGGAAGGCCATAGACAATAATATTCAAGAGCAAATCTTCCCAGTACTCAAAAGCCTATATCACTATCACCATGACGTATACTTCACTAATATTGGGTGAATGTCTTCAGTCGATGGAAGACAAATTGAAAAGGTACATATTTCAACTGATCTGATTGAAATGGCAATAACGAAGAAACGTAGAGAGAAATTAGGATTATCACATCTACTGCAAAATTATTTTTGTCTGACGAACAATCCCTTGATTGAAGATAACATCAGCGAACCAACCCAATTGTTGACAGAATTATTGACTTCTTCGAGCGTTAGAAAGTGAAAAGAAAAGACCTTAAACATGCCGCCAAAGGACACGCAATGACATCTCTCTCTCTCTCTCAAATCTTCCTGTCTTTCATTTTATTGTACTACCAGAGTCGTAATTATGATTATTGAATTAGATAGGCGGAGGGAGGGGGTAGAGGAAAATAGTTATCTTGATGTACTTTCACGAGCAGGTTTGAAACGAGGGTAAAAGTTTAGTTTTGATTGAAGCTGAAGGCGTTTTGGAATTTCTGTACAAAACACACCCGTGCGCAAAAAGATGTTGTTGGGAATTTCACGAGAGAGTTACGAGTCAGGTGACGATTAGGGTCACATGGTCTTTGTTTCCTTTTTGAGTAGCACTTATCATTGACTCGTTGATTTCGTATTTAAATGTTTTCTCTGTTAACGATGAAAATGACATAGAGAGAAAACAAGATATATATATGAATAAATAACTGATTGACTGAATGACTTAGTGAATGCATGAATGAATGTTTGAATAAATGAATTAAAGAATTACTAAATGAAGGAATAAATGAATGAATGAATAAATGAAAAAATGAATGTTTGAATAAAGGAATGAATAAATAAATTAAAAAATCAATGAATGAATGAATGAAGGAAGGAAAGAAGGAAGGAAGCAAGGAAGGAAGGAAGGAAGGAAGGAAGGAAAGAAGGAAGGAAAGAAGGAAGGAAAGAAAGAACGAAGGAAGGAAGGAAAGAAGGAAAGGAGGAACGAAGGAAGGAAAGAATTGATTAATGGAGAGAAAAAAACCCAGAACTTTAGACGAAAACAAACCCTGTTGTATAAAAATGAACATCCGCAACAATGTTCTTATGTGTCCGCCATTGTTTTAGTCTATTTTTCATTGATCAGCTTTCAGATACTCATTTACACGCATGCCAAATGAGAAAAACACACAGCAATCATAACAACCGATGCTGAGTTTGCGAATCTAAACACGCTACAAGATTTGTCTGCACGCCATAATCAAGGCTTGCCAAGAATCCATGGAATTTCTTGGTCACATAGAAAAAAATAAATAAAGGACCTCTTAGGCGATGTATTCAATTATAGGGATAGCCATCTTGGATGACGTCATAAAGGGTCAAGATATACTTTACGAACGTGTGTCCATCTCTTCAAAAATTGTCTAAATTGGATGCAGTTTCACCAAGCCAAACTTCTTAGCTTTACGTGAAAAAACTAATTTTCTCTAATGAAAAAATTAATTACGAACCCCTACTACAAGAAAGAATGGGAACTACACTTGTGAGAATAAGATGGAGGTGAATAGGACACAATGAGAACATCAAACCGCCATTCAGAAGAAGGTCCAAAGCAGGCAAAACTGGAAAAGCTTCGTTGCTGACCTTTTTACCCCTCTGTGTTAAGGGTGATAAGAGGGTAAGTAAAAACACAAGTAGGCAAGTAAGTAAGTAAATACGTAAGTGAGTGAGTAAGTAAGTAAGTAAGTAAGTAAAACAACCAGAAAGTAAGTAAAAGTTGGTAAGTAAATAAGTAAGCAAGTAAATAAGTAAAATAATAAGTAAGTAAGTAATAAAAAAAACAAGTAAGAAAGTAAGTAAGTAAGTTGGTAGGTAAGTAAATAAGTCAGCAGCTAAGCTCCCTTACTCACACGTCTCCTCTCTGACACCTCCACCCCCTCCCTCCCCTCCCCACATGTCCCCTCTCCATGCTTTTTTCCAGTAAAATCTACCCCCTTCTGGTCCAAGTAGGTGGATCGACACCTAGTCTCATCAGAACGGACAATAAAAAGGGTCCCGTGTACAGATCCCGAACAAACTCTCTGTGCACCTTAAGGATCCCTTGTCTGTTTACAACGCAGTCCAGGCAAAAGTAAAAATCCTGCCAAAAACCCCGAGATCACCTTAGTTGTGGATGTGAGTGAATCAATTCAAATCAAATCCTAACCTCACCCCCACCCCCTTCCCTCACCCAAATTCCATGTCCCCCACACACGATTATAGTAATCTAAAGACAAAGTGTCCACTTAGCTGGCACTCCAACACAAAGCGAGTTTTTTCCCCACTGATTGATGAAATTTTAGCACTGTCGACACCTGTGGTTATACATTACAGCGACCACTGTCGACACCTGTTGTTATACATGTATACAGCGACCACTGTCGACACCTGTTGTTATACATGTATACAGCGACCACAGAGCTCAGTTGCAAATCGCTATATCGGGTCACTGTGCACGTGCTCAATCAACCCCCATCCAACCCACCCGCTGCTTTCATGCCCAGCACCCCAGTTGCATTAAGAAGGCGGCGGTAATTATTGGGACCCTCTTAAGGTTGCCTTTGATGTTTGGGTAGGCGTTGGCTTAGCGTGACTGTCTGATGGTCTAGGAGGAGGAGGAGGAGGAGGAGGAGGATGAGGAGGAAGAAGAAAAAAAAATAGTGGAAGAAGAGGAGGAGGAGGAATAAGAAGAAGGGATGGGAGGAGAAAGGGGGAGGAGAAGGATGAGGAGGAAGAAGAGGAGGAGGGGGAGGAGAAGGAGGAGAAGGAGGAGGAAGAGGAAAAGAAAGAGGAGGAGAAAGAGAAGGAAGAAGAGGAGAAGAAAGAGAAGGAGAAAGAGGAGGAGAAGGAAGAGGAGGAGGATGAGGAAGAGAAAGATGAGGAGGACGAGGAGGAGGGAGAGGAGGAGAAAGATGAGGAAAAGGCGAAAGAGAAGGAGGAGGAACAGGAGTAAGAAGAATGTATAGACCTAAACTTAGATACACATAAAGCTAAACGTCTCTAACTTTGAACGCGTATAACTCAGGAACCACTGCACTCACAACCTCGTTATTTCCCAAGTAGATTTATAATAGTCTGCTTTATGTTCTAAGCGAATAAACTGTTGGATCAAATCAGTAGTTTAATTGATTGGGAAAAGATTGTTTTGCCCGCGATCCGAGAATCTTTTTATTGCTACTAGATCCACTCTAGATCTTATTTCTGGATTTCCGGCAAAAGCCCGCATAACTTCAGTATCGAGTACTAATTTGATCTAATAATCGTACTTGATATCACCCGTAACCCATACAGGGATTTCTGAGCTAACCGTAGTCAACAAATTCCAAGAGATCCAGCGTAATCCAACATCTTTTACGGGCATGCTTGTAGATTCTATATTAATATATAGAGCTAGATCTAGATCTATATTAATTTCCTTGGGCGACTTTCAAATGTCTCTAGCGTACCAGGTAGTAAGTTCGATAATGCCAGCTCATTAATTACAGCATTACATACATGTAGGGTAGTAGATCTAGATTCTACATACAGGGTGCCCGTGGGTTCCTACACATCCATTATATATATATACATATATATATATATATATATATATATATATATATATATATATATATATATATATATATATATATATATATATATATATATATATATATATATATATATATATGTCTTTACGTTATAGTTAAAGTTCTAGGGATGAGTTGAAGGCAGCTGTTACTGCAGCATTTGGAACAATAAACCCTGCTGTGTTGAGGGAAATGTCTCACATAATATGACGTCGCATAAAACATTTTTTCAGCGAGAATGAGGACGGCATGCTGGATTCATGTAAGGTGTAACATTATTATGGATGAGTACGGACTTCCGGGCCACCCTGTAGATATCGAGATCAATAATTAGTGTTTATGATTTAAACTATAAATCTAGAATGTAAATGATCTAGATAATGATAGAAATTTAAAACATACAAGATTTAGATCTAGATCTAGCTCTAGATCTATTGTTTTCGATCTCAAATCGAAGCAAGATCTAAAATTGTAAAATACATCTAGATCTAGATTCTAGATCTAGATCTAGATTTAGATACCTAGAATCTTGATCTTAATTTAGATTTCCAATTCTTAATGTACAAGTATATTGTCCAGGTCTATAATATCTAGATTGGTATAAGAATCTAAGCCTCATAAATAGTGATAAAATAACTAAACTAGATCTAGAAATCTAGAATGCCCCCACCCCCCACCTCCCATCCCACCCCATCCCGTCCCATCCTATCCCATCCCATCCCTTCCCATCCTATCC
>JAXRKP010000994.1:152500-162500 GCA_037039925.1 Doris montereyensis | reverse complement strand
TTTGTAGAAAAAACTTTCTCCATGTTTCCTTGATTTCGCCGTCTTCTTTCATTATTTCTCCTTTTAGCATTCTTACTTTGTCGTATTGGGCAGGCTTTTATCTTTCTCATGATCTTCATGGCTCCCCAGAAGAGCTTTTGACTTCCTTGATAGAGTTCTTGAAGTCTTTGTCCAAACTCTTCCCACTGTTCCTGTTTTGCTTTCCTTACTTCCTCATTGACGATAGTTCTTTGACTCACGTAATGTATTCTATCCTCTGGTCTCTTTGTTTGCAAGTATTTCTTCCAGGCATCCTTCTTTTCTTTGATCTTAGTCTTGACCTTCTCATTTCACCATGCTGTTCTTTTCCTATCTCCTTTAATTTGTTTCCTCCTTTGGCTTCAGTACAACTGAGGAATGTTTCTTTATACATTTACAGTGTTTTTCTTCTATTGTGCTATCATTCAGATCCATCTGTCTTTCACTGATAAATCTTTTTTTATCCTGGATTGGTATATCTGTTTTACTATTGGTTTATTTAGTTCTTCTATTTTGAGTTTAGTAGCTTTCTTCTCTTTCTTTTTCTGTTTTTTTCTTCTTCAGTTAGTAATCTAATTTTTGCAATCCCAATAGGTGATCATGACTAAATATTTCAGCCTTTCTGTTTACTCTTGCATCCATAGTACTGTAACAAAAAAGGAGCTGCTAACTATTATTTAGTCTATCATTGATTTTTCACACCTGTCGTCATTTGCATATTTGTGAATACTTTTATGAGAAAAAAATGTGTTAGCTATTTTTATGTTATTCTTTAGCCAAAAAATCGAGCCATTTGGAGAAATTGTTGTCTCCTTTACCTAATACTCTTTCTGATGTGTTTACAGTGTTGCCTACTCTAATGTTTAAATCTCCTAAAAGCATTAGTTCCTGTTTGGGTTTGAGATTACCTGCAGCTATTTGTAAATCGTTTTCAAAGATATCTTTTTTTCTTTGGTGGCATCTTCGTTTGGTCCATAAGCTATTTTAATAATTTAATTTCTCTTCCTTTTGGTTTAATATTTACCTCTAATAGCCGTGGGTTTATAAATCTCCAACTTTCTATTATCTTGTCTTGCCTTTTATGCATTAGGAGACCTACTCCTGCGCTAGCTCTATCTTTGACATCTACTCCTGAGAAGAATATAGTTTGATTTGGTCCTACATTTTCTATTCCTTGTCCCCAAAAATCCCAATCCGTGTTCTTTTCCAGAGTTCTTGTCGAAAGTTCAAGCCGGGTATATCATATTTCTTACTTTGAATCAATTGGTTTTGGATAAGCAGGGGTAGATGGTGGGGCTGCCACAATTGAGACCCCTACCGGGCCTGGTTATTTTCTGTCTGGGTTAATTCCCTTAGCCTTTGGTCAACCAATACCGCCCTGCAAGGCAGCAGGTTGTTTTATGTCAGGATTAACTCCCTGATCAATGTTTGCTTTAAACTGCGCGTATGCGGGCGAACACCAAGGAGGATAGGTGCGCACAGTTGAGAACAGTCTGCGCACACCAAGGAGGATAGGTGCGCACAGTTGAGAACAGTCTGCGCACACCAAGGAGGATAGGTGCGCACAGTTGAGAACAGTCTGCGCACACCAAGGAGGATAGGTGCGCACAGTTGAGAACAGTCTGTGCACACCAAGGAGGACAGGAGCGCACAGTTGAGAACAGTCTGTGCACACCAAGGAGGATAGGTGCGCACAGTTGAGAACAGTCTGCGCACACTAAGGAGGATAGGAGCGCACAGTTGAGAACAGTCTGCGTACATCAATGAAGAACAACAGCACGCACAAACAACAAAACAAAACAATATTTATGATTGAATACAAAATTAAACAATAACATTTATGTATTGGAATACAAAATTAAACAATAACATTTATGTTGTGGAATACAAATTTAACAATAACATGTAGGTATTGAAATACAAAATTAAAACAATAACATTTATGTTTTGGAATACAAAATTAAACAATAACATTTATGTATTGGAATACAAAATTAAACAATAACATTTATGTACTGGAATACAAAATTAAACCACAGAGAAGTGAACTGTAGGTAAGGAGGTGTGTAGGCGTTGTGATGGAATCGGTAAAGCTGTGAGTAGTTTGTAATCATGTCCTCAATGGTTGCAAACCCTGGCCGGCCTAGGTTTGTGTTGTATGTGTGTGGGGAGGGGCTGTTTTTGTTTTTGTGTTGTTGTGTTTTTTTGGGGGGCGGAGGGGGGAGGGTTAAGACATTGTACTCGTTGGAAAGTTACACCACTTCTATTAATTTCCTCTCTTGGTTCAAGACCAGGTGTAGAAGAGTAACATTCAACTTCAAGGCATAGATGGATCTTATCAGAGGGTTAGTACAAAGCATGAAACAGGCTGCTGTAAAGTATAATTTCTAGGGAGTTGAGGGGGGACTGTGAATGAAATGACTTTCTGGTGCATGAGATATGCAGAGTAGAGGATGATGATGATGACAATGATGATGATGATGATGATGATGACGATGATGATGATGATGATGATGATGACGATGATTATGATGACTTTGATTAGATGTCGTCCATCCACTGCAGGCTATAGCCCACCACAAATGCTGTCCACTGAGTTCTGATCCTTTCATATCTTTTGTAGCCAGCACAAATGGAGTCCAGTAATTTCTGGTCCTTTCATATCTTTTGTAGCCTACCACAAATGCTGTCCAGTGATTTCTGGTCCTTTCATATCTTTTGTAGCCACCACAAATACATTCCAGTGAATGATCTGGTCCTTTCATATCTTTTGTAGCCACCACAAATACATTCAGTGAATGCCTTTCATATCTTTTGTAGCCACCACAAATACATTCCAGTGATTTCTGGTCCTTTCATATCTTTTGTAGCCACCACAAATACATTCCAGTGATTTCTGGTCCTTTCATATCTTTTGTAGCCACCACAAATGCAGTCCAGTGAAATCTGGTCCTTTCATATCTTTTGTAGCCACCACAAATGCAATCCAGTGAGATCTGGTCCTTTCATCTCTCTGTCATGGTGCCCCCTCCCCATGGGTTTTCTTATCTGATCATGCCATCTCATCACTGGTTTTCCTGGATTTCTGTGTCCATGTCTTAGCTGCTGTTCTGTACAGTTTTCCATCCATCTGTGGTCTTTAAATATTGCCATATAACCATTCCATTTCCATTTGTGTCTGAGTCAGGGCTTGAGGAAATCGATGAGTCTGCACTTATTGAGGTTTTGTTTTGTTTTTTTGGTTTTTATTTTTATTTTACTCACCTTCCACAACTAAGTTGATCTTAAGGGTTTTGGTAGGATCTTTTTTGTAATTTTGCCTGGACTTTCCTGTAAACAATACAGGTCTATAATGTACACAGAGTGTTGTGATCTGTACAAGGGACCTCTTGTTATTGTCCGTCTACCACCCACCTGGACCGAGGAGGGGGAGGGGAAGGGATACATTTCTCTCGAAAAATCTATAGAAAATATTCCAACGTGTCGAGACTTGAACCCACGACCTTTTGGTTGAGAGGTCGACACATTGCCTCTGGACTACCGAGTTCAATACTTATTCAGGAATGCGGTTATAATTATAATTCTCCTTTTTCGTTTGTTTTTTGTCTCCGTGTGCTAGGTCGACGTGACCCCTCCTTCCTCTTTCCTCTTTCCTCTTTCCTCTTTCCTCTTCCCTTTATGCCATCCTGGTTCATTCTGTAACGTGTCGTCCTTTCCGTCAGGGCAACATGGGGTCCAAAGGTCAAAGGCAACTGCTTCTCAACTTAAAGATTATGGATTTATGCCCCAACATGATGAAACACTCTCTCGAATTTTTCGAGCAAAAACTTGTTTACAGGGCAATCCGGGGCAAAATCTTAAAACAATTCCTACTAAAAACCTCGAGATCACCTTAGCTGTGGATGTGGGTGAATCAAATCAAATCAGAACTTCTAAGGTTTCTGTCTTTATAATATTGTTGTGTCTTTTGACAAAACTAAATTATATTTTCTTAATATCGCCAAGGGGACGTCCTAATGGCCGTAGCCTTTTTCGTGGTTTTGAGGAAATCTAACATCAATGAAAACGGATTTAGGCTATTTTGCGCTACTGTTGCATTAGTTCATACCAAACAAATAGTTTAATCGATATGGACCAAAAACGTAAAACTTTGTGCTAGTTTGAAATCAAGTCAATATTGTTTTGTTTTTTTGGCACCTAATTATTTATTGACTTCCTGGTAAAATGGGGTTTATGTTCCGTTGTATTGAGACTAACTCAGTGGATCGTTTTTCATTGTAGCATAAGTCAGTCTGAAAAAAGCTGTCTACTGTCAGTGAAACACCTTGAAATATAGTACTATTTCGTTAAGCATCGTTAAGCATCGTTAGTTTGTTCCAAATAATGCATTGTTACTTTCTTCCGAAATAGTGACATGCATCGTTACTTTGTTACGAAATAGTGACATGCATTGTTATTTTGTTCCGAAATAGTGACATGCATTGTTACTTTGTTCCGAAATAGTGACATGCATCGTTACTTTGTTCATCATCTTGACATCATCATCATCTTTTTTGTTCCGAAATAGTGACATGCATTGTTACTGTGTTCCGAAATAGTGACATGCATTGTTACTGTGTTCCGAAATAGTGACATGCATCACTGTGTTCCGAAATAGTGACATGCATTTTACTTTGTTCCGAAATAGTGACATGCATCGTTACTTTGTTCCTCCTGACATGCATCGTTACTTTGTTCCAAATAGTGACATGCATTGTTATTTTGTTCCGAAATAGTGACAAGCATTGTTACTTTGTTCCGAAATAGTGACATGCATTGTTACTTTGTTCCGAAATAGTGACATGCATCGTTACTTTGTTCGAAATAGTGACATGCATTGTTATTTTCATTTGACATCTTTCCAAAAGTAGTCCAGTCTATTTTACTAAAAAAAAAAAAGTAGAACAGGAACTCGGTCTAGTCCAGAGGCAAGGTGTCGGACTGTCAAACAAAAAGTTCGTGGGTTCAAACCCTGGCAGGTTTAACTGGGTTTTTTTTTTTAGTAAAACTTTCAAAACCCCACCCCCCTCCCCTGTCCACCTCCTTCCCTCTGTCCCTGATCCAGGTAGGCAGATCGACACCTAATGCACTTGACAGAGACTTGCTGCCCACTATCCTTGATGACACATGGGACCAGGATAGAGGCCGCAGGTTGCCCAAGGCTCGGATGACGTGTTCAAGTTATTCGTAAAATACGAAAGTCAGGCATTCTATTAGTGACGAAACAAATAAGGAAAAGTATTAAACAGAGGTGTTATTTTCTGCTTGCTACATATTTAGCGGAAGGATTCGATAGTCCAGAGGCGAGATGTCGGCCTCTGAACCAGAAAGTTGTGCAAAAAGTCGTGGATTCCAACCCAGGCAGGTTTTTCGAATAACCCCCCCCTCCCTCTGGTCTTGATAGGTGGATCGACACCTAGTCCCATCGGAAACGGATGGTAAAGGAGAACCAGTACACAGATCACGACATCCTGTACATATAAAAGATCCCTTGGCTGTTTACCCGATAGTCCAGGGAAAATTATAAATCTTGTCAAAATCGCAGAAATCACCCTAGTTGTGGTTGTTGATAAAATAAAATAAAATAAAATAAAAAAGAAAAGAAAAGAAAATAAAAGAAAATCAAATCAAATCCACTTAAACTGACGTAGTCGGTAGGAGGAATACACAGAAAAAGAAACGAAATGGAAGGGAAAGAAGAGACAAAACAAAGAAAAGAAGAAAATCAGAGTAATAGAAATAAAGAATTAATAAATTTACGAAGGAGGTGGGAGAGAGAGAGAGAGAGAGAGAGAGAGAGAGAGAGAGAGAGAGAGAGAGAGAGAGAGAGAGAGAGAGAGAGAGAGAGAGAGAGAGAGAGAGAGAGAGAGAGAGAGAGAGAGAGGGAGAGAGAGTGAGAGAGAGAGAGAGAGAGAGAGAGAGAGAGAGAGAGAGAGAGAGAGAGAGAGAGAGAGAGAGAGAGAGAGAGAGAGAGAGAGAGAGTGAGAGAGAGAAGAGAGAGAGAGAGAGGAGAGAGAGAGAGGAGAGAGAGAGAGAGAGAGAGAGAGAGAGAGAGAGTGAGAGGAGAGAGAGAGAGAGAGTGAGAGAGAGAGAGAGAGAGAGAGAGAGAGAGAGAGAGAGAGAGAGAGAGAGAGAGAGAGAGAGAGAAAGTGAGAGAGAGTGAGAGAGATAGAGAGAGAGAGGAGAGAGAGAGAGAGAGAGAGAGTGAGAGAGAGAGAGAGAGAGAGAGAGAGAGAGAGAGAGAGAGAGAGAGAGAGAGAGTGGGAAAGAGAGAGAGAGAGGGAGAGAGAGAGAGAGTGAGAGTGTAGTGTGTGTGTGTGTGTGTGTGGGTGACAGACAGACAGACAGACAGACAGAAAGATTAACAGAGAGACAGACATGCATACAGACAGACAGACCAATAGACAGGCATAGGCAGAGAGACACACAGAGAAACAGAGACAGAGAGACATACCTATAAATTAATAGATATACAATTGGACAGATAGATGAACAAATACACAGGATGAATATATACTTAAATAGATAGATAGATAGATGGATAGATAGATGGATAGACAGATAGATAGATAGATAGATAGATAGATAGATGGATAGATAGATAGATAAAGATAGATAGATAGATAGATAGATAGATATAGATAGATAGATAGATAGATAGATAGATAGATAGATAGATAGAAAAGATAGATAGATAGATATATAGATAGATAGATAGATAGATAGATAGATAGATAGATAGATAGATAGAAAGATAGATAGATAGATAGATAGATAGATAGATAGATAGATAGATTGATAGGTATATAGATGGATAGATAAAAATGATACATAGCTACATAGATATGTAGATACATAGATACATAGATACATTGATAGATACATAGATAGATAAATAGATTTTAAAAGATAGATAAATAAATAGATAATAGACAGGCCAAAATAAGACAGCAAGAGAAGGGGGAGGGAACCAGTAAACTACTAGGTGAAAACAATGTACATGAAGGCTGTGAAAAATAAAAGAATGGGAAGTGTGTAAAAATAGACAACGACACAAGTTGTACTGAAAGGTAATGCGCATAATTGTAAGGCGCTGTAGACAACACTTGGCAACGTACCAGGGGAGAATAAGACGACAAACGGCATCTATAACAGCTACATTTGAGATATTGTTATTTCATCTTAATAACTAAAGGAACAGGAAAGCAGGCACAAAAGCAAACACACACGAGTGATATACAAATGCACACGCGCATGTGCGAAAAAAAAACCACACACACACACACACAAGCATACACAGATACACAAGCACACACAAACACATACATAAACACGCACACACAAACACATGCACAAGACACACACACAAACACACATACACTAACACACAAACACACATACAAACACACAAGCACCAACAAACACACACGCACACACAAACACACACATACAAACACACGCACTTACAAACATACACACACACACACACAAACACACAAAACCCACAAAACCTAAAACGTGGCAATGATACAGCATCTTTTATTAATGAAATCAAATGCATCACTTAACAATCAAAATTGTGATTACATGTAATGGTTTTTGTATTCATAAATTATTTGTTTGCGCTGATTCTTATTGATGTACAATAAATAATTTAAGGACAAAGCAAAGAACAAGAAGATGAAGAACAGGACGGTAGAGGACCATAGTAAGGGTAACAGGACGATCGAGGACCATAGCAAGAAGAACAAGACGATCGAGGACCATTTCAAGAAGAACAGGATGATAGAGAACCATATCAAGAAGAACAGGATGATGGAGGACCATAGCAAGAAGAACAGAATGATAGAGAACCATAGCAAGAAGAACAGAATGATGGAGAACCATAGCAAGAAGAATAAGATGATGGAGGACCATAGCAAGAAGAATAAGATGATGGAGAACCATAGCAAGAAGAATAAGATGATGGAGAACCATAGCAAGAAGAACAGGATGATAGAGAACCATAGCAAGAAGAACAGAATGATAGAGAACCATAGCAAGAAAAATAAGATGATAGAGAACCATAGCAAGAAGAACAGGATGATAGAGAACCATAGCAAGAAGAACAGGATGATGGAGAACCATAGCAAGAAGAACAGGATGATGGAGAACCATAGCAAGAATAATAAGATGATGGAGAATCATAGCAAGAAGAACAAGATGATATAAGACCATAGCAAGAAGAATAAGATGATGGAGAACCATAGCAAGAAGAACAGGACGATCGAGGACCATAGCAAGAAGAACAGGATGATGGAGGACCATAGTAAGAAGAACAATGATGATGAAAGAGGACCATAGCAAGAAGAACAGGATGATATAGGACTATAACAAGAAGAACAGATGATAGAGAGACTATAGCAAGAAGAACAGAATGATTGAGGACTATAGCAAGAAGAACAGAATGATAGAAGACTATAGCAAGAAGAACAGAATGATAGAAGACTATAGCAAGAAGAACAGAATGATAGAAGACTATAGCAAGAAGAACAGAATGATAGAAGACTATAGTAAGAAGAACAGAATGATAGAAGACTATAGCAAGAAGAACAGAATGATAGAGGACTGATATAGCAAGAAGAACAGAATGATAGAGGACTATAGCAAGAAGAACAGAATGATAGAGGACTATAGCAAGAAGAACAGAATGATAGAGGACTATAGTAAGAAAGAACAGAATGATAAGAAGACCATATAGGAAGAAGAACAGAATGATATAGGACAAGAAAGAACAGAATGATATAGGACTATAGCAAGAAGAACAGAATGATAGAGGACTATAGCAAGAAGAACAGAATGATATAGGACTATAGCAAGAAGAACAGAATGATGAGGACTATAGCAAGAAGAACAGAATGATATAGGACTATAGCAAGAAGAACAGAATGATAGAGGACTATAGCAAGAAGAACAGAATGATAGAGGACTATAGCAAGAAGAACAGAATGATAGAGGACTATAGCAAGAAGAACAGAATGATGGAGGACTATAGCAAGAAGAACAGAATGATATAGGACTAGAGAAGAACAGAATATAGCAAGAAAGAACAGAATGATATAGGACTATAGCAAGAAGAACAGAATGATAGAGGACTATAGCAAGAAGAACAGAATATAGAGGACCATAAGAAGAACAAGAACAAAAGCACAACGATGACGGACAAGAATAAGAATATAACAAAAAGAAGAAGAAGATCAACCAAAAGAAGAACAAGAACAAGAGGAACAAGAAAAACAAGAGCAAGCAGAAGAAGAACAGGAACAAGAAGAACAAGAAATAGAAGAACAAGAAGAACAAGAGTAAGAAAATAATCAGAAAGAACAAGAAAAACAAGAACACGAAGCAAGAAAAACAAGAAGTAGAAGAACAAAAACCAGAACAAAAAGAACAAGAACGAATAAGAAAAGAGCAAGAACGAGAAGAACACGAACAAATAAAACAAGAACAAGAACTAGAACAGGAAGAACAGGACCAAGAAGAACAAAAACAAGCATGAAAACAGAAAGAACACGAACAAATTAGACAAGAACAATAACCAGAACAAACAAAAAACCAGAACAAGAAGAATAAGAACAATATTGAAAACAGAAAGAAGAAGAGGAAGAAGATGAAGAACACGCAGAACAAGCACAAGAAGAACAAGAACGCGAAGAACAAGAACAATAAATGCGACAATAACAAGAACCAGAACAAGAGGCAAGTAATGCAGAAGAACACGATACTCGGTGACAGTTTAAATACCAAACGAGTGTGGAATGCCAAGCGTGTGGGGTCCTTCTATGCAACGCTTTGTCTTACAATCTTCCACGGCTTATTTCCTTTTCACGTTTCATCTATTTAGTCTTCATTGTTTAATCCCTTCGATCTGGCCGTTGAGGCGTGAAATGGCTTTGACAACATA
>JAXRKP010000994.1:75000-137500 GCA_037039925.1 Doris montereyensis | reverse complement strand
ATGGTACTACGCCAAGTCGCTCCCTATGGTGATTGATGCATGGAGATCCACGCGAAGATGATTTTTTTTTTTTTATCTAGATTCTAATTTCAATTTACTTTTTAGTGTCTATTCTCTTCTTGAAATATTTTTTTAACTTTTTAAAATCTTAGATCTAGGAGGGTGTGGTAAGAGTTAAAATAGGTGATCTAATTACTAGATGGCAATGATAATCATATTATTAAATTTATTATGTTACATGTATATGATTATGGCATTGAAGAAAGTATAGTAATATATAATAATGTATGTATATATATATATATATATATATATATATATATATATATATATATATATATATATATATATATATATATATATATATATATATATATATATATATATATATCTAATATAATATATCATATTTAATATATTATATTCTTTGATATTATTTTAGTTATTATTGATAATCAAATATACGCTTTGCAATATTTTTGTGTACTGTGTGTGCCAGGGTGTATGTGTGTGAAATGTATTGTGTGTGCCAGTGTGTATGAGTGTGTAATGTATTGTGTTTGTGAGTGAGTGTGTATGGGAAATGTAATATGTGTGAGTGTGTATGTGCGTAAAATATATTGTGTGTGTATGTGTATGTGTGTAAAATGTATTGTGTGTGTGAGTGAGTGTGTGTGGGAAAAGTATTGTGTGTGAGTTTGCATGTGCGTAAAATGTAATGTGTGTGTGAGTGTGTATGTGTGTAAAATGTATTGTGTGTGGGAATGTGTATGTATGTAAAATATATATTGTGTGTGTGTATGTGTGTAAAATAATATATTTCCTTATGTGTATGTGTGTATGTTCTGTATTTCTGTGTGTGTGTAAAGTGTATTGTGTGTGTGAATGTTTATGTATGTAAAATATATATATTTGTGTGTGAGTGTATGTGTGTAAAATGCATTGTGTCTAAAATGTGTTGTGTGTGCAGGAGTATGTATGTATGTAAAATGAATAGTATGGGTGAGTGTGTATGTGTGCAAAGCATATTGCGTGTGTGAGTGAGTATGTGTGTAAAACGTATTGTGTGTACGAGTGTTATGTGTGTGCGTAAAATGTATAGTGTGTGTGAGTGAGTATGTATATAAAATGTATTGTGTGTGGAAATGTGTATGTGTGTAAAATGTATTGTGTGTGGGAATGTGTATGTGCGTAAAATGTATTGTATGTGGAAATGTGTATGTGTGTAAAATGTATAATGTGTGTGACTATGAGTGAAATATGTACTGTGTGTGGGAATGTGTATATGTGTAAAATGTATTGTGTGTGGGAATGTGTATGTGTGTAAAATGTATTGTGTGTGGGAATGTGTATGTGTGTAAAATGTATTGTGTGTGGGAATGTGTATGTGTGTAAAGTGTATTGTGTGTGGGAATGTATATGTGTGTAAAATATATAGTGTGTGTGAATGTGTATGTGTGTAAAATGTATTGTGTGTGGGAATGTGTATGTGTGTAAAATGTATTGTGTGTGGGAATGTGTATGTGTGTAAAATGTATTGTGTGTGGGAATGTGTATATGTGTAAAATGTATTGTGTGTGGGAATGTGTATGTGTGTAAAATGTATTGTGTGTGTGAATGTGTATGTGTGTAAAATGTATTGTGTGTGGGAATGTATATGTGTGTAAAATGTATTGTGTGTGGGAATGTATATGTGTGTAAATGTATTGTGTGTGGGAATGTGTATGTGTGTAAAATGTATTGTGTGTGGAAATGTATATGTGTGTAAAATGTATTGAGTGTGTGAGTATGTGTGTAAAATGTATTGAGTGTGTGAGTATGTGTGTAAAATGTATTGAGTGTGTGAGTATGTGTGTAAAATGTATTGAGTGTGTGAGTATGTGTGTAAAATGTATTGAGTGTGTGAGTATGTGTGTAAAAAATGTATTGAGTGTGTGAGTATGTGTGTAAAATGTATTGAGTGTGTGAGTATGTGTGTAAAATGTATTGAGTGTGTGAGTATGTGTGTAAAATGTATTGAGTGTGTGGGTATGTGTGTAAAATGTATTGAGTGTGTGAGTATGTGTGTAAAATGTATTGAGTGTGTGAGTATGTGTGTAAAATGTATTGAGTGTGTGAGTATGTGTGTAAAATGTATTGAGTGTGTGGGTATGTGTGTAAAATGTATTGAGTGTGTGAGTATGTGTGTAAAATGTATTGAGTGTGTGAGTATGTGTGTAAAATGTATTGAGTGTGTGAGTATGTGTGTAAAATGTATTGAGTGTGTGAGTATGTGTGTAAAATGTATTGAGTGTGTGGTATGTGTGTAAAATGTATTGAGTGTGTGAGTATGTGTGTAAAATGTATTGAGTGTTGATGTATGTGTGTATTGTGTGTGAGTATGTGTGTAAAATGTATTGAGTGTGTGAGTATGTGTGTAAAATGTGTTGACTGTGTGAGTATGTATGTAAAATGTATTGTGTGTGTGTATGTGTGTAAAATGTATTGTGGTATTGTGTGTATGAATGTATGTGTGTCAGTGAGTAATGTGTAAAATGTATTGTGTGTGTGGGTAGTGTGTAAAATGTATTGTGTGTGTGAGTAGTGTGTAAAATGTATTGTGTGTGTGAGTATGTGTAAAATGTATTGTGTGTGTGAGTGTGTGTGTAAAATGTATTGTGTGTGTGGGTATGTGTGTAAAATGTATTGTGTGTGTGAGTATGTGTGTAAAATGTATTGTGTGTGTGAGTGTGTGTGTGTGTAAATGTATTGTGTGAGTGGGTATGTGTAAAAAATGTATTGTGTGTGTGAGTGTGTATGTGTAAATGTGTGTATGAGTGTGTACGTGAGTGTGTGAGTGTGTAAAATGTATTGTGTGTGTGAGTGTGTATGTGTGTAAAATGTATTGTATGTGTGAGTGTGTATGTGTGTAAAATGTATTATGTGTGTGAGTGTGTATGTGTGTAAAATGTATTGTGTGTGTGAGTATGTGTGTAAAATGTATTGTGTGTGTGAGTGTGTATGTGTGTAAAATGTATTGTGTATGTGAGTGTGTATCTGTGTAAAATGTATTGTGTGTGTGTGTGTATGTGTGTGTGTATGAGTGTGTGTGTGTCAGTGTGTATTGTGTAAAATGTATTGTGTGTGTGTGTGTAAATGTATTGTGTGTGTGAGTAAATGTGTTACGTGTGTGTGAGTGTGTATTATGTGTGTGAAATGTATTATTGTGTGTGAGTGTGTATGTGTGTAAAATGTATTGTGTGTGTGAGTGTGTACGTGTGTAAAATGTATTGTGTGTGTGAGTGTGTATCTGTGTAAAATGTATTGTGTGTGTGAGTGTGTATGTGTGTAAAATGTATTGTGTGTGTGAGTGTGTATCTGTGTAAAATGTATTGTGTGTGTGAGTGTGTATGTGTAAAATGTATTATGTGTGTGTGTGTAAAATGTATTGTGTGTATGATGTGTAAAATGTATTGTGTGTGTGAATGTGTATGTGTGTAAAATGTATTGTGTGTGTGAGTGTGTATGTGTGTAAAATGTATTATGTGTGTATGTGTGTATGTGTGTAAAATGTATTGTGTATGGGAATGTGTACGTGTGTAAAATGTTGAGGTTTATTGGTAATAGTAAGCTGTCTATTTTTTTCTGCTTGGAGTCTGTTTCTTTTTTTTTCCTTTTCAATTAAATTCGATGTTCACAAAGGAGAAATCTATTGTCAGGATTAAACATTCCTCTAGCTTGAGTGTTTCCATGTAGAAGGCTCTGTGGTCTAGAGGCAAGGTGTTAGCCTCTTTACCAAAAGGTCGTGGGTTCAAGCACCGACGGTTGAAAGTTGTTCACAATTTTTTTTCGAGTAAAAATTTACCCCACCTGATGCATTTAGGAGGATCAACACCTAGACCCGTGGGAAACAGACGATAAAAAGAGGTCCCGTGTGCAGATTATATCAATATGTGCACGTTAAAGATTGATTCCTTGGCTGTTTACACTACAGGGCGGTTCGAGCATAATCTAAAAATCCGACAAAATCCCTAAGATCACCCAAGTACACATATTGGACGTGGGTAAAATCAAATCAAACATACATTGTTGTCTCCCTTCCTTTTATTTGTTTCTTATAGAATTAAACATCCATTGTTGTCTCCCTTCCTTCTGCTTGTTTCTTATAGAATTAAACATACATTGTTGTCTCCCTTCCTTCTGCTTGTTTCTTATAGAATTAAACATACATTGTTGTCTCCCTTCCTTCTGCTTGTTTCTTATAGAATTAAACATACATTGTTGTCTCCTTCCTTCCTTGTTTCTTATAGAAATAAACATTCTGCTTGTTTCTTATAGAAATAAACATACATTGTTGTCTCCTTTCCTTCTGCTTGTTTCTTATAGTCTCCCTTCCTTCTGCTTGTTTCTGACAAAATCAAACATACATTGTTGTTTCCCTTCCTTCTACTTGCTTTTTTTATTTTATAGAATTAAACATACAATGTCTGTGTGGTAGACTTGATTCGAAGCGGAATTAAACTATGTTTTTGTTACATTAAATAATACATAAAGACATCTATCTTACTACACTATCCACAACATGCACCCAGTATGTAGACCACAACACTTTGTACATTAAAGATCCCTTGGCTCACACACACACACACACACACACACCTGAGACATACGCACAGACACACACACACGTCACACACATGTGAGACACAGACATACACCAACCTCACACACATACACACACGAGACACACACATACAGACACACACGTGAGACACACACACCTGAGACACACACACACACAGATACACACACACACACATGAGACTCACACATATACACAACTTAGACACACTAACACGTGAGACACACACATGTCACACACGTGAGACACACACAGACATGAGACACACACACACACATACAAGTGAGACACACACACATAAGAGAGACACACACACATGAAACACACACATATGTGAGACATTCACACACACATGAGACACACACTTGAGACACACTTGAGACACACACACACATGAGACACACACACACATGAGACACATGCACAAATATGACACACACACACCATATATACACACATGTGACACACACACATGCACAAATGAGTTGGTTAACACAGTGTGCCATTTTCAGATGATTTATTCCATCAACTAGACTGGAGATCCAGAGTTATAGTCAGGAAGATAAATGGAAGTAAATGCTAAATATAATATAGATAATATCTTTTAAATGGAATTCATAGGCACCAATAAACAGTTGGCATTAAAATATGTTAAATTCAACAACAAATTTTTTGCAGCCAGTGAATATACTTGTATATAATATGATTTTAGCAGTGGAGAAAAATTGTACTGAAAATTCAAAGTCAAAATGACATCCGTGGAAATGCTTATGGTTGTGATATATCATTCTTATAAACATAGAAATAGAAGAAAAATTGTAATTTCTTAATACAAAAACATTTATAAAGGAAAAACAGGCAAGACTGGAATAAATATCCTGTACGTTGCATTTATATAACTGTAACTGTAACCTGTAACACAACACGTAAACATATGTACATGTACACTGTATTACGTATTTCATTCAAACAATGATTGAATCCTAGAGCAAAGCAAAAAAAGCAACAAAAATAAAATGTATTCATAAAAAAACATCAAAATATCAGCAAAACACAAAAATATACTAAACAGGTAAAAGTATATCTAGTAGTAAATGTAAATAAGGAATTCTTCATGAAAAAAGACAAAGACATACCTGAGATGATAATAAGAGAAAACAAATCCATACAATACAAGTACATGTACAGCGTTTCAACATGCTTATAGAAAGTAAAGTTCCTTCATGGCCATTACAGCCCAGAGAGACAAAGCATATCCCAGTTTCTATAGCTAGAAATGGAATGAGTGATAATGAGATTGATTCTTTGGCTGTTTACACTACAGGGCAGTCTGAGCATAATCTAAAAATCCGACAAAATCCCTAAGATCACCCAAGTACACATATTGGACGTGGGTAAAATCAAATCAAACATACATTGTTGTCTCCCTTCCTTCTGCTTGTTTCTTATCGAATTAAACATACATTCCTCCAGGACAGGGCGCTAGTCTTTCGAAAGTTTCCCTCCCCAATTCATGCTGGTACCCATCTGTGACTTGTGTGAGTGGGGAAACGCACATTATGTGTCTCTCCCAAGGATTCCAGGGCGTTCACGATCTTAAGTCTGATGGTACAGCCAATAGTTTACCAGCACCGCTAATGTTCTTGGTTCTTACTCAATATCATAATCATGCTCAGCGTCTTTGCTTCAAATGTATTATAATGCAAGCGTGTTGTACCCCAGGTGATGTCAAGTACAGTTATTATCAGATCGAGTCAGTACTTAATACTGAGGCTACGCTAGTAGGTGTAAATGATACTTTTTAATACCAAAAAAAAACAATTTTTGAAAATGCTGGCTTTCAAAATGAATGAAAATTCTACTCAAAGGTTGGGAAACAATGAAATTTTCATTAACAATTAAAATTAAACGTCAACATCATCATTTCCGGTGGAAACAATGAAATTTTCATTAATAATTAAAATTAAACGTCAAGGTCATTTCTGGTGGGAAAATTCCACAAATGAAAACAATCATTGAGATAATTTAGAACCTTCATTCAAAATTACGGTTTACTCTTTGTGGCCTGGCAACAGAGCCTTTGATACACACAAAGAACGGCCAATGCAGAATTAAATAATCTATATAATATATTATAATTATGAATTTGTCAATCTTTGCTCACCAAAGGCTTTGTTGATAGGCCACTAAGAAGAACTATATTTTGCATGCAGACTTTCAATCATCCCCATATCCTTTTTTCTTGGAGAAAATGTTCTGCCAAAAGTGACGTGGAACAAATCCATACAATACAAGTACACACACACACACACACACTTCAAACTTCATTGTTTAATGTTTCCCCATATTTGTGAGTATCATTTTCATTCAGCTTGCCCTCCATTTTGAACAGCTTAATTAAAAAGTTGGGATTGTAGGCCGACTGTTAACGTCTACCCGCTTAACCTTAGAATCAAATACTAATCTGATCTAATAATCGTACTTGGCATCACGCCGCGGTGTAAGTGTAACATGCTCATATAGATATATGTGTAAAGATATAATTATATGTATATAATAAGATATCATCTTTATAATATAAATTATAAACGTAACATGATGATACAAATCCAAATACGAGTGAACACGATTGACTGAGTAGGTTTTAGTTTTAGTTGGATACAGTACAGTACAGTACAAACAATACTAAATGTATTCATCACAACGTGCTTACAATATTATTTACCAAAAAATTTTTTGAATAAAATAAGATACGTTGAAATTGAAAGAAGGAATTGTCTATCCTTGCTGCAGGATAAGGAGTGACACTCTTTTAAAAAATCATAACAACAGGCTTTCCAACACAAAGTGTAAGTGTCAATTAGTGTTATGGTACCATAATGCTTTTACAGGTCTTGCAAACGTCTCTAGAAAACGCCATCTTATATACTTGTACTTGATGTTGTTTACATTCAAATCTCATACACTTGTACTTGTTGTTTTTACATTCAAATCTCATATACTTGTTGTTGTTTACATTCAAATCTCATATACTTGTTGTTGTTTACATTCAAATCTCATATACTTGTTGTTGTTTACATTCAAATCTCATATACTTATACTTGTTGTTGTTTACATTCAAATCTCATATATACTTGTTTCAAATTGTTCTTGTACATTCAAATCTCATATACTTGTTGTTGTTTACATTCAAATCAAATCTCAAATATACTTGTTGTTGTTTACATTCAAATCTCATAACTTGTTGTTGTTCACATTCAAATCTCATATACTTGTACTTGTTGTTCACATTCAAATCTCATATACTTGTACTTGTTGTTGATGCTCACATGTAATGCAAAAATCAATTTCTTTAAAAGATCAATTGATTGATGCACTACTGATGTTTTTAATACCAAAAAGATGAAAAAAACAAACATAAAGAGTTATCATAATGAAATACTCGTTACTGTAACACTAACAGCAAGCAGAGCAGCATAATATGGTAGCAGGTGGGAAGCCAGTCTGTCATAGATTCTACACCTCCAACTGTTGCTAGTGAATGAATCAATTTGGACTTTGGTGGAGCGGAGGAATATGTTGACGGCGAAAGTTTGAAAGTCGCAAACCATGTACGTCTAAGTTTGAATGTTTCGAGAAAGTCAAAGAGAATGATGCTGCACTTTTTAATCAATTTTCACAGGTATACACAGTTTGAAAGTGTCTAAAGGCCCAATAGGGATACATAAATTACTCCTATGGTTATTATACAGGTTTCTATCGATTTTTATGCCACGGAATCCTAACTAGATGAAGCAAAGGGGCTTCCTAATGTTAAAACAAGTGGAAAACAAAACATGTCTAATTTTGGGTTCACACGGTTTGCAACTTTCACCTTCAATGTGTGTTGATTGTCTTTTCCAAGAAAGACAATTTGAAACCAGCATTTTTCAGGATTCGAACACAGGAGAACCTCATAAGAACCTTTCGGCTATAAACGCTTCATTCTCTAGAAACTAATTACAGAACATAAATAACAATCGACTGTGCTATGAGAAATAGTATAAAAAACCTGTTAAACACTCTTAAAAAAAAAATAAAAATATTTGATTTATATAATATAGATATATAATATATAAGAGCTACATGCAAAACGTCAATAAAATGGTATCAATACAAATATTCGTTGTATTTATGGTAATGGTAACAAGAAAATTTCAAATGTTGACTTAAAAAACATGCTGAGGTAGAAATAGACATAGAATTTTCAGTATGTCATGGCAAAAACTCAGCCAATATTCCAATTGAGCAAGAAAATAGTAAAAGAATTACGAAAAAAGAAAAAAAGGGTTTGCAATACCTTGAGACATAAATTTCTACACAAATTTTAGAAAAAATTATTTTTTTAAATAAATAAGAACAGTGGTTAATAACATCTAATTACAAAAGTAATAAAAAAGAAAATGATAGGAGGAATGATAACGAATTCTCAACTCAATGACCAAATAAAGTGCAACATATGCAGAAAACGGGTGAATAAAAACTGGAATAGTTTTCTTTGGTCAAAGCTGCAAGTTAACTTTGTTAACATCTATTTATTGCATTGTAATTCGAGGCACCTTTTATAGTGAAATGAGTATTACTAGTTTACGTATATGAATGTAATGCAAATAGTAATACATTGTTCGCTTGTTACTCTTCCTGAAACGGTATCACAAAATGTGATGTAATCAAAGGCACTGGGAAATATATAACATCAATTATGAACTTTACAAAAATATGGAGAGATAGACATTGATCTTTATATATATATTTGCAGATGAACAGGCAGTAATTTTAAAAACATGTAAATATCTAAGAAATTAAATATATATTCTTAAATGCATGAGAGCAGAGAAATTAAATAGAAATATATTATAATAGATATATATATATATATATATATTTTTCAATGAGTTATAATGACAGAGATATTAAACAGAAAGATACATAATTGAAAAGGCAGACATTCAGTAGACACATACATGTATATATATTCTTCTAAAATGTTTAATTCCAATGCCGTTGGTACTCACCATTTAAATTTTCTAAAATATTTTATAGTCAATGGCATTATTAATCTTTATTGTTTAACTTCTCCTTCTCCTTCAGTTTCCATTCCTTCTGGTGCATGGATTTAGATACATCCAAAACGATCTTTCTCCAGACTAGCATGTCCTGATATTTTCTTTTCCCTTCTGTGAAGATAAAATTTCTTTGCTATAGTGCCTGTTCTTTTATATCTTCTTCCCACTTTCTTTGAGGTCTGCTTTTTGGTCTTTCACCTTGGGTTATAGCATTGTATCCATTGTCTAACCTGAGGGATAACCTTTGCACTTTTTGCTTTGCACGCAGGACCCACACTAAGCTGCTTAAAAAGATAATTACATGTACTAATCAGCTATCGCTCCTATTTTGTAAGAACGTATCATTTGTAAGGTTGCCCAGAAAAGAAGCTCTTGTTCTAACTAAGTGGTTGTGATGTCAACAAAACTTTGCTCTACTGTTAATTGGAAATATTGTCAATAAAGATATTAGTGGCATGTAATTCTCACACAATAATATCATAGCTACCAACTGTTTCAAATTGAATCACAGACTCTAGTCACCAGAACTTAATATAACTTGCACGACAGCATGTAATATTGTAGTAAGCGTTGATGATCTAATTTGAATTAACCACCTTTTGGGTAAATAACAAACGTGTGACAGTAGTTTTGCAAACTCAGAATGGTGTCTCTGGATTTTCAACTAATCTCCCTGAGTTTCTGCCGTTAACTTGGTGTTTCTTTAAAAAAAAGACAAGTTAATTAGCCTACATATTTTCGAAAGCAAGATAAATAATTATAGCCTACAAAGATTTTATAGCCTGGACTCAAAGCCAAGATAAATAATTATAGCCTACAGATTTATGGACTCAAAGCCAAGATAAATATAGCCTACAGATTTATGGACTCAAAGCCAAGATAAATAATTATAGCCTACAGATTTATGGGCTCAAAGCCAAGATAAATAATTATAGCCTACAGATTTATGGACTCAAAGCCAAGATAAATAATTATAGCCTACAGGACTCAAAGCCAAGATAAATAATTATAGCCTACAGATTTATGGACTCAAAGCCAAGATAAATAATTATAGCCTACAGATTTATGGACTCAAAGCCAAGATAAATAATTATAGCCTAGATTTATGGACTCAAAGCCAAGATAAATAATTATAGCCTACAGATTTATGGACTCAAAAGATAAATAATTATAGCCTACAGATTTATGGACTCAAAGCCAAGATAATTTATGGACTAAATAGCCTACAGATTTATGGACTCAAAGCCAAGATAAATAATTAGCCTACAGATTTATGGACTCAAAGCCAAGATAAATAATTATAGCCTACAGATTTATGGACTCAAAGCCAAGATAAATATAGCCTACAGATTTATGGACTCAAAGCCAAGATAAATATAGCCTACAGATTTATGGACTCAAAGCCAATATAAATATAGCCTACAGATTTATGGACTCAAAGCCAAGATAAATATAGCCTACAGATTTATGGACTCAAAGCCAAGATAAATATAGCCTACAGATTTATGGACTCAAAGCCAAGATAAATATAGCCTACAGATTTATGGACTCAAAGTCAAGATAAATATAGCCTACAGATTTATGGACTCAAAACCAAGATAAATATAGCCTACAGATTTATGGACTCAAAGCCAAGATAAATATAGACAATTTATGACTCAAATAAGATAATATAGCCTACAGATTTATGGACTCAAAACCAAGATAAATATAGCCTACAGATTTATGGACTCAAAGCCAAGACAAATATAGCCTACAGATTTATGGACTCAATGACAAGATAAATATAATATAGCCTACAGATTTATGGACTCAAAGCCAAGATAAATAATAACCTACAGATTTATGGAGCCAAGATTTCCTACAGATTTATGGACTCAAAGCCAAGATAAATATAACCCTTTATGGACTCAAAGCCAAGATAAATAATTATAGCCTACAGATTTATGGACTCAAAGCCAAGATAAATAAGCCTACAGATTTATAAATATAGCCTACAGATTTACAAACTCAAAGCCAAGATAAATATAGCCTACAATTTATTTAAATATAGCAGACTCAAAGCCAAGACAGATATATAGCCTACAGATTTAGACTAATGACAAGATAAATATAATATAGCTCAAACAGACTCAAAACCAAGATAAATATAGCCTACAGATTTATGGACTCAAAGCCAAGACAAATATAGCCTACAGATTTAGACTCAATGACAAGATAAATATAATATAGCCTACAGATTTATGGAACTCAAAGCCAAGATAAATATAACCCTATAGATTTCCGGGCTCAAAGCCAAGATAAATATAACCCTACAGACTCAGATTTACAGACTCAAAGCCAAGACAGATAAATATAAAGCATAAATACATTTTACAGACTCAAAGCCAAGATAAATATATAACCTACAGATTTACCAACTCAAAGCCAAAACAAAAAGCTGTACTGAATGGTTTTTTTATCTGCTGGATGGCAGCCATGTAATATCAATGATAAAAAGATGAAATTCTTAAATTCAAGATTCTATTTCAGTACGACAGTTTCCATGTAAGATATGAATCTTTTCATCACAAGAGAAGTAGCTGTCAAACACATGTTCAAAATCCACTGCCTGCCACCATTTGCACAGCTGTCGATTCCAACCACAAGGCAAAACATAAAAAAGATTTTCTTGCTCCAGAGAAATGAGTGTGAAAGCATCCTGATCCCCCAGGTTCCCTTGGAAACGGTACTTTGTTGCGAGATGTGCTAGCGTTCCATTCATAAGAAAATTATTGTAATCTAAGGAATTTCTCATTTTCGTTAAATCTAAGAGCACGACTCCGCTGTTAAAGCCAGTGAGTCCGTTTGGAGGTGGCTCACCCACTTTTGTTCCCAGATTTGCACTGCGAAATTCGTAGAACATATACCTGTAGGTTGGTTGATTCTCCTTGGCGATGCCAATGATGTTTGTGTCGGAAAAGTCGTTGAAGAGAGCGTATAGTTCTGCAATGTCTGATTTGATGACGATGTCGATGTCCAAGATGATGAGCTTTGGTATGTTGTGAGGTAACAGCTTGGGTAAGAAAAGTGACAGGTAAAAATAGGGGTGACTGAAGTCATGTTCGGCTTTTGCCAATGCCATTATTGATGTTTCTCATTCTTTCAATCGTCTCAGGAAATTTGTTGAGGTCATGGTAAGCCATCTATGTATGAGAGAAAAAGAGCTTGTTTATCTTTGATATTCAAGGGTGCTATATAAATATATATAAAAAAACAATAAAGCAAAACACTTTGCAAATTGTCGTTTAAGTAGGTACAAACATGAAAGCGATTTGAGTATCAAAAATCACAAGGTGTGAAAAGCCATAAACAAACTTTCACAGGCATGAACTCATTATTTTCAATACAGTCCTCATTTTTGATACAGTACAGGAGATAAAGCCGGAGCAAATGACGAAAAAAAGTCTTCAGAGTGAGAGAGAGAAAAAGAGAGAGATAGAGATAGAGGGATAGAGAGAGAGAGAGAGAGAGAGAGAGAGAGAGAGAGAGAGAGAGAGAGAGAGAGAGAGAGAGAGAGAGAGAGAGAGAGAGAGAGAGACAGAGACAGAGACAGAGACAGAGAGACAGAGACAGAGAGAGAGAGACAGACAGACAGACAGACAGACAGACAGAGAGAGAGAGAGAGAGAGAGAGAGAGAGAGAGACAGACAGACAGACAGACAGACAGACAGACAGACACAGAGAGAGACAGACACAGAGAGAGACAAACACAGAGAGAGATTGGTTGATTGTTCCGACCGTGACTTCCTTTTACTAAAAACTGTAAGTAGAGTAGTGTAAGTGAGGCCCGTCAGTTATATTGATTGAAAGCCCCGATGCCATGTGTGCTGGACAGGAAAAAAAACCTTGGCTACTATGGTAACTACTTTAAAAAACTAGTTGACAGCTACTCCAGAGTTTTCAATTATAACTAACATTGCAAAACATCTAGGAGTTGCATTACAATAGACACTACTACTAAGTTGCAATGGAAAGAACAACATAGAGCACTATTCAGAAAAGCAAATGGCTGTTTAGCCTTCCTTAAATGAGAAACTTTTACACCTGTCCTCAAAATGTAAAAAGAGAAGTGCTAACAAGGCTTTGGTAAAACCAGTCTTAGATTACATGGTAGCTGTATTTGGGACCCACACCAACAGACTTACATACAAAAAATTGTGAAGATACAAAAGAATGCAGCCTGCTTTGTAACTAATAATTATACATAATACACTAAAGGAAATACCAAAACCTACATAAATCATTTGAAATAAATACCTTAAGAAAAACATAGAGCCAGAGAAAAAGAAAAAAAAAATTCTTTAAGGCTATACATGGCCAACTGTTTATTCCATTAGATCAGCTTTAACTTTTTTAAAATACAAGAACAACCAAATCAGGTTGTCACACATACATGGTTCCATCTTCAAATATTGATTGCCATCTCTGCACCCATTTTACCCTAATACAGTAAGGCTTTGGAATGGACTGCAAACATAAATAAAACTCAGCAATCGCACTAAAAAGCATTTTAAAACAGAATTAGACACATCACTTAAAAATGAAAACCAAATTGGTTAAATTAAAATATGCCCCATAACTTAAGAATTGAGTAGAAAAAGAAGAGGAAGAAAAGAAGAAGAAGAAGTAGAAGAAGAAGAAGAAGAAGAAGAAGAAGAAGAAGAAGAAGAAGAAGAAGAAGAAGAAGAAGAAGAAGAAGAAGAAAAGAAGAAGAAGAAGAAGAAGAAGAAGAAGAAGAAGAAGAAGAAGAAGAAGAAGAAGAAGAAGAAGAAGAAAAAGAAGAAGAAGAAGAAGAGAGTGTACTCTACTCAACTACAGGTTGTCTCCTCAACATAAAACTCTATTTCAACTACAGTGTACAGTGTGAAGTCTACCATAACACTATAAAACACACTCTCACTTGTAAGTCAGTTCATGACAAAAGTATTTTCACATGGTGGTGCGGTGGACCATAATAAGAAATTTTAATGATTAAAATAAAAAGTGTACTATAATAAATATATTATAATATAAATATACATAAAGGTTGTTGCTCAAATAATTTTGTGTCTCACAAAGTTAAAGAGAATTTAAATAAGAAAAAATGCAGAAAAAAAAATTAAAACAAAAGCAATCCAATCCACTATAATGACAAACAACTGTGGCATTGGTGGCCTTGCAGTGAGGCTGTCAGACTTGGGAAAATGAGGTCCAGGGTTTGAATCTTAGCAATGCTAGGTCCGACGTTGTGTTCCTTGGGAAAGACACTCGACCCAGGTAGATGACTAGTTTCCTGTCCAGGAGGTGATTACAATCATCAGTTCCACTTAACGCTATAGAAACCGGGATACACTCTGGCTCTATGGTTATAGGTTGTAATGGCCTTGAAGAAACTTTAATGACGAACAAAACTAAAACTTGTTTCCACTCACATATATAGCAAAATAAAAAGAGAATAATAAATCCAATATTAAATTCTATATCATAAAAATGTCTCATAAATATAGATTTCCTAGTTCTTAATTAGATCAAATAATTGGAATATAATGCGAAGTGACTATTCGCAAGAATCACGAATACCTGAGAGAGAAAAAATTTATGCTATTCATCATTAGAATCGGCTGTCAAGTTGCCGCCTGTGAAGTCCCGTGGTCGACCCAGAAAGCGACAGCGCTTCATCTTGAAGTTAAATCGGCGACACAAAACGGATTTAATTAATAGGAATGTGTAGTGTGTCATGAATGTGGAATGGAAGAGGCTGATAAAAGTGTGTGTGTGGATAGTGTGTAGATGTCATGGGTTTGCTGCGGTAGATGTGTGCGTTGTTTCTACAATACTTGTAAACGTTGTTGATTCTGATGACTTTGTTCTTTTTGTGCCGTGTAAATCAATGATTTATCTCCATGTACTGTACGTATGCATTGTAATAATAATTAATCGTGTTTTGGTAAATTTCTCTAATGTTCGAAATATAAATCATAGATCTAATAATTTTCATGTCATATTTCAAAAAGTTTTACTTTCTTATTGCCATTTGCAAACTCAATGTTGGCCACTTTAAACTTCTCGTTTGTCCCACCCTGCATTTATGAATTTATGGTAGTTTATGGTCTTTGGAGACACACTGTACATGATACATATAATATATCTTCAGATCAAATCACACATGCCACATAGGGGCCTACATCTAGACCTAATGTTGAATCGTAACACAAGATCAAGCTCTAAAATAGATTATATAAATATAAGGGGGAGACATACTTCCACATAGAGAGAGAGAGAGAGAGAGAGAGAGAGAGAGAGAGAGAGAGAGAGAGAGAGAGAGAGAGAGAGAGAGAGAGAGAGAGAGAGAGAGAGAGAGAGAGAGAGAGAGAGAGAGAGAGAGAGAGAGAGAGAGAGAGAGAGAGAGAGAGAGAGAGAGAGAGAGAGAGAGAGAGAGAGAGAGACAGAGAGAGAGAGAGAGAGAGAGAGAGAAGAGAGAGCCAGGCAGACACAGATAGACAAACACAAGACCAAAAAGACAGACAAACACAAGATCAAAAAAGATAGAAGGAGATAGATACAAAATGAGACAGAGAGTACCAAGAAATTTACAAAATGTAGGAGATAGATCTAATTTAAGTAATATAATATACACACACAATACAGAGAGAAAGAGAGAGAGACAAGACCAAGAAAGATAGAAGGAGAGAGGCACACATACACATACATGCATACGAGAGAGAGAGAGAGAGACAGAGAGAGAGAGAGAGAGAGAGAGAGAGAGAGAGAGAGAGAGAGAGAGAGAGAGAGAGCGAGCTCTCCTTTCACCATTAAAATTAATGATGGATAGTGGCAAAGTCTATTCGTCATACTTGCGACTAGCGCGGGCCATTATAATAGAGCATACTTATAATATCTTATATAAACATACTTCTGGTTTCTTTTTGATGTTGATTTCTTCAAAAATCTCCTGAAAGGATGAAAACTTTCCTGGTCACCAAAAACGTGTAGAACTAGATTTAGATGAGGCTCTGCCGTAGTCTCAAGAAGGGATGACAAACAACGTTGCAAGCTTCTCTGAAGGTGATGATCATCATGTGTTCGAAAAAAGATAAACATTAAGTGAATTCTGTTGTCGATATCATCATCTATTGGTCTGAGAAGAGGGTGTGAGTTCATGAACATGTTGGTACTTTGAGATTTAAGCCTGGTTTTGAACGATGATCGGTGAATTTTAACTGATACATGAAAGCTGGAGTATGCGATGATGAGGAAAAATCCACAAGTTACTAGGCCAATGAAAGTAGTGACATACTTGCGTGTAATTTTTTTAAATGCATTGCATAACCTTGGTATGGAACGTTTAATACAGGTGTGCTACATTTTATGCACTTTATGTAGTTTTTGGGAGAGAAGATAAGTTAATGAATGAGATCCGTTTTGCCATTTCGTTCGGCTCGGAGAACGATGACAAAGCTTCATGATGAACTGGCAAAAACATATGAAGCATTTTACCAACTGACGGTGTTGTCTTTCTATTTCAGAAGTTCACATAATCACACAAACTACAACTCTGTATCTAATAAATCCGTTACTATATAGTTCTAAATAAACCTAGGATAAAATACTACTGAGGTAATATAGTCTAGATGTAGATGTATGATATCTATGTCCAGTCTCTACCATGCATCTAATCTAGACATTGCCCCACTTCCTGAATTGTTTACATTCGTATTTCGCAGCAGATTTGTTCTTCCTTCATCCAGCATAGTTTTCACAAATCATATAGTCGTATTAAAATTCAGAAACGGAATCATCAGCAAAATAAAATAACAAAAGAATGGGCCCTATCAATCTTTTGCTTGGCCTACGATAATTAGTTTCATGAAAATTGCATCATACATCTATAGTTATGTCAAATTAATGTGTAGGATTAAAAAAATTCATCTATCAACATTCGTGAGATTGCTGTTTTTTACAATGCTGGCACCAAAACGAAACTTATAAATTATTGTCCGTGTATTTTACAAGAGTCTGATAATTAAAAATAAACACATGACCGTACATTATTATCTATGAGAATTTTAGTGACAGAGTAAAAATAATAACCATAATAATAATAATAATAATAATAATAATAATAATAATAATAATAATAATAATAATAATAATAATAATAATAATAATAATAATAATAAATAATAATAATAATAATAATAATAATAATAATAATAATAATAATAATAATAATAATAATAATAATAATAATAATAATAATAATAGTAATAATAATAGTAACGATAATGATAATAATAATATAATAATAATAATAATAATAATAATAATAATAATAATAATAATAATAATAATAATAATAATAATAATAATAATAATAATAATAATAATAATAATAATAATAATATTGACAATAATAATAACAAAAAAAACATTAATAATATTAATATTAATAATAATAACAACAACAACAATAATAATAATAATTACAACAAGAACAATATGAAGATGATGGTGATGATGATGATGATGATGACGATGATGATGATGATGATGATGATGATGATGATGATGATGATGATGATGATGATGATTAGTCGAAGCAGGAAAACAGTTGAAAACACATCAATAAGAAGCTCCTCAATCTTGGCTATTTACCTCACCAACAAACCACACATGATAATATACTCGTATCCAACTGTTCCGGGACTCGTGAACTGCGATATGGCAGTTGGTGTCAGCACAAACACAACATTTTGAATGACAAAACCAGAAAAAGCGCACAATCTTTCTCTTGACTCCTTCAAACAAATTTAAAGAGCTCAAGTAGGTCACCCAGAAAGAATGCCGATGTTAGCCATGTCCACAAACATCTCTGCAACTATATCAAGTCAAAAGAATCGATCATTTCAGAACTTGAGACAAAGAAGTTAACATCTCAAATAATCAATTTTACTCCGTATTCACTGGCCCCTCATACCCCGACTGGGAGACAAAGTGTGATCATCATAAAAGGGACAAAATCAATGTATACATACCCGGTATATGTGGTGATGAAAATACTGTAAAGTCTCGATGACCACAAAGCAACAGGCCCAGACGGCATGCCAGCGCGAATTCTTAAAATATGTGCAAATGAGCTAACCCCCGTTCTGACCATATATTATTCCAAGCATCACTTGATCTGGGCTTAATATCAGAAGACTGGAGAGTAGCACGCCTTATATCAATCTATAAGAAAGGTGACAAATGTGCCCATAGGCCTACAAACTAACGACCGGTCTCGATAACATCAATCCGCTGCAAGGTACCAGAACAAATAATCGTTAGCACCCTTGTCAACTATCTTGAACAACAACAAAAATCTGACTAACGCTCAACACGGATTTAGAAACAAGAGGTCTGATGAATCCCAATTGATCACAAGTTGGGACCGTGAAAACCATTGACCAAAAAAGTCAAACAGACACCGTATTTCTCGAGTTTTTCAAGGCATTCGATAAGGTTCACTACAAAAGCCTCGTCAACAAAATGAAATCTTACAGCGTAGCAGAAAACGTGACAAAAAAAAAAGATTGAAGCTTTTCCTTAAAACAGAACCCAAACGGTAGTGCTTGATGGAAAAGAATCAGAACTCAAACGGTAGAGCTTGATGGAAGAGAATCAGAGTCCAAATGGTAGTGCTTGGTGGAAGAGAATCAGAACCCAAACGGTAATGCTTGATGGAAGAGAATCAGAACCCAAACGGTAGTGCTTGATGGAAGAGAATCCGAATCCAAACGGTAGTGCGTGATGGAAGAGAATCAGAACCCAAACGGTAATGCTTGATGGAAGAGAATCAGAACCCAAACGGTAATGCTTGATGGAAGAGAATCCGAATCCAAACGGTACTGCTTGATGGAAGAGAATCAGAGCCCAAATGGTAGTGCTTGATGGAAGAGAATCAGAACTCAAATGGTAGTGCTTGATGGAAAAGAATCTGAACTAGCTCTGGCTTAGATCTGGAGTGTCTCAAGGAACAGTGCGTGGGCCTCTGCTCTTTTTAGTCTACATTTAATATATGATATGCCTGATGGGCTGAGTGAAAACACCAAATTACGATTATTTGCTGATGGCAGCCTCCTGTACAGAAAGATCAAATGCCTAGCCAATGCCAAAGACCTGCAAGAAGATCTCAATAAGCGTCAGGACTGGGAAAAGAAATGGAAGATGAAATTTCATTCCTAAAAAATGTCATGTTATACGTATAACTAACAAAAGAAAATGATTATCAACGACTACTACACACGGTATACAAAGAAAAACTGGTATACAAGTTAAGTTCAACAAAGTACATAGGGTCACAATTGATGAAAAACTAAAATAGAACGAGCACATCGATTGCATTACCAACAAAGCAAACAAAACCCTGACCAACTTCCGTGTCCAAGACCAATTTTTAGAATACAACAGCTTAGTGTGGGGCCTGCACAATATGAAGAAAATAAACAAGGTGGAACAGGTGCAAAAAAGAGCAGCACGATTTGTCACTAGGAATTACGATCAGGATACACCATATGTCAACTTCGTAAACGATCTCCAATGGTTACAACTACAAAAGAGAAGAACCAAAAACAAACTCACAACTCATAATCTTCTTCAAAGCTAGATCTATAATGATCAATTCATTTGAAATACCAATAAATGAGCCACTTCTCTAACAAACTCACCAACACAAGAAACTCTTCCAATAGTTTTGCAATGCCAACATCAAGAACAGACACATCTGTACTCATTTTATCCATCAACAATAAAGCTCTGGAACAAACTCCCAGCAAAAATTAATGGATGCCAAACCATTGAGATATTCAAAGCCTTAGGACATCTGTAGAAGACGTTAATAGGAGCAGGCAATTGTGTTTAACTGGCAACGCCATTCTTAACTATGAAGTTGTGGCCTGAAACAGGAAGGAAAAAAAGCATATATTACATCAAACTGCAGTTGTTATTGTCACTATAATGTCGCCCCGTCATAATATCATATACGTATAATTCTTTATTAGATTTATCTTGTGATGAAGTCGCATTATCGACATTCTATGCAAGCCTCGGATAAACTTTTGTTTCATTAAAAAAAAAACATCCAAAATCACCGGTACTGGGCTCGGTGAACACCGGTTTTTAACAGCCAATCACAGGTAGGATTTTGATGATGTGGTGACAACGGAAGTTCTCTGACAGACGCTTTTAATTCAAGTTTTCGATTCGCGTCAAAGTAAGACTGAAAATTGTAATGTTTTCCTCAGCTTTGTTGATTTATATACTTTAAAGCATTGTTATTGGGAACGGAATGTATGCATTTTCTTCTAAGATTTGTTTAGTCTTTTTATCCAGAATTATGAATAGAATGCGTAACAAAGAAGATCATCAACATAAACATGTTCATGCCATGATTATGTTAGAAACCTAGAGAGATGAGTTGCGTGTTGTTACTTGCACAATTCTGATAATAATCCTGATATGTTGTCAATTTGGACATAGATTATAGCACGAAAGACAAAGATTTTATTTGTGTATTTGAAAAATTAAAAGATCAAGACCTAGATTTAGATTATTTCTTTTTGGTTTTAAATATACTAGATCTAGATTATAGATAGGCCTACTTAATATTAATAGGCAGGCCTAAGTCAAGTTTGAGCAGGAATGAGTAGAGTACCATAGTTGAGACCCTGCCCTTATTTTTAGAACTGTTTGTCATTAATGATGGATAGTTCTTGCAACTACCGTCATTAATGACGGATGGACATTGTCACTCAGGGCAACTGTGACTCTTTGTCAGAGTAGCACTTATTTTATTTATAAATATTTAGCTTGGCATTCATCATTAATAATTAATGTAATCATGAATGATGGCCCTCAGCATGGTTTCAGTTAAATTAGGAATAAACTTTGTACTTTTGTAATTACTTATATAGATTTTAATATCTAGATTGTAATGATAATACCTTGGTTTTTTTACATAATATTATAATTCATTATATTTTCCTCCTGGTGTTGACAAATTACAGATGAATATAGTGGATTGTAATGATTCAAGATTCAACATTAGACCTAGATCTAGACGTGGCGTGTGTGATTTGATCTACATGTCTCTCTCTCTCTCTCTGTCAGTCTTTATGTGTTTAGATTCTTGGTCTTATTCTCTCTCTCTCTCTCTCTCTCTCTCTCTCTCTCTCTCTCTCTCTCTCTCTCTCTCTCTCTCTCTCTCTCTCTCTCTCTCTCTCTCTCTCTCTCTCTCTCTCTTCTTTCTCTTTCTCATTGTCTTGTATGTATGTGTATCTATCTCCTTCTTCTTTTCTTGGTCATGTGTTTCTCTCTGTGTCTGTCTGTCTGTCTCTCTCTCAGTCATGTTTGTGTAGTGTGTCTCTCTCCTTTCTGTCTTTCTTAGGTCTTGTGTCATGATTCAACATTAGGTCTAGATATCTTGTTTTTTCTCAAGTTTCTTTAATTGTATGAAATCCTGTTATGCGTCAAAAGCTGAGCCTGCAGCAAGGTAACAGCCAATTTTACATACAGATGAAGTGGTCAGCTCGGCAATGAATGAAAGATGTACGCTGAGAACAATGAAATAAATTTTTTTTTGGAAAATGAGGTCTGCATTTTTTTCTTAAATGGTGATAACAATCTTTCCACATTATTTTACGTTGTTTTGCCTTCTTTCTTACTGGGTTAAAACTGGAAGTTCTCAACACAAATTCTCTTTATTTCAATAAAAGCTCTCATTCTAATAAAAAATAGATGTTGTGTGTTCCATACAATAACTAACAGAAATCTTTTGTGATCATATTTTGTCTTATTATAGTGGGTGGTTGTAAGGAAAATTTAGGACATTCCTTGGCTAGTTCAATGTCTCAAACTTTGGTGATATCTTCACACACTCTTTATCTTCATTTTCTTAAGGTTTCTTTTTGTTGTTGATAGAACATTCTTTTAATTTTCTTTTCTTTTTGCTTTGGACGATAGGTGGGGCCTATCATTTTCCTTTCAAATTCACTAGATCTATCTGTAAGGTTTCTCAGCTGACTAGCATTACTGCAATCCCTAGAGACAAATTGAAGCACAAGCAATATGTTCTCACCAACAGTTGCTTGTAGCTCTCCTGACATCATGACTCTTTTAACTTACAGCTATTTCCACGATATGACAATATTGATGTATTGTATCTTTTATGCATGGTTGCTACCTATCCATCCAGCACTGATTTTTTCCCCTGCCTTCAATTATCATACATTTGAATTTGATTTATTTATTGTAAAACTGATTGTTGTGTGTCAAATATTTTGAAATATTCTCACTTTTAACTTGGAATCATTTGTATCGGTCATTTTTATTTGCTGACAGGATCGAAAAGAAAGAAATGTAGTCCATAACATTGTTCTTATTTATTTAATCATTCTGGTATGTTACTTCCAGAAATCTTGCCATTTATTCTCTGTTGACGAAATGAAATGTTATTTCTTCATTCGTTCATTTATTATCATTACAGACTCCTTCAGCATGGAGGATCAACTGAGATCTCAATGTAGGAATCTACTGGATCAGCTTCAATCCTCTCAGATAATTCTCGGTAAATTTTTGCCACCCTCTGCGAATAAGGAGGGCATTCGCAGTGAAAACAATGTTGCACTCGAAGCCAAAAATAATAACGCAGACTCAACTCTTGGCACGTTGGATTATGGCACAGCTCTGAAACCGGCTTATGCGAGATAAACTCAGTGGCTTATCCAGAATAGCACAGACTTTATCAGATCAACATTCGTATACAAGAGAAGGTACCGATCTCACGTCTCAGTCAACCTTGGGAAAACTCAGCAGTTTAGATTTATTGGAAAGGGTCAGCGCATCTGATGAATCAAGACATGACGTTCTTAAGACTATGAACTCAAAAAGCAATGGTACTTCAGGTGCTTGTGATAAATTGAGAAATGGAGTTCTTGAGACCATGAATGATAATCGTTTTGATACGAGTACAAAGAAATCCATTCTCACCTGCCGTGATGAAACGCAAAAAACATCCATGTCTTCCTGGTACCCTGCCACACCCAATACCATCCAAAAGCGTCAACTTATCGATCGGCACACAAATGTACCATCAAAACTCAATGACGATGAACTGCAAGAGTTAAATAATGAGAGGCTGTTGAACTTCAGCTACTGCCATATAAATGTTGATGATGATATCATGCAGTTGAAATCACTTCCTCAAACTATAGATGACACGGAAAATGAAAAGGTGGACATGAAAAAACATTTGATTGAAAAGGGTGGGAAAAGTTCAACGTCTTCTTCATCCAAATTGCAGGAGACTTCGTCATCATCATCACCAAGTGTTTCTTGTAAGAAAAATTTCACAGAACAGCTTCAGGACGATGGAAACAGCAGGAATTATAACAGTTGGCTGAAGGAAACGACCATCAAACCAAAAACTCTTTTGAACTCATCGGCCTACTACAGTCTCAATCCAAACAGAAAGGTATGAATGTCATTATTCTTTTTCCCCAGCTGTCAGGTCTGCCACAGTCATTGGTGATATCAGATCTTTCTAGTCGTCTTTGCTGTGTGTTCGTCTCGTCAGCTCTGTTGTTTTTCTTCGGGTGATGCTTCTGGTCATGTATTTGCTTAGAATGTGTGTAAGTGTATGTCATGCGCTGTCTTCTTCTGCTTCATGTTCCTTTAACTCTGCAACTCGTCACTAGCCTTTAAATACTTTCGTTACGATTGTTCTCATGACTGAGTGTTCATATTTTGACATTCCATATTTGATAAAAGTGTGTTTTGAATTGAATAGAAGAAATAAATCCTGTAAGAAAATTTTAATCTGGCTAAACAGCTAGTTACATGAGACTTGTAGTTTTATAACAAAAATGACTATTGTAATGCACTTCTGTCTGGTGTCTTTGATGAACATCTTCAGATATTACAAATACAGTCAAATCCGATTTATCTGTTAGTCACAATTTTGTCGAGATCGCAACTTTCCCCAAGAAAGACCATTAATTCTATGCATAAATGTCACCGGTTAATTGCGACTCATTTTTGATAATCACAACCCCCAGTATCTCCTTGCCTCAGATTTTCGATAAAAATAATGTGACATTCTGTTTCAGGATTCGTCAAGGGTTCGATTTGATTCAACTGCAAGCATTGATCCTCCGGTGTTAGATCAGCACCTGTTGGGCTATGACTGGATAGCTGCGTTATTGGATAATGATCCAAACTTGGTCAACCAATCAGAGAGCTTTTTCGATGACATCAGGGATTTCCGTAAAGCATTTAAAGATGAATGCTCAAACCGCTTTTACATGGAGTAAGTACTGCTTTTTGTTGAAATAAACAAATTAAATGCATTTTATGGCTTTTTGTAGAGTTATGAAGGGAAATGATTTCTTGATCTTGTCTGGAGCAGAAGAATTTATAAATCATAAAGGAGGTGTGTCCCTATGTTTCTGCTTACATTTTATGTATTTTTTAATTGGGATGTAAGTTGCTATACAGAACATATACAGAAATGTTGTTGAATTATTATTTATCACCCCTTATATTACTAATAACACTAACACCTATCTGAGCTTTAAAAAAAAAAGCAGCAGATATTAGATTTACTAGTAAATATAAAATCATAACAAATGTATTTTATTGCAACCCATACGCCGGAAGGTAGAATGGAAACTGATAAAGCGAGAAAATAATTTCTTACAAACATTTTTGCCTGAGTGATAATAATAATGGATATGTATACTGCTACGATACTTATTAAATATAATTTATTCTTTTTTGTGTGTTCATCGGTATGTATTATTAGTATGAACACATGAAGAGAGCCCATTATGTTTATTTTCCAGGAAATCCTCTTCCTGCTTTTTGATCACCCAATGCTAATTCATCTCATTATGCTTGGTATATACAGTGGATGCCGCATAAGTCGATGTTCAAGGGACCTATTAAAAAAGATTGACTTTATGTAAAAACAATTGACTTAAGCAATTGCTCAGTTACCTCCCCTGACAAGATTGTAATTGTCTGGGTAGTATTGCTAATTACTGACTGCTGACGTGTGCTCACATGCATGTGTTGTAGTACAAGTTTGTAATACATCAACATCGTACGATGTGTTACGTACTGTATTACACAGCGTGTTGAACAAGGACGCATAATATAACATTTTACTGTTTGCGGACCGTGAAAAAGATCGACTTGAAAGGCATGTTACTTGAGTCGATGTCGACTTAAGGCAGTTTTTTATTAAATAAAAAAATGTGTGGGGATGGGACCGTGAAAAAGATCGACTTAGATAAAATTGACTTATTCAAAGTCGACTTATGCAGCATCTACTGTAATATGATTTGTCATGACAATCCTTAAGTAATGTTTTTCATTTCTAACTGTTTGTGGGTGGCTGGCGGGCACTGCTGGTAGGCCCTACTTCGTTCATTTCCCTTTTTCATATATATTTATCTTTTATCTTGCCAATCCTCTTAATTCACCCTGAAATCACAACATATTATATATGGTGAACGGGTAAATTTCAATGAAACAAAGTATTTCTTTACTGTTCTTATTTCCCCCTCATCCCAGGACGCCTTACACCTTGGTGGACACGGAACCAGAACCCGTAGTAGACGCCTGACGGAGCCGAGTGAGTTGTTTCTGGCTTTTTGTCACTTTTTTCTTTCTGGTTTGTTTTTCTCTCTTTTGTGTCCACAATATCGATGCTTGGGTCAAACTTTGAAGTTTCTTAGACAGCTTTTTGATGGCAGTAAAAGAAAAAATGGATTTATAGTCCTTATCCCAGAAAAAGTGCAGGCTCACCGACTGTACCTATGAGGCGTTGTAGCTGAACCGCAGTGTTGTGAGCTGGTAATCATAATGACCCAGGTTCAAGCCCCACGGCAAGAGGATACAATTCCCGGCTCCAGGCCCATCACCGATTTTCATGCCAATCATTAGCGGAAGCACGTTGCTTCATTTTCATGACGAACTACAATTTCCCTTTGATCCGTGAGGTCCTACTACTCACATGAGAAGATTTCAGATTTAAAAGTCAGAACCTTTTTTATTTCCTTTCAGATTTTTTAGTCTGAAATCTACTATCGCATTTGTTGTGAAATAGCCTTTCTCTGAGGCATTTGGAATAGATTTCTGAATCAGCATAGAATTAGACAATCAATGTTGGGATGTACTGATTTACATCTTGCCTCTCTGCAGTCATACGGTTCAGTTGTGAATGTGATCTGTGATCGATGATTTTCATTCTTTCATTCCAGGAAAATCGAAGCTATGCCATTTTACATTTCCTATCGCGTTATTTGCAATTTCTGTTATCCTATTTGTGGGTTATTGTGATTTAATAGTCTAATCTAGATCTAGATAAGATTAATATCGATCTGCTTGAGTAAAGTGACCTAGATTCTAGATCTAGATATTTTATTTATGACGGCTTGACAGCCCTAGACCCTAGCTTTGGGCTATAAGGAATTCTTGGTTTGTATATCAGCGTATAAATAGATCTAGCTTGTTAACAGATGAAAATTATTTCTTGCTTGGCATTCCAGAGAAATTGAGATCTAGATTCTAGTCGGATAGAGATCTTGAAAATAAGCGCACACGTGGTTGATCTAGATCTGGATTCTTGACAGACAGGCTTTTTCATGATAGATCTGGCTTCAATCTATTAAGATCTAGATATATCTAGAAACTATGAGAGTAGATTTAGATGTCTAGGTCTAGAATTTGTCACACCCATTTTCTTCAATAACTTTATGAGAGCTAGAGTAAGATTTCTAGATCTATACTTGGTAGCCTAGTTAATGAAATCAGAATTGATTTAGAATTTTGCTATAACTGTTATAATAACAAACAACATTTATTTGGGCTGGTACACCTGAAAAATATTGGAGCATCCACGCTATTCACCTGAGCTGGCCCCTGAGACTTCTATATTTTCCCCAAGATGAAGAAATGAACACCTTTGTGGCAAAGATTTGAATCAAAAGGAGACATTAAACTTGCCATGAAAGACTCGATCAGGTACCTTGATTAAGTCACTGCATTTGACAGTTGGTTACGACCAATTCAACAGTGCATTGATAATGGCAGTGGTTACGTTCAATAGGGCATAAGATAAAGGAAGGTTATGCCAAATTTCATGTAATTTGTTTAAATAGCTTTCAATTTATGAAAGGAATGTGGGAAACTGACGTATGAAATGGACATCATACTTAGGCCTACTGCTTTTTTTAGGGCATATTTCATCCACTAGTGCCGTCCATTTTTCACGGTCCTGGGCTATCTCTTTTAGCTCCTGCCAGTCATATCCCATCTTCTTTGCTTTTGCCTCCAGGTCCCTTTGGTGTTTGGTGGTCTTCCTCTCTTTCTCCCTGCGAATTTCAGGTCAGAGCCTGCCTAGTGGTGTTTTGTTTAGGCTTTGTCAGTGTGAGACCTATCCACCACCATCTTCTCTATCAAATGTCTTCCTTGACAGAAAGGTTGGAGCTTTTTCCCCAAAGATGTCTGTTTCTGATGTTGTGAGGCCAGTATATTGGGAGGGTTTTTTGTAAGCAGCTGTTGAGAAATGTTTGGTGCTTCCCAATGGTGGTCTTTGTTATTCTCCAAGTCTTTTCTCAACACAAAATGATGACAGATTTGATGTTAGAATTACAGAGAGGCAGATTTTGGTGTTTGTGAAGATATATTTAGATCAGTACAAAAGATTTTGCTTGTACTGTTTAAAGTTGTTAGTACCGATGAATTATGTACTGGAATTCTGATGATCTCTCTCTCTCTCCCCCCCCCCCTCCTCCCCTCCAAATTACAAATGGGTAGATTGTTATTCTGTGCTGTGGTTTATCTTCTCTGATGTCAAAATTTTGATAGTTTTTCTTCTTTGAGGTACCAATTCTTTGTTCTTTTTACCTTTTTTCTTACTACTGTCAGAACACAGTTTATAATGGGAAAGTTTTAATGTCAGTCTAGACATTCGCATTTGAGTCTGATGATTAAAACATACAATTGACCAATCAAAACATCTTTTGTGTCAATATTTGACGTGAGTTAATCAACTTTTGTGCCGGACGCAGGCTGTCTTTGTCAGTCTTTCAGTCAGTGGAGAACTTGAACAAGGGTACACATGACTGTTTCAAGTTTTGAGACAACCCTTTGACCTCATGTTTCAAGGTTTGAGACAACCCTTTGATCTCATGTTTCAAGGTTTGAGACAACCCTTTGATCTCATGTTTCAAGGGTTGAGACAACCCTTTGATCTCATGTTTCAAGGTTTGAGACAACTCTCATATTTGAGACAACCCTTTGACCTCATGTTTCAAGGTTTGAGACAACCCTTTGACCTCATGTTTCAAGGGTTGGAGACAACCTGACCTCATGTTTCAAGGTTTGAGACAACCCTTCTCATGAAGGTTTGAGACAACTCCTCATGTTTCAAGGGTTGAGACAACCCTGATCTCATGTTTCAAGGGTTGAGACAACCCTTGATCTCATCTCAACCTTTGAAACTAGATATCAAAAAGAGAGCTGTAATCTACCAATTCAGCTGCATGTTTTACAATATTGTTTCGTTTACTATCACTAATGAATCTAAATTTTTCTTGCACATTTCAGAGGTCCGTCCCTACGTCGTTAACGACAGGCTATTCACAGAGCCCCTGAAAACAGGCATCATCGACTACGAGGATGACGGAAGGCGCAAATCCAAAGAAAGTCGAAAGGAACCGACAGACAAAAATCCCGATTTGTGAGGTACGTTACATTGACAAACTATAATTCGTTTTTTTTTTGGGGGTGTCCCTTTTTTTTCTTAGATCAGGGACATTTGTTATGTAATGTATGTGGCAAAAAGTTCCAAAAGACCTGGGCATCAGACGTGTGAAGAAAATTACGGCTTCTCTACCATAAATCCAGCTTAGTGAAGCAAAAAGGAAGAAACTATGGTGCATGGCCAAGTAACATTTTTCAGGAAGAGTCCATTTTTCAGACATTGACCCTCGGAATTGGAGATGTAGAAGAGTTCAGTTTTCAGTCACTGACCCTCGGAATTGGAGGTATGGCAGAGTCCATTGTTTCAGATATTGGGGGGGGGGGGGGGGGGGCACCTGAAGTGATTATTTTTACTTTTGAGTTTGGGTTTGAAAGTTCAAGCCGGGTATATCATTGTATATATTCCTTTGAATCAGGTTGTTTTGGATAAGCAGGGGATTAGCCCACTGTACCCTAGGTAGATGGTGGGGCTGCCACCTTGAGGCCCCCTACCGGGCCTTGTTATTTTCTGTCAGGGTTAACTCCCTTAGCCTTTAGTCATTCAAGACCAGCCTGCAAGGCAGCAGATTGTTATTTTTTTGTCAGGGTTAACTTTCTTAGCCTTTGGTCAGTCAAGACCGGCCTGCAAGGCAGCAGGTAGTTTTCTTTCAGTTTTAACTCACTTAGCCTTTGGTCAGCCAAGACCTGCCTGCAAGGCTGCAGGAGACTCGTGCAAGGTGGGATCATCTACTCCCCGTACAGGTGCTTACCTGTCCACTGCCTGAGTACAGATCAATTATTAAAAGTAACAAGTAATCCAGAGGAGACAGCTGAAGATGTAGATATATCAATGGAAGAAATCCAAACAGCTATAAGAAAAGTGAAATTAGGAAAAGCCCGAGGAGCAGATCAAGTTTATCCAGAAATGATTAAAAACCAGGGGAGAGAGGCAGACAAACTTACTAAATGCAATATGTCAACAAGCATGAAAGTCCAAACAGCTGCCAGACGACTGGAATAAGGGAACGGTAATACCAATACATAAGAAAGAATCAACTATGGAATGCTCAAACTATAGCGGGATATCACTACTTAGCGTTCCAGGAAAAGTTTATGCCAGGATTCTGGAAATGAGACTAAGGAAAAAGTAGAGGATCAGATTGAAGACCACCAGAGTGGATTTAGACCAGGAAGAAGTGTACAATATCACATATTTACAATTAGACAAATAAGGCAAAAATTCCTTGAGAGAAACATTGACCTGTGACTGTGTTTTATTGACTTAGAAAAGACACTGTGACTGTGAGGAGCGACACACTATGGCATTCCTTAAAGAACACAATGTAGAGAGCAAAATTTAATAGAAGCCATTAAAAGTTTTTACAACAAACCAACATGTGCAGTGAGAGTAGCTGGAAATATATCTGAAGAATTTGATGTAGATATAGGAATAAAGGGTTGTAATGCACTCTAAGTCCTCTTTTGTTTATCACATCTATGGATTCAGTTGCAAATGCATCCTCAAAAATGAAGAAAATGAATGTAGGTATGAGGAAGCTCAAACCAGTAAATGTATTAATGCTTTCATTCGCTCAAGATTTAGTTCTGTTTCGAAAATCAGAAAGGGACCTCCAGTCAAATATGAACATAATGAATAATGAATTTTATTAAATAAAAGAGGAATGAGTAAATGCAAATAAAACAAAAACAATGCTAGTAACTAGGGAAGCTAAAACACAAAATCTAAAATTAGGCAGGGAGAATTTAGAACAAGTTCAAAGGTATAATTACTTAGGAGTAATGATTCACTCAGAGGAAAAACTAAGAGAAGAAATCAGCCAGAGAATCAAAAAAGCAAGTGCAATATATAACCAGCTAGGAAAGGTATTTGTAGTTAAACAAGAATTGTCAACAAAAAACCAAAATGGCAGTATACAACACAGTTTATTGTCCTGCTTTCCTCTATGGCAGTGAAACCTGGACCTTAGACAGTAGGGAATACAGTAGAGTGCAGGCAGCCGAAATGAAATATCTAAGAAGAGTAGTAGGGAAAACTAAAAGAGACAAAATTAGAAACACAACAATAAGAGATCAAACCAAAGCAGATAGCATAAAAACTAAGATAGAAATGAATCAACTGAGATGGTTTGGGCATGTTAACAGAATAAATGACAATAGAAAATATAAAAGAGGCATTAACGCAAAGAAATTTTACTTTCACGGAAGGAAACAGAAAATGTCAGGACAGGGCAGCCTCGAGAAAGATCATTCGGGCATCTAAAACCCATACACCGGAAGGTAGAATGGAAGCTGATAAAGAAAGAAAGAGTTTGTGCATGGGTTTTTGCTTTTAGTATGTACATGAGTAACTGTCAAAAGAAAATAATACTAATACAAAACAAATGCTTCAGGCAAGTTTTCCTTGTTGTAGCAGCTCCCTTATTCTTTCAACAGTCTCTGGTATTGTTACTAATGTAAAGAGGATTATAAATCTAGGTTTAGATGTGCACTGTTGTGAAAACAGACGTCAAAACGACCAGTTTTTTGTTTGTTTCCTCTATTCTTATACTTGTGGGCGTGTTACATACACACTGACATGCAACGCCTCTTACATCACATAGCGATGGGCCGAAGCAACGAGCAGTGTCGGCAGTAGCCAAGTGAACTTGGTTTTGCCACATTTGAAGATTTGCTGCCAATATAAGGGTTTTTACTGCTATATTCTCAGTCAGTGTTAGGGTAATTTACATCAACATTTTGACTGTTTTTACCTATCCGCGCTTACAAAATATTTTGTAAAAGAACTATTATACGTCATACAGACATTTTCTGTCATAAACTTGTAGATAAATGATCGTTCTACCCGAAAATGCAATGAACAGAAAATCAACCTTTTGGTCCGAAACTCGTTTCAGACATTAATCCTTGCAATTGGAGATGTGAAAGAATTTGTCATTTCAGACATTAACCCTCGGAATGGGAGATGTGGAAGAGTATTGTTTCAGACATTAATCCTCGGAATGGGAGATGTGGAAGAGTCTATTGTTTCAGACATTACCCCTCGGAATGGGAGATGTGGAAGAGTTTGTCGTTTCAGACATTAACCCTCGGAATGGGAGAAGTGAAAGAGTTTGTTGTTTCAGACATTAACCCTCGGAACGGGAGATGTGGAAGAGTCTATTGTTTCAGACATTAACCCTCGGAATGGGAGATGTGGAAGAGTATTGTTTCAGACATTAATCCTCGAATGGGAGATGTGGAAGAGTTTGTTGTTTCAGACATTAACCCTCGAATGGGAGATGTGGAAGAGTTTGTCGTTTCAGACATTAACCCTCGGAATGGGAGATGTGGAAGAGTTTGTCGTTTTAGACATTAACCCTCGGAATGGGAGATGTGGAAGAGTATTGTTTCGGACATTAACCCTCGGAATGGGAGATGTGGAAGAGTATTGTTTCAGACATTAATCCTCGGAATGGGAGATGTGGAAGAGTTTGTTGTTTCAGACATTACCCCTCGAATGGGAGATGTGGAAGATTCTATGCCTCCTTAACCCTCGGAATGGGAGATGTGGAAAGTTGTTGTTTCAGACATTATCCCCTCGGAATGGGAGATGTGGAAGATTCTATGCCTCCTTACACATACAAAGCCTTAGAAAGCAAAACAAATTGAAGGAGAATGAAAAAAACGAAAAAAGGGAAGAAGAAAATATAGAAAAAAACAAGATGAAGGAGAAAAAAAAGAGAATGGAGAAGAAAACGACCATGAAGGAGAAAAAAGAAGAAAAAGTAGAAGAAGAACAGGAAAAAACAGAAAAAGCAAGGAGAAGAAAAATTAAGAAAAGGTGAAGAAATAAATAAAGAAAAAAAAAGATGGAGGAGAATAATCTATCTATATTCTAATTCTAGATCTAAACGATCTCAGAGAGAGAGAGAGAGTAAAATATTAATATTAGATCGAGATGAGGAAGGAGAAGAAGAAAAAAAAGATTAACGGGAAGAAGAAGAAAAAGAATAAAGTACAAAAAGATGAAGGAGAAGAAGAAAAAAACAATAAGAATAAAGGGAAGAAGAAGAAAAAAATAAGAAAAAATTGAAAACAAGATGAAACAGAAAAAAGAAGAGAATGGAGAAGAAAACGACCATGAAGGAGAAGAAGAAGAAGCAAAAGAAGATGAAGGAGAAGAAAACGTAAGAAAAGGAGAAGAAAGGAAGAAAAGAAATATAAAGAAAACAGAAGATGACGAAAAGAATAATAAGAAAGAGAAGAACACTAAGAAAAGTGCACTTAAAGAAAAGAAAAGATGAAGGAGAAGAAAAAAAAAGAAGAAATATGAAGAAGAAAAGATGAAGAAGAAATAGGAGAAGAGGAAAAACGACAGAAGGAGAAAACGCTAGGAAAGAAGAAGATAAAAGAGAAGAAAAAGAACAAAAAGAAAAGGATAAGAAGAAGACAAAAGAAGTTCTAGACATTAACCTTTGGAATTGGAGATGTGGAAGAGTGCATTGTTCAGACATTAACCCTTGGAATTGGAGATTTGGAAGAGTCCATTGTTTCAGACATTAACCCTTGGAATTGGAGATTTGGAAGAGTCCATTGTTTCAGACATTAACCCTTGGAATTGATGTGGAAGAGTCCATTGTGTCAACATCAACCTTTGGAACTGGAGAAGTGAAATAATCCGTTGTTTTAGACATTTACCCTCGGAATGAGATATGTGAAAGAGTCCATTGTTTCAGACATTAAACCTTGGATTGGAGGTATGGTAAGGTCACTTATTTCAATCAATAAGTCTTTATTTATCTTGAATATCACGAAGAAAATTCATGTTAGTTGTATTATATATAGTAATATTATTACACTTTTTCTATTTCTGATTTAAATTTTCTTCATTTTCCCATGCGCCACAGAGTCAGCATTCCCAGATCCACCCTACAGACGCCTTACAGGGTCAAAGCTCACCGTCGGGGGGAAGTTTTGACGGAAGTGATTCCTGTGCTTTGATGGATGTGAGTATTTATTTAGTGGCCGTATGGCCATATATTTCAATAACAGGTGAATTTTGCATTTTAAATGTTTTATTTTTTTAGTCTGTTTTAGTGGGTTTTTTTCTAACTCATTGCACTGTCCTTTGCATTTGTTGTTTATTTTAATTTTGCATAAGAAAACAAAATGAGAGCAGAAAACACACTATTGCCTCCCAGCTACTACTGAATGGTAAAACTTGTGAAAATGATCTACTTGTGACACCTATTATACTTGATGCCACATAAATTGGAATATGCTTTTAGCTATGTGGGCCTCTTGTGGTGCCAATGGCCGAGTAGTTGGGACTTGGGATCATGGGGTCCCGGGTTTGAATCCTACTAGCCAGCTAGGCCCAATGTTGTGTTCCCTGAGAAACATGCATTTTCTCCCACTTGACCCAGGTGTAAATGGGTACAAGCACTAGCTTGGGAGTAAAACCTGTATCAGACTAGTGTTCTGCCCTGTCCAGGAGCTGATTATTATCACCTTTTCGCTTCACGCTATAGAAACCGGGATTTCTATTACGGGTGGTCTCTATGGGCTGTAATGTAACTGCCTTAAAGGAACTTTTACTTTACATTTGCTTGCTTCAATTTCTATTACATCTACAAACTTCAGTACATTTGCTTGGTTCAATTTCTATTACATCTACAAACTTCAGTGCATTTGCTTGGTTCAATTTCTATTACATCTGCAAACTTCAGTACATTTGCTTGGTTCAATTTCTATTACATCTACAAACTTCAATTTGCTTGGTTCAGTTTATATTACATTTTCAGCATTTTGGTTGGTTCAATTTCTATTACATCTACAAACTTCAGTACATTTGCTTGGTTCAATTTCTATTACTTTTACAAACTTTACATTTGCTTGGTTCAATTTCTATTACTACCAACTTTTTGCTTGATTCAATTTATATTACAAAACTTCAGAGCATTTGCTTGATTTAATTTCTATTACTTTTACAAACTTCAGTGCATTTGCTTGATTTAATTTCTATTACTTTTACAAATTCCAGTGCATTTGCTTGATTTAAAATTTCTATTTGTTTGACTTAATTACAAATTTCAGTACATTTGCTTGATTTAATTTCTATTACTTTTACAAATTTCAGTGCATTTTTCTTGATTTAATGTCTATTACATTTACAAACTTCAGTGCATTTGCTTGATTTATTTAATTTCTATTACATTTACAAACTTCAGTGCATTTGCTTGATTTATTTGCAAATTTCTATTACATTTACAAACTTCAGTGCATTTGCTTGGATTAATTTCTATTACATTTACAAACTTCAGTTTTAATTTCAAACATTCAAACTACATTTCAATTTCAAACTTTCAGTGCATTTGCTTGGTTTTCTATTACTTTCTAATTTCTACTGATAGTCTTCCACGCTTTGTGAAAATGATTTATGTTTGAGAATGGTGCCGTGGGTGTGTGACAGCCTTCTTGTGGATTGTCTTCTAAGCTGAAGTGTAAATAGTGTGAAATGTTCAAAGGTGGCATTCTCTTTCTTACTTTTAGGATTTTTGGCAGAAATTGACTATTACCATTACCTTATTTAAAAAAACGAGTAGAAAAAACATTTTTTTATGATTATAATTTCATCTCCATCTATTTATAATTTTAAAAATCCATCTATTTAAAAACCATTTTTTTAAAATTATTGAACTATATTATGACACCATCTTCATTTAAAAAGAAACATTTTTTGACCTTTTCATCATTTATCAGCATTGCTTGCTGGGATGGGAGAACACCCGGCCAGTGATGATGCCTTCGGCCAAGTCGATGGACCTTAACACAGAGGCTGGAACTCGGATTGATTCAGAAACCACGGTGAGTGAGATACATTCAAACCTTGTTATATCACCAACTGTTGTGCAGCGGTTACTTGGCGTTAGAACAAAAACGTCTTTGTTTAGCAATGTGATGTGGGAGATAATCAATATTCGACTAATTAAGTAGAATAAAAAGGATCACTGACAAGACAATATAAGCCTACTGCATGTGAAAAGGCTATTGTAGTATTCATGCAGTGGACAGGTGAACATCTGTACGGGGATTAGGCGATCCCGCCCTCTACAAGCTATTAGAGGTAAATATTAAACCAAAAGGAAGAGAAATTAAATTATTAATAACTTATTGACCAAACAAAGACACCACCAAAGAAGAAAAAGATATCTTCGAAAAAGGATTTTACAAATAGCTGCAGAGAATCTCTAACCCAAACAGGAACTAATGGTTTTAGGAGATTTAAACGCTAGAGTAGGCAACAAGGTTGAAACATGAGGAGGAGTAATAGGTAAAGGAGAGACAACAACTTCTCCCCAAATGGCAAGAGACTAATACATTTTTGTCTAAAGAATAACATGAAAATAGCCAACACCTTTTTCCTCATAAAGATATCACAAATATACAAGGGTAAATGAAGACAGGTGTAAAAAGTCAATGATAGACTACATAATAGTTAGCAGCTCCCATTTTTACAACACCATGGATGCAAGAGTAAACAGAGAAGCTGAAATATTTAATGAGCATCACCTAATGATTGCCAAAATGAGATTAATGACTGAAGAAAACAAATAAGAAAAGAAAGAGAAGAAGCTACTAAACTCAAAATAGAAGAACTAAATAAACCAGTAGTAAAACGGATGTACCAATCTAGGATAAAAGATTTATCAGTGAAAGGCAGATGGATCTAAATGATAGCACAATAGAAGAAAAGTGGCAAATCTAGAAAGAAACACTCCTCAGTTCTACTGTAGAGGTCTGTAAAAGGAGATATGAAAAGAACAGCATGGTTGAATGAGAATGTCAAGACTAAGATCAAAGAAAAGAAGGATGCCTGGAATAAATACTTGCAAACAAAGAGTCCAGAGGAAAGGATAGATTACGCGAGTAAAAGAACTATCGCCAAAGAGGAAGTGAGGAAAGCAAAACAGGAACAATGGGAAGAGTTTGGACAGACTTCAAGAAAGCTATCAAGGAAATCAAAAGCTGTTCTGCTTGCCAATGAAAATGAAGAGCATGAGAAAGACTAAAGTATGCCCAATATGACACATGACAGTGAAATCATGGAAAGGTCCCAGGAGCATATCAAGTTTATCCAGAAATGATTAAAAACCAAGGGAGAGAGGCAGACAAACTACTAAATGCAATATGCCAACAAGCATGGAAGTCCAAACAGGTGCCAGGAAAAGTGTATGCCAGGATACTGGAAATGAAACTAAGGAAAAGAGTAGAGGATCAGATTGAAGAGCATCAGAGTGGGATTAGACCAGGAAAAAGTGTACAAGACCACATATTTACAATTAGACAAATAATAGAAAAATTCCCTGAGCGAAACACCTGCACCTGTGTTTTATTGACAGAAAAAGCATTTGACACTGAGAAGGGACGAACTATGGCATTCCTTAAAAGAACACAATGTAGAGCAAAATTTAATAGAAGCCATTAAAAGTGTGTACAATAAATCAACATGTGCAGTGAGAGTAACTGGAAACATATCTGAAGAATTTGATGTAGATATAGGAGTAAGACAGGTTTGTATCCTAAGTCCTCTCTTGTTTATCACATTTATGGATTCATTAAAGGCTTCAAAAATGAAATAATGAATGTAGGTATGTGGAAGCTTAAACCAGTAGGTGCATCAAATAAAAACTAGGGGGAAATAGAAGAACTGCTTGCCAATAAAAACTAGGGAGAAAGAGAAGAACTGCTTGCCAATAAAAACTAGGGAGAAAGAGAAGAACTGCTTGCCAATAAAAACTAGGGGGAAATAGAAGAACTGCTTGCCAATAAAAACTAGGGGAAAGAGAAGAACTGCTTGCCAATGAAAACTAGGGGAGAGAAGAACTGCTTGCCAATGAAAACTAGGGGGAGAGAGAGAAGAACTGCTTGCCAATGAAAACTAGGGGAGAGAGAGAAGAACTGCTTGCCAATAAAAACTAGGGAGAAAGAGAAGAACTGCTTGCCAATAAAAACTAGGGAGAAAGAACTGCTTGCCAATGAAAACTAGGGGGAAAGAGAGAAGAACTGCTTGCCAATAAAAACTAGGGAGAAAGAGAAGAACTGCTTGCCAATGAAAACTAGGAGAAAGAGAAGAACTGCTTGCCAATGAAAACTAGGGGGAGAGAAAGAACTGCTTGCCAATGAAAACTAGGGGAGAAGAGAAGAACTGCTTGCCAATAAAAACTAGGGAGAAAGAGAAGAACTGCTTGCCAATAAAAACTAGGGAGAAAAGAGAAGAACTGCTTGCCAATGAAAACTAGGGGGAGAGAGAAGAACTGCTTGCCAATGAAAACTAGGGGGATTCAGAAGAACTGCTTGCCATTAAAAACTAGGGGGAAAGAGAAGAACTGCTTGCCAATGAAAACTAGGGGAAAGAGAAGAACTGCTTGCCAGTAAAAACTAGGGGGAAAGAGAAGAACTGCTTGCCAATAAAAACTAGGGGGATTCAGAAGAACTGCTAGCCAATAAAAACTAGGGGGAAAGAGAAGAACTGCTTGCCAATAAAAACTAGGCGGAAAGAGAAGAACTGCTTGCCAGTGAAAACTAGGGGGATTCAGAAGAACTACTTGCCAATAAAAACTAGGGGGATCAGAAGAACTGCTTGCCAATAAAAACTAGGGGGAAAGAGAAGAACTGCTTGCCAATAAAAACTAGGGAGAAAGAGAAGAACTGCTTGCCAATGAAAACTAGGGGGAGAGAAAGAACTGCTTGCCAATGAAAACTAGGGGAGATTCAAAGAACTGCTTGCCAATGAAAACTAGGGGGAGAGAAAGAACTGCTTGCCAATAAAAACTAGGGAGAAAGAGAAGAACTGCTTGCCAATAAAAACTAGGGGAGAAAGAGAAGAACTGCTTGCCAATGAAAACTAGGGAGAAAGAGAAGAACTGCTTGCCAATGAAAACTAGGGGGAGAGAAGAACTGCTTGCCAATGAAAACTAGGGAGAAAGAGAAGAACTGCTTGCCAATGAAAACTAGGAAAAGAGAAGAACTGCTTGCCAATAAAAACTAGGGGAAAGAGAAGAACTGCTTGCCAATGAAAACTAGGGAGAAAGAGAAGAACTGCTTGCCAATGAAAACTAGGGGGGAAGAGAAGAATTGCTTGCCAATGAAAACTAGGGGGAAAGAGAAGAACTGCTTGCCAATGAAAACTAGGGGAAAGAAGAACTGCTTGCCAATGAAAACTAGGGGGAAAGAGAAGAACTGCTTGCCAATAAAAACTAGGGGAAAGAGAAGAACTGCTTGCCAATGAAAACTAGGGGGATTCAGAAGAACTGCTTGCCAATAAAAACTAGGGGGATTCAGAAGAACTGCTTGCCAATAAAAACTAGGGGGAAAGAGAAGAACTGCTTGCCAATAAAAACTAGGGGGAAAGAGAAGAACTGCTTGCCAATGAAAACTAGGGGGATTCAGAAGAACTGCTTGCCAATAAAAACTAGGGGATTCAGAAGAACTGCTTGCCAATAAAAACTAGGGGGAAAGAGAAGAACTGCTTGCCAATAAAAACTAGGGGAAAAACTGCTTGCCAGGGGGAGAACTGCTTGCCAATAAAAACTAGGGGAAAGAGAAGAACTGCTTGCCAATAAAAACTAGGGGGATCAGAAGAACTGCTAGCCAATAAAAACTAGATGGGTAATTGTCTCTTTGGTTTGGTTGAGAACTGTTTGCCAATAAAAACTAGGGGGGATGAAGAACTGCTAGCCAATAAAAACTAGGTTGTTCAGTCAGAACTCAATGGAAATTCAAAGAACTGCTAGTTAATGAAATCTAGTAGGAGTGGTTTTAGGAACTGCTTGCAAAAAACTTGGGAACTTGAGTCCCTAAATTCAAAAACTGGCAAAGTTTTGCCAATAAAAACTAGGCCGGACTGCTTGTGTTAAAAACTAGGGGAATTCAACAAGCAATTTCCCCAGTCTGCTTGCCAATAAAAACTAGGGGCATTCAAGAACTGCCTGCCAATAAAACTATGTGTTCAGAAGAACTCCTGTCCTAGGGGGTGATTATTGAACTGCTTGCCAGTGAAAACTATAGAAAGAAGAACTGCTTGCCAGTGAAAACTAGGGCCTTAAAGAACTGCTTGCCAGTGAAAACTAGGGGGGATTTCACCTGCTTGCCAATAAAAACTAGGGGGATTCAGAAGAACTGCTTGCCAATGAAAACTAGGGAAAAGAGAAGAACTGCCATGCCAATGAAAACTAAAAGAGAAGAACTGCTTGCCAATAAAAACTAGGGGGATTCAGAAGAACTGCTTAATGAAAACTAGGGGGAAAGAAAGAACTGCTTGCCAATGAAAATTAGGGGAAAGAAATAACTGCTTTCCAATAAAAACTAGGGGGACAGATTAGAACTGCTTTTTTTGAAAAACTAGGGGGGATTCAGAAGAACTTTCATTAAAAACTAGGGGGAAAGAGAAGAACTGCTTGCCAATAAAAACTAGGGGGATTCAGAAGAACTGCTTGCCAATAAAAACTAGGGGGGGATTCAGAAGAACTGCTTGCCAATAAAAAATTTCATTTTCAGAAGAACTGCTTGCCAATAAAAACTAGGGGGATTCAGAAGAACTGCTTGCCAATAAAAACTAGGGGGATTTGAAGAACTGCTTGCCAATAAAACTAGGGGGAAAGAAAAACTGCTTGCCAATTGCCAATGAAAACTAGGGGGATTCAGAAGAAATGCCAATAAAAACTAGGGTGGAAATTCAACTGCGATGGTGTATAATGATGTTTAAATGTAATTGTCTTCTTTGGTTTGGTTTAAGTTTGATTGTTTTTTGTTGTTGATATTAATGGGATCCATTTTAGAACAAAATGCTTGGTTGTAAGTCAATGTTCAATGAGATTTTGATGAAGGCAACTAGTTACTGAAATCAGTAGCCGAGTGGTTTTAGGCTGCCGGACTTAATCTTGAGTCCCTTTTCAATTTCCAAAGCTAGGCCGGACATTGTGTTCCTTGGGAAAGACGCCTGCATTTTTTCTGCCCAGGTGCAAATGGGTACAAGCACTAGCCTGGGAGTAAAACTATGTGTCAGACTATGTTTTCTGTCAGGAGGTGATTATTATCACCTGTTCCACATCAGGCTATAGAAACCGGGATACGGTGTGGCTCTGTATGGGCCTTAATGACCTAGAAGGAATTTCACCTTCTTTTTTACTTACAACTAGTTTCTAGAAAAAATATGTTTTAAATTTTTTTTATTTATATATTATATACGTTTAGGACAAAAAGTATGTTTTCACCAAAAAAAACATACAATATTTATGTACGGAAAGGAAGTATAAAAAATAAACACAGCAATAAATGATCAACGGGTAAGATTATCAATTGTTTTTTTTTCCTTTATTTATGTTTCATTCATAGAATATTTGTTTTCAACGTTCATGCCTTTAGTAATCTATGATCAACGAGACCAAGTTTTCATTTTCTAAATTTCATTTTCACATATGATTTATTAATCATGCACACCACTTTTGTTTGTTTGAAATATTTCAAGAAAACCAGCTTTAAAATGTGAAAAAGCCTGTTCAGTTCATTTGTATGAATTTAACATTACATAGAATATCCTTGACATTGAGATTAAGATTGTTCACTTTTTTTATATCTACCTTTCCATTTAAATCTTTATCTTTTTTTCATTTTTAGAGATAAGAGGGCCACTGAGGAGGTTTATGATCATTAATTTTAGCCCTTTCATTTTCATGCCTTTATTTATGATCAGAGTATGTTTTCATTTTCATGCCTTTATTTATGATCAGAGTATGTTTTCATTTTCATGCCTTTATTTATGATCAGAGTATGTTTTCACTTTCATGCCTTTATTTATGATCAGAGTATGTTTTCATTTTTATGCCATTGTTTATGATCAGAGTATGTTTTCCCTATGTGATATCCCGTACAGACCTTAGCCGAGGCGGAGAGACTGGCCACAGAGCACAACCGCCTCCAGTGGCCTTTCAGCCGACCCAGCGCTAGAGGCCAGACTCTACCCACCTGGAGGAGGCACTACATGAACACGACCTGAACATGTCGCTGCCCCCAGCCACGGGCAAGGTCGCAACAAGCGCTTCCAGCCACAACAGTTCTCACCAATCTCAGGGACGGCAGGACGTCAAGCGGGCCACGGACAGGATCCTCAGTGCCACCTACTCCACCATGTACGAGATGGAAAGGCTGCGACAGGAAAGAGAGTTGGAGCGGAGACAAGAGCAAGGGGATAGAGTATAGGTTTGAACTGGAGACGATAGGTTACATGGAGGAGACGAGAGCAAGGAGATAGAGTATAGGTTTGAACATATAGGTTACCGGAGACGAGAGCAAGGAGATAGAGTATAGGTTTGAACATTTTGGCTGGATAATTGCACGCTGCATAACTGCACGATTTGTACAAATGCATGTGCTGATGGCGGGCTACCAATTTGTTTTCTATTTAATAAATATTCACTGATGCATGTCAGGTATCCATAATTGCACGCTCAAAACTACAAAACTCTATCAACATTTGTGAAATGATTCCCCCTGAAAATAAAAAGGGAAAGACAGAAAGACAAGTGAAAATGGTGGTATGTATGCATGCCTGTTCAATAATAGATGTCTTATGAAGTTTGCCACAGATGGGAAAAAAACCCAATTGTGTACGATTCAAGAGAGAAATTTTTTATCAAAACAACTTTGATCAAGAAATTGTTGATTATAAAGCAAGTGTCCTGGTTGACACATTAGCATTGTTGGATTTTCTTTGTCCTTGTATAGATAATTCAACTTTACTATCACTGCAAATTTCAGTCTCTTGTTTTGAGATCTTTCACATTTTAAAACCTATTGTAATGTCATAGACATATTTCAAATGGAGGAGAAACAATGTATTTTTTCCACGGACATGGAAACTTGAGGTAAAAGTACTTGCTTTGTACACTAGAATTGTGTCAACGATTTCAAGACTTTTGTCTGTTAAGTGCCCAGTGGTGACCGTACAGTGAAAGGAACGAGAAAATGAGGGGAAGGGAAGGATAGGGTGGGGGAAGGCTTGGCACAAGTCATCTAGGATCGAGATTTTAAATTTCAAGAAGAAGAAAAATAATAATCAAAACGGGCTGTGGCGTTTGATCAGCATTCCTGACAGGGAGAGTAACCAATGAATTTTCTGTTTTCTTCACTGACATGAAGTTCATACTTATGTAATAAAAATAAATCTTTATTGTCCAAAGAAGACAATTTTTCTTTTGATTTACATTTCTCATGTTACAAATACATTTCATACAATAAGTTTACATGTGTACATTTTCATTGTTATTTTATTTCAAGACAGCTCGGAAATAGCGAGAACTCGGATGTACCGAAATTCTATGGTCAGTCCTGGTGGTCTCACTACTTGCCAAGTTTCACTGAGGTGAAAGTGAAACAAAAATTTTTGACCACTCCCAGATGGTTGAGGGCCAGCAAGCCAAATGTTTCTAATTTTCAACGTGAAAGATTTTGTCTTTGTGAAATTTAACCCTGTTCACCATAACATGCAGTGATCTTAGGGTTAATTAAGTGAAACGGCTAGACTAAAAAATATGGCTTTTATAGCACTAAAGTGTAACACTTAAGGGTCCTGAAATCTACTATTATTATGGTAGCAAATTTTTAATTTTTTTTTTATTGCATTTCTTGTTAGTTTGATTGTTCCTGTATTATGATTTCATCAAAGATTTGTCTTATTGAGACTTTAGACGTAGGTAGTCTCAAAACGGAAGAAAGCATATTGAAGAAAGTGAAGAACTGATAAAAAATCAGTCATGTCTGCTCGAAGAAAATCAATTCACAATCCTTTTCCCCTGAAGCCCCTACGTCCACACCATGGTGTGGATAGATTTCTTCCGTCGTCACCTGTAATTGCAGATCTACGCAGATACCGACAAGTACAAATTTGACCCACTTTCTTTTATGCCGCTGTTCTGCTAGGGCACATGATTAGCGTAAACAACTAGATGACGTGACCGTGTCTGTGACCTCGCTTTGCCCTAGTTGGTTTTTATGCAGTGATGGTACATACGGCACCTATTCACTTGATTGTACCATTCGTGCATTTGATGCTCAATGGAAAGAAAAGAAGAGGGAAGTTTACCGTGGGAAAGTCTAGGAGAAGGCCAGAGTCGAGAAAGAGGCTGAGGAAAGCGGGGCAGCACATCATGCAAGAATGTTTTGAAGAAGAACCACTTTTTCCGTACAAACTTCCACGTTCTTCTTTCTATGCGATTTTCTCAAAACTCTCATTTTCAAAACATAAATTCTATCTCCTTCCGTATTTATCAATCAATCAATGTGAAATTTGGCATGTTGATATAGACGTATAAAAAAAACTAATACAGAGATATTTGGACTTTGTTATTTTTTTCCAGTATATTTGTGATTTTTATCGCCAAAAATGACATTGTTAATTATCTCATTTTTGAAGCGTAAAAATATTTAAATATACAAAATAAAAAAAAACAACTCTCTATTTGTCTTTAAATAACATATTCATGAGTATGTGTGTGAAATTACTAAAGAATACCACAAAAACTCTCTTTCTCCATGTTCTGCTATATTAATTTTCAGTTGTGCGAAAAGGGGCTGGGGCTGCGGCATGTCGTCTTTCTGATGTCATCAAATATTTCAATGGCGTTGGGCACAAACCGGCCAAGTCCGAAATTTCCAATTTTAAGAAAAATAGCGATTACTCATAACAGAAACTAAAGTTACACAGTGTAAAAATAGCAGAAGACAGTACCTTATAGAAATGCTTCAAAGCTATGTTTTATTAAGCCGGCTAAGTTGAGCTTTCGTTTTCATATCGGCACGTCAGTTTTCAACTGAATGGGTCGGCTAAGGTACGAATGGCTGAATGTTTTAATATCTTATGTCTCAAAACGGCCAAGTTCAAGAAGTTCTAATAAATTAGTTTCATGAACAAAAAATAATAAGCCCATTTGAACAAATGTTAAAACCAATTTTTAAGAGAATTATAATCTTTTTTTTTTTCTCTCCTCTCAAATTTGTGTTTTTCGACTTTGCCGGTTTGTGCCCGATACCATAAATTTTGTCATAATTTACTTGTATTCTTATAGTTTGTATTATATGTATATTATTGCATTGATTTATTTATAATAAAAACACAAATCATTTTAGAATATTAAATTAAAGTAATACTTACCTTAGTCATGGCATAGCCTTTTGAGTTTTTTTGTTTTGTTTCGTTCTTTCTTTGCAGTTAGCAGAAAAGATTGTTGAGTTTTTTTCCCTCTCTTTTCAGCAGAACTTCTATACTCTCACTGGTCTCACTCTCATCTTCTCTTAACTGAAACTGAAATGTTAGTTCTTTCTTCACTCACTCTCTGACTCAATCTCTCCTCACTCTGGCTCTATCTCTCCTTTCCTCTTTGCTGTCCATCCAGTTGTCACCCGGTCTCTTTTTAGTATAGTATGTCCGTTTCTTTCACTCTTCGTTTAACTCTCCCTATCTGTCTGTATGTCTATTTATCATTTCCCTTTTTGTTCAACTCTCCCTGTCTGTCTGTGTGTGTGTGTCTATTTATTATTTCCCTCTTTGTTCGACTCTCCCTATCTGTCTCTATGGCTATTTTATTTATCATTTTCCTCTTTGTTTAACTCTCCCTATCTGTCTCTATGGCTATTTTTCATTTTCCTCTTTGTTCAACTCTCCCTATCTGTCTCTATGGCTATTTTTTCATTTCCTCTTTGTTCAACTCTCCCCTATCTGTCTCTATGGCTATTTATCATTTCCCACTTTGTTCAACTCTCCCTGTCTGTCTGTGTGTCTCTTTATCATTTCCCTCTCCCTATCTGTCTATCTCTATTTATCATTTCTCTCTTTGTTCAACTCTCCTATCTGTCTGTGTGTCTATTTATCATTTCCCTCTTTGTTCAACTCTCCCTATCTGTCTCTATGACTATGTATCATTTCTCTCTTTGTTCAACTCTCCCTATGTCTCTATGGCTATTTATCATTTCCTTCATTGTTCAACTCTCCCTGTCTGTCTGTGTGTCTATTTATCATTTCCCTCTTTGTTCAACTTCAACTCTCCCTATCTGTCTGTGTGTATATTTCTCATTTCTCACTTTGTTCACCTCTCCGTCTCTAATGTGTCTATTTATCATTTCCCTCTTTGTTCAACTCTCCCTATCTGTCTGTGTGTCTATTTATCATTTCCTTCTATTTAACTCTCCTTCCTGTCTGTCTGTTTCTCTTAAAAAATTTCATTTTCCCAAAGAACAGCAATCAAAACAGCAATTTTTGTAATTTTCTTGTATCTTTTATTAAGGAATTAAACCTCTTAATCTTAGCCTCATCATGATGTTTTTTTGGGGAGAATCATACAATATTTGCCTCCGACTTTAAAAAGAATTATACAATATTAATAATAATCATCATCACCATCCCTTTTCATTTAATTTTTTTATTTTCTTTATGTGTTAGTTCTAGATGTGTGTAGAGTGGTGCACACCCTACACCAGCACAGCAATACACAAATTCAATTTTCACATTTTAACAGTTTCATTGATCAGTTTACAAATTCAATACAATATACAATATAATATGACTACTATTACGACTAAGAAAAACAAACAAAAAACCCACCTGTCATACCCCCCCTTGTACATAAACACAGTCTAACAAATCAAACATAAAATCTGAGTCTAACAAATCAAAAGAATAAGTGAATGTCATTGACCATTTCAAAAAACAAATGAATAAATAAAGGAAATAATTTTGAATTAAATTTAAAAATAAACCTGCAAACCCAAAAAAAACAATCAAAAGTAATGTATACAACAATACACACTCAAACACAATACACACACGTTACTATAGTACATAGACTGCTATAGTATACACTAGACCAAACACACTACCATAGTATACAATACACACTGACTGCACATGGTCTTCTTCACACTAGACTCAAGGTGGGACTGAAACAAATCAAATAAAAATAATATGGATAAGTATACAAAACAATACACACTAGACACCAAAAAACCAATACCCAAAGTAATGCACTATACTATAGTAAAAAATGACACACTATACATGGTACTGGACTGCACACTAGACTGGTACTATAGTATAAAAAACAATACACACTAGACTGCACATGGTACTAAATAAAAAACAATACACACTAGACTGCACATGGTACTATAGTATAAAAATAATACACACTAGACTGCACATGGTACTATAGTATAAAAAACAATACACACTAGACTGCACATAGTATAAAAAACAATACACACTAGACTACCCATACACTACACACTAAAAAATGACCAATACACACTAGACTGCACATGGTACTATAGTATAAAAAACAATACACTAGACTGCACATGGTGGTACAAAACACTATAGACTGCACATAGACTGCACTATAGTATACAAAACAATACACACTAGACTATAGTATAAAAAACAATACACACTGGTACTATAGTATAAAAAAAACAATACACACTAGACTGCACATGGTACTATAGTATACAAAACAATACACACTAGACTGCACATGGTACTATAGTATACAAAACAATACACACTAGACTGCACATGGTACTATAGTATAAAAACAATACAACTAGACTGCACACTAGACTGCACATGGTACTATAGCATAAAAAACAATACACACTAGACTGCACATGGTACTATAGTATAAAAAATACAACTAGACTGCACATGGTACTATAGACAATGCACACTAGACTACTATAGCATAAAAAACAATACACACTAGACTGCACATGGTACTATAGTATAAAAAACAATACACACTGGACTGCACATGGTACTAGTATAAAAAACAATACACACTAGACTGCACATGGTACTATAGCATAAAAAACAATACACACTAGACTGCACATGGTACTATAGCATAAAAAACAATACACACTAGACTGCACATGGTACTATAGTATAAAACAATACACTAAACATGGTACTATAGTATACAAACAATACACACTACTGCACATGGTACTATAGTATAAAACAATACACTAGACTGCACATGGTACTATAGTATAAAACAATACACACTAGACTGCATTTGGTATCAATACACACTAGACTGCACATGTCACACATCAACTATTTTTTTACTAGTGCACATGGTTAAGTATAAAAAACAATACACACTAGACTGCACATGGTACTAAGTATAAAAAACAATACAACTGACTGCCATAACTATAGTATAAAAAAACAATACACACTAGACTGCAGGTACTATAGTATAAAAAACAGACTGCACATGGTACTATAGCTGCATTGTGTGCATTTGGTACTAAATAAAAAACAATACACACTAGAGCACTTGGTACTGTTTGTAGACTGCATTTGACCCATTTCACACTAGACTGACATGGTACTATAGCAAAAAAACAATGGAGCAGGTTATAGTGTAAAAAACAATACACACTAAGCAAACTATAGCATAAAAAACAATAAAAGACTTTTATTTTTAAAGATCTTACTGCACATGTTGATAATAAAATGACTTGCATTTGGTACTTTAATAAAAAACTGGACAATTTCATTGTGTGAACTAAAAATTATCACCTGATTAAGGAGATACAGTCCGATCGTCTTCATCACTAGACTGCACATCTATAGCTGTTGCTTAATAAACAACATGGCTGACAAGTATACGACTGAGAGTAAAACAAGACAAATTTTTGCAAAAGTGACATTGTACTCATTAACGGCACTGAACATACGTCATGTTCAAAGAGCTAGTCATTTTGTTAAGAAATTCATTATATAGACCTATATATGACTTCAATTTAAGTTCTATTTATTAGGGAAAAGATTTAGAAAGGGAAATCATCGACAAGAACCCTCCCCACAACAGTGTAGTAATGGAGAAACTAAATCAATAACTTTCACTTCAATGACTTCGTGTTCTTCTTATCCAAAATGCAATTATTCGAACCAGCATGAACATAATCCGATCGCAATATCTCACTCAGCCACCAAATTTTTGAATATTCACACAGATCTACAAAGGAATAAATCAGGAGAACCTATATATGACTTCAATTTAAGTTCTAAAGGAGAGAAAAGGGAGAAAAAGGTGAGATACAGAGAGAGAGAGAGTTCTATACTGTATTGTAAGTATCTCCTCATGTAAGATCTCCAGGAAGGGGGAGAAGAGAGAGATACAGAGAGAGAGAGAGAGAAGTAGAGAGAGAGAGAGACAGACTAGAGAGACAGAGACTAGAGAGACAGAGAGACTAGAGAGACAGAGACACAGAGAGAGACAGACAGACAGACAGACAAAGAGAGAGACAGACAGACAGACACAAAGAGAAAGAGACAGACATACAGAGAGGTAGACAGACAGACAGAGAAAGGGAGGCACAGAGAGAGAAACACCAATGTCCACAGAGAGACAGAAAAAGAGAGGGATCAAAGAATGAGACACATGGACAGATAGAGCGCAAGATGATCCGCATGAGAGTTCTTCCCCTAAATGAAAATAGTATTTGACTTGATGGTTATTTAATGGACATCATGAGCAATTTGTGGTGGCATTACCAGACTAAGGGAGTGTAGGCTTCTTCAGAAACAATAATCTATGCAATAGCTTTAAAAACAATTTAAATACAATAGAGACAAATTTAAGACAAAAGAAACCCCATCCCCAGGCCAGCTTACACATTTCATAAATACAAAACATTCCTAAGGCCTGTTACATCAGTGACTAACAACAACACAAAATTTGACTCGTCTTGTTTTAAAAACTACACAATATAAAAATATGACATGAAATCAAAATAAACGAAAAACACGATAAAATAGTAATCACAAATCGATCTTTTCGTTTTTACAACTTCTTGGAAAAATTGGCGGCCAGCCGAGATTTCTTTTTCCCTTGACCCATCTTCGCTGGCTTTTGATTTCCTTGATCTTGAGCACTACTTTGGGTTGAAAGACCTTGACCTTTTAACTCCATGGTCGCCGTGCCAGTGCCGACACACTCGTGGGAGTCGAAGTGGCTACAGCAGCTGGCAGCGATGTCAGAATGGCACCGTTCTGTCCCATGGGCTGCGAAGCTTCAGTCTCTGAGTGAAGAGAAAGCTGTGTGTCGTGTTTGTGGGCAGGCCGCCCGGGGCCAAAGTGATTCTCGGTGAGGGTCTCAGCTCTGGCGGAGGAGTCTGTCTGTGAGGGGAAGCTTTGATGGCTGGCATTGGATGCAACAGTCGTTTTGTCTTGGGATGCTACCAGATTGTTGTCCAAATCTACTTCCGCCTGACTGTCTTTCTTTCCTTTGGGAGCCTTTTGATTTCTTGACACCTGGGGAAGAATCAAGATCGAGATGAAGATTATCTTTAAAAAAAGTAACTTAAACGACATAAACTTGAGTGCGTTATTGGATTATATTTTTGAGATTTAAAACCTTGTGTTGCTTTACTTTGTTTAGTGATGAAAATTGTTTTTTAAAACAATGCCAATTCTCCCAGTCCAGAAAAATGGTAACTCCATGGTGAATGAAGAGAAATGAAAAAAATATGTTGAAAGAAAAATGTCATTCAAATTCAAATACTCTTCTGACAGATAATAGAGTTAAAGAAACGATTAATGAATTCAAAAAAGTAAATTCCTTCCATGACCACTCATAGAGCCAGAACCAGAACTCGTCCCAAGTCTCTATAGCATGTGGTCCCAGTCCCTAGTATGCTGTCTCTATCTCTATAGCATGCTGTCCCAGTCTCAGCATGCTGTCTCTATCTCTATAGCATGTGGTCCCAGTCTCTAAGCATGCTGTCTCTATCTCTATAGCATGTGGTCCCAGTCTCTATAGCATGCTGTCTCTATCTCTATAGCATGTGGTCCCAGTCCCTATAGCATGCTGTCTCTATCTCTATAGCATGCTGTCCCAGTCTCTATAGCATGCTGTCTCTATCTCTATAGCATGCTGTCCCAGTCTCTATAGCATGCTGTCTCTATCTCTATAGCATGTGGTCCCAGTCTCTATAGCATGCTGTCTCTATCTCTATAGCATGCTGTCCCAGTCTCTCTCTATAGCATAGCATGCTGTCCCAGTCTCAGTCTCTATAGCATGCTGTCTCTATCTCTATAGCATGCTGTCCCAGTGTCTCTATAGCATGCTGTCTCTATCTCTATAGTGCCCCAGTCTCTATAGCATGCTGTCTCTATCTCTATAGCATGTGGTCCCAGTCCAGTAGCATGTGGTCCCAGTGCCTATAGTATGCTGTCTCTATCTCTATAGCATGCTGTCTCTATCTCTATCTCTATAGCATGCTGTCCCAGTCTCTATAGCATGCTGTCTCTCCCATTTCTATAGCATGCTGTCTCTATCTCTATAGTGCTGTCCCAGTCTCAGTCTCTATAGCATGCTGTCAGTATCTCTATAGCATGCTGTCCCAGTCTCTATAAGCATGCTGTCCCAGTCTTTCTATAGCATGCTGTCTCTATCTCTATAGCATGCTGTCCCAGTCCCAGTCTCTATAGCATGCTGTCTCTATCTCTATAGCATGTCCCAGTCCAGTCTCTATCATGCTGTCTCTATAACATGCTGTCCCAGTCCCAGCATGCTGTCTCTATCTCTATAGCATGCATGCTGTCTCTATCTCTATAACATGTGGTCCCAGTCCCAGTCTCTATAGCATGCTGTCTCTATCTCTAGCATGCTGTCTAGTCTCTATAGCATGCTGTCTCTATCTCTATAGCATGCTGTCCCAGTCTCTATAGGTCATAGCATACTGTCCCAGTCTCTATAGCATGCTGTCCCAGTCTCTATAGCATGCTGTCCTCCTAGCATGCTGTCCCAGTCCCAGTCCCTATAGCATGCTGTCCCAGTCCCAGTCCCAGTCTCTATCTCTATAGCATGCTGTCCCAGTCTCTATAGCATGCTGTCCTAGTCTCTATAGGTCCCAGTCTCTATAGCATGTCTCTATAGCATGCTGTCTCTATCTCTATAGCATGCTGTCCCAGTCTCTATAGCTGTCTCTATCTCTATAGCATGTGGTCCCAGTCCCTATAGCATGCTGTCTCTATCTCTATCTCTATAGCATGCTGTCCCAGTCTCTATAGCATGCTGTCCCAGTCCCAGTCTCTATAGCATGCTGTCTGCTGTCCCAGTCCCAGTCTCTATAGCATGCTGTCTCAATCTCTATAACATGTGTCCCAGTCCATAGCATCTCTATAGCATGCTGTCTCTATCTCTATAGCATGCTGTCCCAGTCCCAGTCTCTATAGCATGCTGTCTCTATCTCTATAGCATGCTGTCTCATCATGCTGTCTCAATCTCTAAACATGCTGTCCCAGTCCCAGTCTCTATAGCATGCTGTCTCTATCTCTATAGCATGCTGTCCCAGTCCCAGCATGCTGTCTCTATCTCTATAACATGTGTCCCAGTCCCAATAGCATGCTGTCTCTATCTCTATAGCATGCTGTCCCAGTCTCTATAGCATGCTGTCCTAGTCTCTATAGCATGCTGTCCCAGTGTCTGTCCTATCTCTATAGCATGCTGTCCCAGTCTCTATAGCCCATCTCTATAGCATGTCCCAGTCTCTATAGCATGCTGTCCCAGTCTCTATAGCATGCTGTCCCAGTCTCTATAGCATGCTGTCCCAGTCTCTATGTGCTGTCCCAGTCTCTATAGCATGCTGTCCCAGTCCCTATAGCATGCTGTCCCAGTCTCTATAGCATGCTGTCCCAGTCTCTATAGCATGCTGTCCCAGTCTCTATAGCATGCTGTCCCAGTCCCTATAGCATGCTGTCCCAGTCTCTATAGCATGCTGTCCCAGTCCCTATAGCATGCTGTCCCAGTCTCTATAGCATGCTGTCCCAGTCCCTATAGCATGCTGTCCCAGTCCCTATAGCATGCTGTCCCAGTCCCTATAGCATGCTGTCCCAGTCTCTATAGCATGCTGTCCCAGTCTCTATAGCATGCTGTCCCAGTCCCTATAGCATGCTGTCCCAGTCTCTATAGCATGCTGTCCCAGTCCCAGTCTCTATAGCATGCTCCCAGTCTCTATAGCATGCTGTCCCAGTCTCTATAGCATGCTGTCCCAGTCCCAGTCTCTATAGCATGCTGTCCCAGTCCCAGTCTCTATAGCATGCTGTCCCATCTCTATAGCATGCTGTCCCAGTCCCTATAGCATGTTGTCCCAGTCCCAGTCTCTATAGCATGCTGTCCCAGTCCCAGTCCCTATAGCATGCTGTCCCAGTCCCAGTCTCTATAGCATGCTGTCCCAGTCCCAGTCCCTATAGCATGCTGTCCCAGTCCCAGTCTCTATAGCATGCTGTCCCAGTCCCAGTCCTATAGCATGCTGTCCCAGTCCCTATAGCATGCTGTCCAAGTCCCTGTCTCTATAACATGTTGTCCCATTCTCTATAGCATGCTATCCGTCTGTATAGCATGTTGTCCCAGTCTAGTCTCTATAGCATGTTGTCCTTTTCTCTACAACATGCTGTTCGTCTCTATAGCCCAAAGTCGGAACTGGCATTGCTAAAATTCGACCTCACACCCTACAATCAGTCTCTTCTTAGATTGCCAAAGGAGGAGCCGTATTTGGAAATTTCAAAGTCTAGTATCATATATCTCATATCGAATGTTCCACCTAGACCTCTCTAGTTCTATTCATAATCACAATTCCTCATTTAGCAGTAAAAATTTAAAAACAGCTTTAAGTTGGGTACCTGTAATGGAATGAATGGCTGTGCAGAGGAAGATGACGGCTTGACCACACTTTCTACCATGCCTGTGGGTGGCAGCTGTCTCTGATTGGCTGACGCTGAGGGTGAGAGAGTGAACCCGATGGTAATGGCTGGCTGCTCAGCTGTTGATGATATTCAAAACATGTACAAATATTTTATCTTAAAACATGAAAAACAGAGTTTGATACGTTCAAATCTAAGATATATATATATATATATATATATATATATATATATATATATATATATATATATATATATATATATATATATATATATATATAGAGAGAGAGAGAGAGAGAGAGAGAGAGAGAGAGAGAGAGAGAGAGAGAGAGAGAGAGAGAGAGAGAGAGAGAGAGAGAGAGAGAGAGAGAGAGACAGAGACAGAGACAGAGACAGAGACAGAGAGAGAGACAGAGAAGAAAGAGACAGACAGAGAGAAAGAGACAGAGAGAGAGAGAGAGAGAGAGAGAGAGAGAGAGAGAGAGAGAGAGAGAGAGAGAGAGAGAGAGAGAGAGAGAGAGAGAGAGAGAGAGAGAGAGACAGACAGACAGACAGACACACACACACACAGAGACAGACACAGACAGACAGACAAAGACTTAATTTATTTAATTGAAAATCACCCGTCCACCATGTGCGATGATGTCAGGGTGAATTAAGAGGAAACAGCAAGATAAAAATGAAGTGAAAGAGTGAAAGGAAAGAAATAGAATCTACTATTAGCACCCTCAACCTTCCATGAAAAAAACACAGACAGACAGACAAGACAGACAGAGAAAAGACAGAGAAAGACAGACAGGCAGAGATATAGACCCTGATGAATACTTTGCTTTGAAAGTGCCAAAAACGTGTTTAACCCAAAGCATTCCAGGCTACCCAGCCTAAAATTCACCTAAGCATCCCAGAAAGGGGGAAATAACTTTAGCACACAAAATTACTGTACTCATTCAAAAACATTTTAAAACATATTCCACAGCTCAAAATCACTAGAAAAAAATTCACAAGGAAGAAGAATAAACAACTTTTCCAAAAAATATATATTCTAATGAATACTGTGGAAAAACTACTCTAAAAAAAAAATCGTTGAAAATTGCGAATTATGGGGAAGATTAGGCCCAGGCCTAAAATCAGAACCAACATGCATTATTTTGTCTCTTGATATGGATTCTTCATTTTTATTCTCTAATCAACATCAATTAAATTCATCAAAGTTTAAATCATCTGAGTCACTTTCATTACCATTTTCACCATCTATCGCACTTTCGATTAAAGAACTGAAACGCCATGGTGATACGAAATTTGCGGTGTTTTGTAAAAATCGTTGAAAAAAGCTCTATAAGCGGTTACTTTGACTATGATCTCTCCTTTACTTCCGGAAGGTAATAAAATGACAGGAAATAGTATGATTTATGATATATTTATGATTTAGTATGATAGGTAGAAGAGTTTCACTATGGTGACGTTCACCCAGTTCCAACTGGCCGCGATCGGGCGCATCGGGATGCCCAGCCATGTGTTTTCATCGGCGCGATCAGGATGCTTTGGGTTAAAAGGTATTTTTGGCACACAGCTGCTGGAAACTTTCTTTGAAACAAAAGAGAAACTTTCAAACTATCATCTTACTCTCTTTTTAAGTTTATTATGGGAAGAAAAATATATTCAAATAACAGAAAAAAAGAGAAAAATAAGATTTTCTCAAAATGTTGCTATTTGTTCAATATTTTCTCTCTTTTTATATCTCTCAAAGTATCTTCATAAAATTTGGTATGAATGATGGATAGGTGAAGACAACAAAATGATTAGATGCTTTTTTCAATATGCATTATAGTTTTGTGAAATTTGAATGTTTTTGTATAATATTATTGTATAATTTTGGGTTGTTCTCATACATTTCCAAAAATTCATAAAAAAAAAAAACTTATAAAACTAAAATTCAATCTGGTCATATTTAGAAGGTGTGTGCAAAGTTTGAACAAAATTTGCCAAAAGATGTGGAAGCCTATCGATATTGAGCTTTGTGAAAATTTAGGGCAAAATCCAAGATGGTTGCCAATTCCATGGCGACCGGAAGCATCACAATAATACAACTAGATATTTCAACTCAGCACACCATGTCCATTACACTAAATTGACGGGAACAAAAGGGAAATTTTCACGCCACAACCCCCCCCCCCCCCAACGCTATTGAAACCGAGATACGCTCAGTTCTTTTGGCCGTAACAACCTTAAAGGACCTTTTAAAGTTCAAAATGATGACAAGCTACACAAGTCAACTTACGGATGACAGACTGACTTGAGGTTGGGTCTGCAGTGGCTGACGCATTTGCTGATGATGAAACTGTTGCTGCTGCTGCTGCTGCTGATGATGATGTTTGTTGTTGATGTTGTTGATGTTGCTGTTGATGACTCAAGGACAGAGCCTGTTGTTGCTGGGTGAGGTGGCGCTGTAGCAAATGCTGCTGCTGCTGTTGTTGCAGCTGTTGTTGCTGCGGCTGGTTGAACCGTTGCTGATGGAGGTGAGCAAGCGGGGGCTGGTTAATAAAATGTTGTGGCGTCAGCAGGGCCTGGGCGGCATCAGCGACGGCGGTCGCTGCTGTGACAGATTACTGGCTTGTTGGCCTGGGGACGCAAAGGGAGGTAACATTGACAAATCAATTGAAAGGCCAGGACAAGGGACCTTGTAACTACGGAGGGGGACCAGGTGGTCCAGAGACAAGGTGTCAGCCAAACGGTTGTGGGTTAAAGCCTAGCAGTTGAAAGGTTGTATCTTAAAAGTCTTTTAGAGTTAAAAACCCCCACCCTGGTCCTGATAGGTGGATCGACACCCAGTCCTATTGGCGACGGACGATAAAAACGAGTTCCCGTGTGCAGATCACAACACTCTGTGCACGCGAAATATCCCTTGGCTGTTATACAGGGCAGTCTGGGTAAAATTAAAAACCCTACCAAAAACCCGTAAATCCCCTCTTTAAACACAATTTGTAATCCTCATGGTGCTTGGGCAGCTCATAAGGCTGACATGGTGGATCGCCATTGAACACGATCAGATGCCAATTTTATCATCTTCTCTCACGTCCATCCCTAGGTCCTCATCTCTTTTTCGAGGCTTCTCCTCCAGGCCCCTTCCTTGTCTCCTGAGGGTTCCATCTGAGGGCTATTTTAGGGACGGCATCAGCATTCATCAAACCAAATAGAAAAAAAAACTTGTAGTTACGCTCTTTTAAAAATGACAAAGAGTTTTCTTATCTTTCATTCACAAGGTGACAATGGTACCAGCATAATCTGCTATTTCACTTAACGTTGATGCAAAAGCCAGTCTCAACAAAGGAAGTTTATAATCTGCTATTTCACTTTACATGATGCAGAAGCCAGTCTCAACAAAGGAAATTTATAATCTAATATTTCCCTTTACATTGATGCAAAAGCCAGTCTCAACAAAGGAAATTTATAATCTAATATTTCCCTTTACATTGATACAAAAGTCAGTCTCAATAAATGAAGTTTATAATCTGATATTTCACTTTATATTGATGCAAAAGCCAGTCTCAACAAAGGAGGTTTATAATCTAATATTTTCCTTTAAATTGATACAAAAATCAGTCTCAACAAAGGAAGTTTATAATCTAATATATTCCTTTACATTGATGCAAATGCCAGCCTCAACAAAGGAGGTTTATAATCTAATATTTCCCTTTACATTAATGCAAAAGTCAGTCTCAACAAAGGAGGTTTATAATCTGATAATTACTTTACATTAATGCAAAAGTCAGCCTCAACAAAGGAGGTTTATAATCTGATAATTACTTTACATTAATGCAAAAGTCAGCCTCAACAAAGAAGGTTTATAATCTGATAATTACTTTACATTAATGCAAAAGTCAGCCTCAACAAAGGAGGTTTATAATCTGATAATTACTTTACATTGATACAAAAGTCAGCCTCAACAAAGGGGTTTATAATCTGATAATTACTTTACATTAATGCAAAAGTCAGCCTCAACAAAGGAGGTTTATAATCTGATAATTACTGTACATTGATACAAAAGTCAGCCTCAACAAAGGGGGTTTATAATCTGATAATTACTTTACATTGATACAAAATTCAGCCTGAAACATGGAAGTTTATAATCTGACCTGGATTGGCGATTTTGGGACCAAAATGTCGAACTTCTGAAGTTTATATATTGGTAATTACTTTCTCCCCCCAAAAGTCAGCCTCAAGCCACAGGGAATTATAATCTGACCCCGAGCCAGCTGAGGCATTAGCTATGAGATTCAGTTCCAACAATAAATAAATGTTGAACCAGTCCCTTCATGAAAAGAAGAGGATCCTCAAGCAAAATAATGTGATCCAAAAAACAACAAAAAAAGAAAAACAACAACTAGAAACAAACAAAATTGAAAGGAAAATCAACTTGAAAGGAAAATCAACTTTCACTGAAAAAAAAAATGAATAAAAAAAACCCAAAACCAAGCCTACCACCATATTGAAAACAAGGAATTGAAAATAAAACAAACATCACTTTGTAATGAAAAGGAAATCTGTCTTACCTGGAAGTCCGATGGGACTGAAAGCTGAGTTGGCGGAGAAAAACTGGTGCTGAACTCCTGGTCTGGGGAATCGACAACAAGCCGGCCAGAGCCGCTGAGTGGACGAGATTCGGTTTGCTCTTCTGGCAACACGAGTAAACAAACAAAAGTTTCAACACGGAAAATGAAAAATCCCAAAAGACAACAAAAGCACCCATGTGAGATTTTCAAAACAACTTAAAGGCAAATCAACCCCTCAACGATATGTGGTGATCTCAATGTGAACTAAAAAAAAGCAATATCCCTCCCTCTGAATTTACTCTTACAACCACGTGAAAACATCGCAGTGAAAATCAAAGGAATCATCAAGATGATAGAAAAAAATCTGTCTTAAAGGAAGTCCGATGGGACCTACCAGTAATTCCCGGGAATTTTCCCCTGAACTAACTCAGACCAATATGATCTTCCACTTGCATGCCATAGCTTTCAGGGTGGACACAGCCATTTGCATCTTATACATAGCACAGTAAACAAACCAAAGTTTGCAACTTAAAAATGAAAAATCCCAGCTTTCAGTACCCAAAGCCATGTGCATGCTTATACAAATCTTTCAGTACCCACAACGATATGTGGTGATCTCAATGTGAACTATGATAAGAAAAGCAATTTCCATGCTTCTACATAGCCTTCAGTACCAAGAGGAATCACAGCCATTTGCATGCTTAAACATAGCCTTCAGTTCCCACCCACAGCCATTTGCATGCTTATACATAGCTTTCAGTACCCACAGCCATTTGCATGCTTATACATAGCTTTCAGTACCCACAGCCATTTGCATGCTTATACATAGCTTTCAGTACCCACAGCCATTTGCATGCTTATACATAGCTTTCAGTACCCACAACCATTTGCATGCTTATACATAGCCTTCAGTACCCACAGCCATTTGCATGCTTATACATAGCCTTCAGTACCCACAGCCATTTGCATGCTTATACATAGCCTTCAGTACCCACAGCCATTTGCATGCTTATACATAGCTTTCAGTACCCACAGCCATTTTCAGTACCCACAGCCATTTGCATTAAACATAGCTTTCAGTACCCACAGCCATTTGCATGCTTATACATAGCTTTCAGTACCCACAGCCATTTGCATGCTTATACATAGCCTTCAGTACCCACAGCCATTTGCATGCTTATACATAGCCTTCAGTACCCACAGCCATTTGCATGCTTATACATAGCTTATTCCACTAGCTTTGCAGTACCCACAGCCATTTGGGAGTGAGGCTTGGTTAGAAAATCAGGGACATTGAACAAAGATCAGGGAGACATGAATTTTTAGTCACTAGCCAACAAAAAGACAATGAAGAGTTCTGTTAAACTTTTAATTTCAAAACGCTCATTTAACATTAAAACTGAAACCCACTTCCACACGGTACATGAAAGCTGGTAAGATAACATCAATTCCTGGAATGACAGAAAAGATCCCTCCTCCCCAAAAAACCCCAAACAAATCAAATTAATCACATGTATACGATAATACGGGAGGCTTTTATGTGATGATCGGGAGGGTGACACAAATGGCAGGAGTCTCCCCGCACTTTGCGGTAGAGTTGGCAGCTATGCTAATACCGTCGTCATCTTACCAGACAGAGCAAGGCCATACTGGCTGCACTTTTAGCCGCTTCGCTTTTCGTCTGACACATGGATCCTTCGTACCGACCTCGTCCACTCAAGGTCACATTGGCAATGTAAGCCATCTGACGGGGTGAAAAAATGAACAAGACAAGAGTGTTAGTTCAAACTGGATGTTAAGACGCTATAGTAATGAAAGTTCTTTCAAGGCCCTCGTCCTCACGGCCCCGTAAAGCCGGGGCCTGTCCCAGTGTTTCTGTCCCAGTGTTTCTGTCTCAGTGTTTTTGTCCCAGTGTTTCTGTCCCAGTGTTTCTGTCTCAGTGTTTTTGTCCCAGTGTTTCTGTCTCAGTGTTTCTGTCCCAGTGTTTTTGTCTCAGTGTTTCTGTCCCAGTGTTTCTGTCCCAGTGTTTCTGTCTCAGTGTTTTTGTCCCAGTGTTTTTGTCCCAGTGTTTTTGTCCCAGTGTTTTTGTCCCAGTGTTTTTGTCCCAGTGTTTTTGTCCCAGTGTTTTTGTCTCAGTGTTTCTGTCCCAGTGTTTTTGTCTCAGTGTTTCTGTCCCAGTGTTTTTGTCCCAGTGTTTTTGTCCCAGTGTTTCTGGATCCTAATAGTTACAGAAAAGACTATTGAGAACAAAAAAATCTTTGTTAACAAATACAGAACAGAATTTAACCATGAATGAAGATTTGATTTGATTTACCAACATCCACAACTAAGGTGATCTCGAGGGTTTTTGGCAGGATTTTTAATTTTGCCCGGACTGTCCTGTAAACAGCCAAGGGATCTTTTACATGCATTGAGTGTTGAGATCTGTACTCAAGACCTCCTAGTTATCGCTCATCTCCGATGGGACTAGGTGTCGGATCACCTACCTGGAACAGAATTTTTTTTTCAATTGTTGGGGCTTGAACCCAGTACTCTTTGGTTTGAGAATCCGACACCTACCTTACCTCTGGACAACTGAACACAATCACAAACCACACCGTTCCTTCAAACTCCTTACAATGAGTAGAGCTGGAGCTTATCCTGCTTTCAGTAGCGTAAAGTAGAGCAGGTAAAAATAATCATCGCCTGGATAGGATGCTAGTCTGTCGCAGGTATTTACTTCCAAGCTGTTGCTGGTACCCATTTGCACCTGGGTTGAGTGGGGAAAATGGGTCGCAAGCATCTTTCTCGAGGAAAGGCAGTATCGGACCTAGCATTGCTAGGATTTGAACTCAGGACCTAATGATCCCAAGTCAAACAATCTAACCACTGGGCCACTGATGCCACAAACCACACTGAGAGGCTCTTTGATCACCTAAGGAGAGGGGAGGGGGGAAGGGGGATTTCAACATCTAATGCCCCACAAAGTCTCACCTGCTTGTGTTGGTGTTTGAAGTCGTAGGCAGGGGAAGGTAAACCATTGACTTTGCAGAAACTTTCCAACTCCATCAACGGGTCGCTGCAGGATGGATAAAAGCATTGTTACGCCTTTCACATTCATCTCGGCATAAATATAGCGATGTGTCAATAACGAAAAGGCAGACCTACCAACTTCACCCGGTGAAACTTCGTAGTTACTTTGGCAGACGGAGACAAGAATTTGTAATGTTCTAGATACATGGGTCTGTTACGTGGATAATGGTAAATATACGACCTGCTCAATGGCTAAAGGTCCCATTCTTCAGATAGATTCATACAGATTTTGTTACAATTACGGCAAATTTTCTCTACAGCTACAACAATAGCAAATTTCATACCAAAGATCAAAGACCATTTCAAGACAAATAACGTACTGCTATAAATATAGGCGAAACCCATTTCACAGAGCTTGTGACGTTTTCAAACTATTGGACGCAAGGCGACACACTGCTTAACCCCCACCCCCCTTTAAGAGTCAATCATGTGGGCAGAATTTGTTCGATTTGATTTACCAACATAATTACCGGTGATCTCAGGGTTTTTGGTAGGATTTTTAATTTTGCCCGAACTGCCTTATAAACAGCAAAGGGATCTTTAACGTGCACAGAATGTTGTTATCTGCACACGGGAC
>JAXRKP010000994.1:0-70000 GCA_037039925.1 Doris montereyensis | reverse complement strand
GAGAGAGAGAGAGAGAGAGACAGACAGACAGACAGACAGACAGACAGACAGATTGACATACAGAGACCCAAAGAGACAGACATAGAGAGGTACAACAGAAATTAGGTAGATTTGTTTATTTCATAGAAATTTAGTCCGCCCACTGTCTGCGGTGATCTAAGACTGAATTAAGTGGAAAACAGCAAAATGAAAAACATAAGTGAAAGAATGAAAATAAAGCCACAAACTGTCCAAAGGAGAAAAAAAAACCCAAAGAAAAACAAAAACAAAACCGACTTTACCGTGGCTTGGACATCAACGTTCTCACTGTCCACACTCCCCAAATGACTGTGTGGTTCTGGATGACCACCGGAGACATGAGACATAGAAGACGACAAAATAAACTTGGCTGGTTTGATAATTACAGGGACCACAGACGCCTTGGGGACTCACGCTGCTTTTTCTCATTTCGAAAGGATTGAGTCTGTGTGTCCAAATGGAAGAAGAAAATGGGACAGGAAGGAAACACTTAGTTGCGATAAAGTTTGCAAGAATTTTTGATGGATGCACCAAGGCTTGTCAGTCTCTCCAGTCTATCTCCGTCTCATTCTATGTTTCTATCCTTGATTGTCTATCTCTGTCTCTTTGTCTGCTTTCCTGTCTGTCTGATGACCCTCCTTCCTCTTTGCTCTGTCTTATGAATCACTCTTTCTCTCACAGTTCCATCCTCTCTCTCTCTATCCCACACGCCTTTCTCTCTGTTTACAGTTCTGACACAAAATGTCAAAAGGGAAACATGGTGTGCTCTTACTGCTTATTGAATCTCACCAACATTGATTGACTCAAACATAAGCTATGTTTTCTTTAATTTGCTTATAAAATACTGTTCATTCTCTCTATCACAACAAATGCCATTTTAGTTTCCAAACCTGAGATAAGCCTTTTACTAATGCAAAACAAAAACAACAATAATAACAAAAGTTACGACAGAGAGAGACAGACAGACAGACACAGAGAGAGAGAGAGAGAGAGAGAGAGACAGAGACAGACAGAGAGAGAGACAGACGGACAAACACAGTGAGAAACAAAAAATCACAATGATAATAAAAGCAAGAACAAAAAATCCAAACCAACAACACACAAACAAAATGTGACAAACCTTAAGAGAATTGAACATGGCCAGAAATTCATCATTTTCAGTAGAGGACTGGACTTCAGCGGCTGATCTGGCTGCACTCTCAAACAGATTCTGGACAGCCGGCGCTGACTGGTATTTCGATTGATCACCACCCAAAGATGGGGCAGAGGCTTTCTGTGTTTGGATGGAACCGGGCTGAAGGTTTAGCTGAAGTATTGACTTGGTTGCAGTTTTCTGATTCTCTGCCTCGACTTCCTGTGTTATGGGGACTTGGGGCTGGCCAAAGTGAAAACATAAATTATACAGATGATTGAAGGATAATTAATAGTCAAAGACAGAAAGAGATGATGGCAGAGATAGTTGAAGAAGAAGGAGATAGATATGAGAGAGAGAGAGAGAGAGAGAGAGAGAGAGAGAGAGAGAGAGAGAGAGAGAGAGAGAGAGAGAGAGAGAGAGAAGAGAGAGAGAGACAAGAGAGAGAGAGAGAGAGAGAGAGAGAGAGAGAGAGAGAGAGAGAGAGAGAGAGAGAGAGAGAGAGAGAGAGAGAGAGAGAGAGAGAGGAGAGAGAGAGAGAGAGAGAGAGAGAGAGAGAGGGAGAGGAGAGAGAGAGAGGGATGAGACAGAGAGAGAGAGAGAGAGAGAGATAATAACATTTTCAATACAGTAGTGACCGCCTAAATGCCTGGCGCTTGGGAAGCAGAGAAAACAGGCATTATACCCGAAACGTCACGTGTTTGTTCTGGCTTTATTAGTGGAGTTGTCACTTATTGTCACGTTTCACCTAAGAGCGCCAGGTGATTTCATGCCACTTACGTGACACATTTAAAGGGTGGAGTCTGGAAGACTTCAATTCTAATTGCCTAGTGACAAACCAGTGATCCAATGGGACAAAGGCTGTGTTATACTGTACAGTGGGTGGAGTTATGAAGAGAAGACTGGTAATCTTTTGTAACATTACAATGCATAGGTAATGACAGGTGGTTACAATGCATGGCACATTGTTGACAGGCATTAACATGGGATTACATGAATGTATGATAAAAAATAAAATCTTAATCAACTACGGACGTACTTCATGATAATTTGGAGAAGATGATACCTGAAGTTGCCATTAAGACCGTGCATTTAGGCGAAAGTCTTTAGTTTGAAACAGGCAGTTAGAGGGGCAATTTATATAGAAAAAATCGGTTTCACTGAGATTGCGGGCATTTAGGCTAAACGCATTATGGCGGCGGGCATTTAGGCGGTCACTACAGTACTTTGTTTAGCAACATCTGATTTCAAAGTTCGTCACACACACACACAGACAGAAAGAAATCACTGCTCTTGATTAACTAGACATTTCCGCACGCTGTCAAATTCTGTTTTCTGTGAAGGCAGAGGCAAAAAGACTTTTGTTTGTTTGTTTAATTGTGTTTCTGATTTTGTCTCTTTTAGTTTTCCCTACTACTCTTCTTAGATATTTCATTTCAGCTGCTTGTACTCTATTCTCTACTGTCTAAGGTCCAGGTTTCACTGCCATAGAGGAGAGTAGGACAATAAACTATGTTGTATACTGCCATTTTGGTTTTTGTTGACAATTCTTGTTTACCTATCAATGTCTTTCCTAGATAGTTATATATTGCCATTGCTTTTTCGATTCTCTGGCTGATTTCTTCTCTTGTTTTCCCTCTGAGTTAATCATTACTCCTAGGTAATTGTAGCTTTGAATTGTTCTAAATTCTCCCTGCCCACTTTAAGATTTTATGTTTTAGCTTGCCTTAATTACTAGCATTGTTTTGATTTTCTTTGCATTTACTCTCATTCCTCTTTATAGTTCATTATTCATCACGTTGATATTCGACTGAAGGTCATTTTCTGATTTTCCAAACAGAACTAAATCATCAGCAAATGAAAGCATTGCTACATTTACTGGTTTGAGCTTCCACATACCTATTCATTTATTTTTGAGTATGCCTTTGCGACTGAATCCATAAATGTGATAAATAAAAGAGGACTGTCTTACTCCTATATCTACATCAAATTCTTCAAATATGTTTCCAGCTACTCTCACTGCACATGTTGGTTTATAGTAAAAACTTTTAATGGCTTCTATTAAATTTTGCTCTACATTGTGTTCTTTTAAGGAATACCATAGTTTGTCCCTCCTCACAGTGACAATGTTTCTCTTAAAACACAGGAGTTTTTCTTTTTTCTATTTGTCTAATTGTAAATGTCGTCTTGTACACTTCTTCCTGGTCTAAATCCACTCTGATGTTCTTCAATCTGATCCTCTACTCTTTTCCTTAGTCTCATTTCCAGTATCCTGACATAGACTTTTCCTGGAACGCTAAGTAGTGATATCCCTTTATAGTTTGAGCATTCCATAGTTGATACTTTATTATGTATTGGTACTTCCCGTTCTCTTTTTCCATCGTCTGGCACCTGTTTGGACTTCCATGCTTCTTGTCATATGACATGTAGTAATTTGTCTGCCTCTCTCTCTTGGTTTTTAATCATTTCTGGATAACTTGACCTGTTCCTGGGGCTTTTCCTAATTTCACACTTCTTATACCTGTTTGGATTTCTTCCATTGAGATATCTACATCTTCAGCTGTCTCCTCTGCATTAGTTGTTACTTTTACTAATTGATCTTTACTCCTTGTCTCATATGTTCTGGAGGGATTATGTAATTGTTGATAATAATTTCTCCATGTTTCCAAGATTTGGCTTCTTCATTATTTCTCCTTTTGCATTCTGAATTTGTCATATTGGGCATGCTTTGGTCTTTCTCATGCTCTTCATTGCCCCCAGAACAGCTTTTGATTTCCTTGATAGCTTTCTTGAAGTCTTTGTCCAAACTCTTCCCATTGTTCCTTTTTTGTTTTCCAAACTTCCTCTTTAGCGATAGTTCTTTTACTCAAGTAATCTATTCTACCTCTGGCCTTTTTGTTTGCAAGTATTTATTCCAGGCATCCTTCTTTTCTTTGATCTTAGTCTTGACATTCTCATTCCACCATGCTGTTCTTTTCTTCCTTTAACTTGTTTCCTACCACAGACACCTCTCAGTACAACTGAGGTGTATTTCTTTATACATTTGCCACTTTTTCTTCTATTGTGCAATCATTCAGATCCATCTGCCTTTCACTGATAAATCTGTTAATCATAGATTGATATATATGTTTTGCTATTGGTTTTTTTAGTTCCTGTATTTTGAGTTAAGTAGCTTTCTTCTCTTTCCTTTTCTGTTTATTTTCTTCAGTCAGTAATCTCACTTTGGCAATCACTAGGTGATGATCACTAAATGTTTCAGCTCTTGTACTGTAAAAGAGGGAGCTGCTAACTATTATGTAGTCTATCATTGACTTTTTCACATCTGTCTTCATTTACTCTTGTATATTTGTGAATATCTTTATGAGGACAAAAGGTGCTTCATGTTATTCTTTAGGCAAAAATCTATTAGCCTCTTTCCATTCGGAGTTGTTGTCTCTCCTTCTTTACCTTATCCCTCCTGATGTTTCTACATTGTTGCCTACTCTAACAGTCAAATCTCCTAAAACCATTAGTTCCTGTTTGGGTTTAAGATTCTCTGCAGCTCTTTGTAGACCATTTTCGAAGATATCTTTTTTCTTCTTTGGTGGCGTCTTCATTTGGTCCATAAGCTATTAATAATTTAATTTCTCTTTCTTTTGGTTTAATATTTACCTCTAAAAGCCGTGGGGCGTATAAATTTTTAACTTTCTAGTAGCTTTTCATGCCTTTTATGCACTAGGAAGCCTACTCCTGCTTTAGCTCTATCTTTATCTACTCCTGAGAAGATTAAAGTATGATTTGGTCCTACATTTTCTATTCCTTGTCCCTTTTTCTTTGTTTCTGTAATGGCCAAAATGTCTACTTTGAATTTTTCCATTTCCTCAGCTAATTTGATCTCTTTGCCATTAATTGCACTGATATTCCATGTTCCAAAAATCACAGTCCGTGTTCATCTTAGAAAGGTCAAGCCGGGTGTATCGTATTTATTTCTTTGAATCAGTTGATTTTGGGCAAGCAGGCGATTGGCCCACTGTACCCTAGGTAGATGGTGGGGCTGCCACCTTGAGGCACCCTACCGGACCTTGTTATTTCCTGTCAGGGTTAACTCCCTTAACAATTGGTCACCCAAGACCAGCCTGCAAGGCAGCAGGTTATTATTTTCTGTCAGGGTCAACTCCCTTAGCCTTTGGTCAACCAAGAGCAGCCTGCAAGGCAATAGGTTGTTTTCTGTCAGGGTTAACTCCTTTAACCTTAGGTCAGTCAAGACTCGCCTGCAAAGTAGCAGGAGACTTGTGGAGGGCGGGATCGGCTAATCCTCATACAGGTGCTTACCTGTCCACTGCCCGGCGCGATGATCTCAGAGCGAATAAAGAGGAAACAGCAAGATGAAAGGTAAGCTAAAGAGTGAAAGGAAAAAGTAGGATCTACCTGTAGTGCCTGCCAACCACCCGCGATAAAACGGTAAAATTTGAGACAGGAGTAGAAGAAAGAAGAAGGTTGCTTGTTTGTGTCATTAAATTGTTGCTTGTCCGCCATACGAGGTGATTTCAGGGTGAATTTTAAGAGGAAACAGGAAACAGCAAAAAGAATGACGTATGAAAGAATGAAAGGACAAGAAGTCAATGGGTAATCCATTTTCAAATTATAATCCCATAATGAAGCTTCATCAGTCATGAAGTCCTTCCAACAATTGAAATCAGTGCTACTCTTTGTTTACACCTCAGTTTCTCCCAAAACAGAGACGACCTCTAGGGCGTAAGCGCTGAAATGAAAGAAGAATCATCGTAGAAGATCGCCTTGAAGTCATTTCTCATTTTCATTCTTCAATATTGGTGCATAGGCTATAATAATAGCATAGGTCTATCAGCCAGTGTCGGCGGCTCATCCATTTTGTCTAGAACATCGCCATCCATTTTGTTCAGAACATCGCCAGAGTGCGGCGGCTCATCCATTTTGTCAAGAACATCACCCAGTGTGCGGCGGCTCATCCATTTTGTCAAGAACATCACCCAGTGTGAGGCGGCTCATCCATTTGTCAAGAACATCACCCAGTGCGCAGCTCATCCATTTGGAACACATCACCCATTTTGTCAAGAACATCACCCAGTGTGCGGCTCATCCATTTTGTCAAGAACATCACCCAGTGTGCGGCGGCTCATCCATTTTGTCAAGAACATCACCCAGTGTGTGGCGGCTCATCCATTTTGTCAAGAACATCACCCAGTGTGTGGCGGCTCATCCATTTTGTCAAGAACATCGCCCACAGAGTGCGGCGGCTCATCCATTTTGTCAAGAACATTGAAAGATTCATTGCTCGTACTAACACGCGGATGTACGATCACTGATTTTACGGGTGAAAATGAGTACAAGCACTAGCTTGGGAGTAAAACCTGCATCAGACTAGCGTCCTGTCCAATAGGTAATTATAACCACATGTTCTGCTTCACGCTACAGAAACTGGGATTAATTCCGGCTCTTTGGGCCGAATAGCCTTGAAGGAACTTCTTTACTTACTCCATACACAGCTGCATGCTCACTGACTTTACATCATTCACAAAATACACTGACAACCTCAAAAAGTAAATGACTTCTTTTCCAAGAAATACCCTCATGCAAAGAGAGAGAGAGAAAAAGACTGTTTCATATTGCTTCAAAGTGACATCAAGACAGCATACCTGAGAAGGCACAGGTTTCTTGGCTATCATCACATTCTGGGGAAATGCAACTTTGGGGGTCACAAACTTGAGTTCATTTTGGCCTGCTGATTTCGCCTGACTTGTCTTGAGGTGGAGAGAGAGAGAGAGAGAGAGAGAGAGAGAGAGAGAGAGAGAGGAAATGACAAATATTAGTATTGAAAGGACACATGATTTTAAAGGCAAAAAGAGACTCCATCCAATGAGAGAATGGAAAATGAAAACATAATATTCACGGTGAAAGTCACAAACCTTGCAAGTCTAAAATTAGTAATCCCTTTCCCCCCCGCTTTTTAACATGTGGAAGCCCCTATGCTTCATCTCGTTAGGACCCCGTGGCACAAGAACCAATAGAAACCCATATAATAACCAAATGAGCAATCTGTATATCTTTATTGGGTCGGTTTTTGACACTCACGCACCATGTATGTTTGTGAAAATAGATAAAAAAAAGTAGCCCCCCGGCAGGGTTCAGGGACAGCACCCCGGTGGGCCGTGGAGCCCCCGGTCTGACGGGAAAATTTTGTGTGGTTGCAAGGGATGTCAAAGACATTTTGCCTATCAGATCATCTATTTTTGGGTTATTGAAACTTTAACAACAATAACATTTCATCTTCTTATGATCTGCCCCAAAAGACAAGAAGACACATAGGCCTACACTGTAACTGCAAACAACCTGAGATGAATTGAAAGACCTGTAGAATGGATTGAAGTAAAATACATCAAATTATATATTCATGTCTAGATTAATTTGGAAGTGACCATCATTATCAGAAAATAAAATGAAGTCTTCTGGTCTTCACAAAAGCATTTGTGCTCCTTTGATTTGGCATGCATTCCAAAAGCTTTCTTTTCTCAGTTTTCCACATAGTACAGTCATCGTGCACCATGCGATACCAGCTGATTACAATTTCCTCACATAGATCTAGACATAGATCTAGACATAGATCTAGACATAGATCTAGACATAGATCTAGACCTAGACAGGCCCAGGCAGAAAAAAAAGAAGAAAAGAAACTCCCCCATCTTCATGTAAACATTCCAACCAATTCCACTTGCATTTATTCTTGACATTAAAGTCAACTTTTGAAACATCTGCACACGTTTGACTCTCCGCCACTTTTAGTTTAGCTAATAAGACTACGCCGATTATTCATTTTTCAAACAGATCGCGAGATCTTAATTAGGCTCCATTCTAGATTTATGAGTTCTAGATCCAGCTATCGATCAAAATGATCAATACCATAGATGAAGATGAAAATCAAACCGACACAGGATATGAAAATTCATGTAAAACGGCAGTCAGCAATTAAGATCTAGACTAAAAGGTTAGAGCTAGATCTAGATTTATGAAGAAGCACAAGTAGATTAGGCCAGAGAGAGAGACAGAGAGAGAGAGAGAGAGAGAGAGAGAGAGAGAGAGAGAGAGAGAGAGAGAGAGAGAGAGAGAGAGAGAGAGAGAGAGAGAGAGAGAGAGAGAATGGGAGAGAGAGAGAGAGAGAGAGAGAGAGAGAGAGAGAGAGAGAGAGAGAGAGAGAGAGAGGAGAGAGAGAGAGAGAGAGAGAGAGAGAAAGAGAGAGAGAGAGAGAGAGGAGAGAGAGAGAGAGAGAGAGAGAGAGAGAGAGAGAGAGAGAGAGAGAGAGAGAGAGAGAGAGAGAGAGAGAGAGAGAGAGAATAAGCGAAGCAATGAGTAGGTTAAGCCACAGAGAGAGAGGGAGTGAGATAGACAGACAGAGAGAAAGAATGACTCAAGTGAAGCATGAAGATGTGAATGTTAGCGTGATATTTACAGAAGAGAATGTTCGTTTCTTGTGAGTGGCACTGTCAAATATCGTGGCATTAGCTTGCTAACACAGAAGGATCTCAGAAATAATATGTATCGACAACAAACATCAGCTGCTGCTGAATAGTCAGCATTTGCATCTGATTACTCTGATGCAGTGTGTTGGTAATTTTATCTCCAGTGTAGAAATTCCATTTTGTTTTTTTAAACGGAAAAAAATCGGAAAAACGGAAATCCGGTTAAACCGGAAAAGTTTCATCCCTGCTGTGTGAATGAGTGGGATTAAAAATGTTTTTTTAGGTGTCTGAATTAAAAAGTAGGGTTAAAAAAACGTTTTGCATCAAGTACTCTGTCAACAGCCAAAGGCATCTTTAACGTGCCAGACCGTTGTGATTGACACACAGGACCTCTTTGTAATCTTCCATCTCCGATGGGACTATGTGTTGATCCACCCAGGGGAGTGGGTTTTATCCATAAAAAAATTCAAATTTCTTTTGCAACCTATCGAATGACAAACCCACAAACCTGTTTGATTCAGAAACAGACGTTTTCCTCTGGACAAACGGACCTGTTCATGATTGGGAAGGGGTGGATTATGAACGTGGATTATGACTAACCTGGCCAGAAGAGAAGACCTGTCCGAACAACGACTGCCCCTTAGAGTCCCACATGGGTTGTTGACCCCTGGCCGATGAACTGGCCGACTGGACGTACGGTCCAGCCCTGTCATTGTACTGATGTCTGCCTCCTGCGTTGTGCCTGTTGCTGTCCGTCAAGGCTCCTGCAAGTTTGGCTTTGACTTTTGGGAATGTACTCTGAGAGACGAGAAAGGACGTCTAAGTATAAGAGGCTCTTTTTGCTTTCTCTCTATGTCTCTCTCTTCTTCATTTAATATTGTAATTTTAGTCAATACTTATTTTAAAGGCTAGACGAATGGAAACATTGAACGGCATCTTTTCATTTTTAAATTAAGTACGTTATACAAGTGACTTATGATCACATTTTTTTTCCCGTACATAAAAATAACATGCAGAGTCAAATCTTTTCATATTGAATACGATGAAATTGATATAGAACAATGAATTGAATCTTTATCTTACGGAATAAGGAAGAAAAACGTTACTATTTTGATATCTTTCTCAATCTTAAAAACCCCCAACAATGCCCAGTGAACACAATGTTAAACTCTCTCTCTCTGTTTCTCCCGGATTCTTTCTTTCTTGCTCTTTCTCTCTTTGTTTGTTTGTCTATCTCTATAGCTTAATCTTTTTGTTTGTTTGTCAATATATAAAAAATATATCCTAATCCATTTCATATGATCACATATATGTGTATGAAAAGAAAAGAAAAAGAAAAGCAGATGGGGAATCGACAGAGCGAACAAACGCAAGGAACATCCTCCATACTTTCCGCCGTTCCAAACCCCCACGGTCACTCGTTGAGATGGTGGCCTGTTCTTGCGAAATTCACCAAAGGTCAGATTGATCATGGCCGATCCCGGCACTCTGTATCCTTTGTTGGGTGAACATCTGGAGGGCCAAAACAAAAGAGTATGAAGCCAAAAGAATTCAACATCAATAATATCTTCAACATGGTCAAAAAACAAAAAAAAACAAACAAAACCGAAAACAAACGAAACCCTCATAAACCCATAGAGAGTGAGAACAACCCACCTGGCGTCCCCAAAACAGCACATCAATCAGCTCCTCTGCAAAATAATAAAAAGTAAAAAAACCCCGCCCAAAAAGAAACAAAAAAAACCCCCACCCCAAAAGATAAAAAAACACCAACAAAAAGAAAGAAACCCTTCCCAAAACATAAAAACACCAACAAAAAGAAAGAAACCCATCCCAAAACATAAAAAACCAACAAAAAGATAAAATGAAAGAAACCCACCCCAAAAACAAAACAAATTCATGCTAACCAACTGTCACAGTTTTTCTCCTCAAAATGACATTTTCAATACTTGAGTCGGTTTCATTGCAAAACTTAACACTATCCACCATATGTGGTGACCTCAGGATGCATTTCTTTACATATTAAAAAAATGATAAACTCATACATGTAAATTCTTAGCAGTACCCAAAACTCAAACATTTTGGAGATAGATTTTCGGAAAAATAGGACCTTTATTTTGGAACCCTCTTTCACCATCTGTGAGATTCGTAATTAGCGTTGCTACCTTTAAAAAACATTTAAAGATCCATCTTTTCATGAAATATTTGTTTTAAAATAGCATGATCTTTTGAATGATATTATTATTATATGTTTGATTAATCCCTTGTACAAATGTATTTTACTAACTTGTATAGCAAATTGTTTTATAGCTATTTTATCATTATTATTATTATCATTATTATTATTATCATTATTATTATTATTATTATCATTATTATTATTATCATTATTATTATTATCATTATTATTATTACTATTATTATTATCATTATTATTATTATTATTATTATTATTATTATTATTATCATCATTATTATTATTATTATTATTATTATTGTCATTATTATTATTATTATTATTATTATTATCATTATTATTATTATTAATATTATCATTATTATTATTATTACTATTGTCATTAATAACGAGGAAGCAGCAAGACGAAAGACGCATGGAACGAATGAATAGAAAAGAGTACAGAGCTCTCTCACAGGGGCACTGTCATCCCCAACTGCCCCTCGTCTTCAATACCTGAGAGTGATGCCTCCGGCAAAAGCCTCATCAAACACAACATCGTAGGCTCTGTGGGGAGACTGGAAAGCTCCTTCCTCTGGTGGGATGCAGATGACCGTCCCCCTCTTGCCGAAGGGCACAGAGTAGCCCGACTTGACCACAACCACCCTGTCGTACAGGAAGAAGTCTGCCTCGGGGTCTGGCACCAGTGACCCCTGACCTGACATGGGCTGCAATGTCCAAACAAAACAAAACAACATGAGCGGTCTCAATGCAAAATGCAGAAAGCAGAACAGGGGTGGAGTGGGGGTGGGGGCATGGAAAGGAGAGCAAATTTTACTTTTAATTAAATATATGTATCCATTGTCGCCTTGTAGGCCGTTTCAGCCCGAGTTCGATTCCCAATCAGGAAAACTTTTTCTGGCCCTCCTGCCGGCCGACCCAGCAGGGAAATGGGTATGTAGGTCTTTTGGGCTCAGGAAAGGTAGAGGTGGCGTGGAAAGCAGTGGCATCTATTACTATTACCGTCTACAGGTTGAAACAACGCTATAAAAACACATGTATTCCTTTTTTTTAAACAGGATGAGGACGAGAGGTGAGAAACATAAAACAAACACACATCCCCCCTCCCTCCCCCAATAAATAAACAATTAGAATCCAACCCCAAAACTAAACCAAACATAAAACAACAAAGATAACATACCCTGAAGAGCAGGTACGGTTTGATTCTGATTTTGACAATGCTGGGCACCTTGTTCAGACTGGCCTGCGTGAGGAAAAAAACAACTTAATGGAGACAAAGGCATTGGACATGCTTTTTGACTAACAGTAGAGGAAATCACAGTTGTCAGCATTTTAAACACAACTTATCAATGTCATTTGCAGCCTTTGTTCAACAAACAGCATGATTGTCAGCGTTCTATATTTTATCAATGTGCCTTACAATATTTTATTTAACAACATGATTTGCAATGTTCTTTACCGCATCAATAGGCTTTGCAATGTTTCATTTCACGACATGATTTGCAGTGTTCTTTACCTCATCAATGTGTTTGCAATGTTTCTTTAACAAAATGATTTGCAGTGTTCTTTATTTCATTAATGCAACATTTTATTTATTTAACAACATGATTTGCAGTGTTCTTTACTTCATCAATGTGCTTTGCAATATTTTATTTAACAACAATACTTGCAGTGTTCTTTACTTCATCAATGTGTTTTGCAATATTTTATTTAACAACATGATTTGCAGTGTTCTTTACTTCATCAATGTGCTTTGCAATATTTTATTTAACAACATTACTTACAGTGTTCTTTACCACATCAATGTGCTTTGCAATGTTTTATTTAACAACACGATTTGCAGTGGTCTTCACCTCATCAATGTGCTTTGCAATGTTTTATTTAACAACATGATTCGCAGTGATTTTTACTTCATCAATGTGTTTTACAGTGTTCTTTTGCTTAAGAACATGATTTTCAGTGTGCTTTAATTAGTCGATGGGTTCTGCAGTGCTCTTTCCATTTAGAGCAAGAATTGCAGTGTTCTTGCACTTAAGAACATAAGTGAGACCTACCAGAAGCACTCGACACACAAGAAACGTCTCCACCTATGGACTGAGAAGCCCTTTATGATTTTGGATACAAAGCAAAAGAACTGCAGAAGAATTTTATCCACGGTCAAATGAGAAAAACAAAGCTTTTCTATTGAAATTAAAAACAAATTTCCAGGATTTGATGATCAGGATATACTGTTATGGTGAGAATGAACCCCCCCCCCCCCCCCCCAAAAAAAACAACAACAAAAAAACAAACAACTAAAGAACAAGAACTCTCCATCTATCAAGCGGTGAACGAATCAGACTGGACGAGCACTTGCTGATGGCAGTCAAATCTAGGTCAAAAGTCTTGTGTTATTTCTCCTCGTCTGTTTTTGCGTTTTTCTCTTCAATCCTTTTAACCTAGAATGACTATCTGTGTTGATGACACATTTTACTCCTGTCTATAAAAGACGTTGTTAAATACTGACAACTGTCTCACTTCAACTTCTATAGACAGCATTGGTAACATCCATTATAAACTTGAAAACCCCCCCCCAAAATCAGACAAACCCGAAAAACACACATACCGGTAAATGTAAAGAGATACACGTATATCGACAGTGAAAGTCGCAGACCTTTCAGTCCAATTTTCAATGTTTTGAGAAGATCAAAGAAAAAGACGAATCTATGTTCACAGACAGGCATGGTTTGCAAGTGTGAAAAACTAGCCCAAATAGGGATACACAGAGTGCTCATATCGTTATCATATGGGTTTCTATTGATTCTTGTGCCACCGAATCCTAACTAGACGGAGCATAGGGGCTTCCTTATGATAAAAAAGTGAAAGAATTTTATACTAATTTTAGACTTACACATTTGCGACTTTCATTGTCGATACATAACAAATGTATAAATGTATATCAAGATTGATCGCGGCTGCCCATCCCTTGAAAATGTTATAAAGCATGAAAATTTGTCCGAGTAGATTGGCATGACAACCAGTGGACCATTATGACAATTAAAAACCCCGTTAAGCTAGCACATTCTTTGTGTTATGCCAATCAACGAGTCTCATGGACAAACTTTTAATCCAGACCTGGTGATGGTACCCATTTGTACTAGGCCAGTGTAGGGAAAATGTGTCTTAACTCATTAGATATTTGTACTAGGGCAGTGTAAGGAAATGTGTCTCAACTCAGTAGATATGTGTACTAGGCCAGTGTAAAGGAAATGTGTCTTAACTCAGTAGATATGTGTACTAGGCCAGTGTAGGGGAAATTTGTCTTAACTCAGTAGATATGTGTACTAGGCCAGTGTAGAAATGTGTCTTAACTCATTAGATATCTGTACTAGGCCAGTGTAGGGGAAATATGTCTTAACTCATTAGATATCTGTACTAGGCCAGTGTAGAAATGTGTCTTAACTCAGTAGATATGTGTACTAGGCCAGTGTAGGGGAAATGTGTCTTAACTCATTAGATATGTGTACTAGGCCAGTGTAGGGGGAAATGTGTCTTAACTCAGTAGATATCTGTACTAGGGCAGTGTATAGGAAATGTGTCTTAACTCATTAGATATTTGTACTAGGGCAGTGTAACTCATTAGATAGGAAGGGCATGTGTCTTAACTCATTAGATATGTGTACTAGGCCAGTGTAGAGGAAATATGTCTTAACTCATGTATGTGTACTAGGGCAGTGTGGGATGTGTCTTAACTCATTAGATATGTGTACTAGGGCAGTGTGTATGTCTTAACTCATTAGATATCTGTACTAGGCCAGTGTGGGGGAAATATGTCTTAACTCATTAGATATTTGTACTAGGGCAGTGTATAGGAAATATGTCTTAACTCATTAGATATCTGTACTAGGCCAGTGTAGGGGAAATATGTCTTAACTCATTAGATATTTGTACTAGGGCAGTGTATAGTCTTAACTCATTAGATATTTGTATAACTCATTAGATATGTACTAGGCCAGTGTATAGGAAATGTGTCTTAACTCATTAGATATGTGTACTAGGCCAGTGTAGGGGAAATGTGTCTTAACTCATTAGATATGTGTACTAGGCCAGTGTAGGGGAAATATGTCTTAACTCAGTAGATATGTGTACTAGGCCAGTGTAGAGGGAAATATGTCTTAACTCAGTAGATATTTGTACTAGGCCAGTGTAGAGGGAAATATGTCTTAACTCAGTAGATATTTGTACTAGGCCAGTGTAGGGAAATATGTCTTAACTCAGTAGATATTTGTACTAGGCCAGTGTAGGGGAAATATGTCTTAACTCAGTAGATATTTGTACTAGGCCAGTGTAGGGGAAATATGTCTTAACTCAGTAGATATGTGTACTAGGCCAGTGTAGGGGAAATATGTCTTAACTCATTAGATATGTGTAGGCCAGTGTAGGTGTCTTAACTCATTAGATATTTGTACTAGGGCAGTGTAGGGAAATGTGTCTTAACTCATTAGATATGTGTACTAGGCAGTGTAGGGGAAATGTGTCTTAACTCATTAGATATGTGTACTAGGCCAGTGTAGGGAAATATGTCTTAACTCATTAGATATGTGTACTAGGCCAGTGTAGGGGAAATGTGTCTTAACTCATTATGTACTTAACTAACTCATTAGATATGTGTACTAGGCCAGTGTAGGGGAAATGTGTCTTAACTCATTAGATATTTGTACTAGGGCAGTGTAGTAGGACATGTGTCTTAAATGTGTCTTAACTCATTAGATATGTGTACTAGGTGTACTAGCCAGTGTAGAGGAAATATGTCTTAACTCATTAGATATTTGTACTAGGGCAGTGTAGGGGAAATGTGTCTTAACTCATTAGATATGTGTACTAGGGCAGTGTAGGGGAAATATGTCTTAACTCATTAGATATCTGTACTAGGCCAGTGTAGGGGAAATATGTCTTAACTCATTAGATATTTGTACTAGGGCAGTGTATAGGAAATATGTCTTAACTCATTAGATATTTGTACTAGGCCAGTGTAGGAAATATGTCTTAACTCATTAGATATTTGTACTAGGGCAGTGTATAGGAAATGTGTCTTAACTCATTAGATATGTGTACTAGGCCAGTGTAGAAATGTGTCTTAACTCATTAGATATGTGTACTAGGCCAGTGTAGGGGAAATATGTCTTAACTCATTAGATATGTGTACTAGGCCAGTGTAGGGGAAATATGTCTTAACTCAGTAGATATGTGTACTAGGCCAGTGTAGGAGAAATATGTCTTAACTCAGTAGATATTTGTACTAGGCCAGTGTAGGGGAAATATGTCTTAACTCAGTAGATATTTGTACTAGGCCAGTGTAGGGGAAATATGTCTTAACTCAGTAGATATTTGTACTAGGCCAGTGTAGGGAAATATGTCTTAACTCAGTAGATATTTGTACTAGGCCAGTGTAGGGGAAATATGTCTTAACTCAGTAGATATTTGTACTAGGCCAGTGTAGGGGAAATATGTCTTAACTCAGTAGATATTTGTACTAGGCCAGTGTAGGGGAAATATGTCTTAACTCAGTAGATATTTGTACTAGGCCAGTGTGGGGAAATATGTCTTAACTCATTAGATATGTGTACTAGGCCAGTGTAGGGGAAATATGTCTTAACTCATTAGATATGTGTACTAGGCCAGTGTAGGGGAAATATGTCTTAACTCATTAGATATGTGTACTAGGCCAGTGTAGGAAATATGTCTTAACTCAGTAGATATTTGTACTAGGCCAGTGTAGGGGGAAATATGTCTTAACTCAGTAGATATGTGTACTAGGCCAGTGTAGGGGAAATATGTCTTAACTCAGTAGATATGTGTACTAGGCCAGTGTAGGGGAAATATGTCTTAACTCATTAGATATGTGTACTAGGCCAGTGTATAGGAAATATGTCTTAACTCAGTAGATATGTGTACTAGGCCAGTGTAGGGAAATATGTCTTAACTCATTAGATATTTGTACTAGGGCAGTGTATAGGAAATATGTCTTAACTCATTAGATATTTGTACTAGGCCAGTGTAGGGGAAATATGTCTTAACTCATTAGATATTTGTACTAGGGCAGTGTATAGGAAATATGTCTTAACTCATTAGATATTTGTACTAGGCCAGTGTATAGGAAATATGTCTTAACTCATTAGATATTTGTACTAGGGCAGTGTATAGGAAATGTGTCTTAACTCATTAGATATGTGTACTAGGCCAGTGTATAGGAAATGTGTCTTAACTCATTAGATATGTGTACTACTAGGCCAGTGTACTAGGCCAGGAAATATGTCTTAACTCATTAGATATGTGTACTAGGCCAGTGTAGGGAAATATGTCTTAACTCAGTAGATATTTGTACTAGGCCAGTGTAGGGGAAATATGTCTTAACTCAGTAGATATTTGTACTAGGCCAGTGTAGGGGAAATATGTCTTAACTCAGTAGATATTTGTACTAGGCCAGTGTAGGGAAATATGTCTTAACTCAGTAGATATTTGTACTAGGCCAGTGTAGGGAAATATGTCTTAACTCAGTAGATATTTGTACTAGGCCAGTGTAGGGGAAATATGTCTTAACTCAGTAGATATTTGTACTAGGCCAGTGTAGGGAAATATGTCTTAACTCAGTAGATATTTGTACTAGGCCAGTGTAGGGGAAATATGTCTTAACTCAGTAGATATTTGTACTAGGCCAGTGTAGGGAAATATGTCTTAACTCAGTAGATATTTGTACTAGGCCAGTGTAGGGAAATATGTCTTAACTCAGTAGATATTTGTACTAGGCCAGTGTAGGGAAATATGTCTTAACTCAGTAGATATTTGTACTAGGCCAGTGTAGGGAAATATGTCTTAACTCAGTAGATATTTGTACTAGGCCAGTGTAGGGAAATATGTCTTAACTCAGTAGATATGTTACTAGGCCGATATGTGTACTAGGCCAGTGTACTAGGCCAGTGTAAATATGTCTTAACTCAGTAGATATGTGTACTAGGCCAGTGTAGGGGAAATATGTCTTAACTCAGTAGATATGTGTACTAGGCCAGTGTAGGGGGAAATATGTCTTAACTCATTGATATGTGTACTAGGCCAGTGTGAAAAGTATGTCTTAACTCAGTAGATATGTGTACTAGGCCAGTGTATGGGAAAATATGTCTTAACTCATTAGATATGTGTACTAGGCCAGTGTAGGGGAAATATGTCTTAACTCAGTAGATATGTGTACTAGGCCAGTGTGGGAAATATGTCTTAACTCAGTAGATATGTGTACTAGGCCAGTGTAGGGGAAATATGTCTTAACTCAGTAGATATGTGTACTAGGCCAGTGTAGGGGAAATGTCTTAACTCATTAGATATGTGTACTAGGCCAGTGTAGGGAAATGTGTCTTAACTCATTAGATATGTGTACTAGGCCAGTGTGAAATGTGTCTTAACTGATTAGATATCTGTACTAGGCCAGTGGAAATGTGTCTTAACTGTTAGATATGTGTACTAGGCCAGTGTAGGAAATGTTCTTAACGATTGGGCCGTTAAGGCCTATAAAGCTAGCGCTAAGCGTAGCGGAACAGGTGACAATAATCACCTCTTGGTCCAGGACGCTGGTCTGACACATATTTTACTCCAAAGCCAGTGCTTGTACTCATTTGCACCTGGGTAGAATAGGGAAAATGTGTGTCTTTCCCAAGAAACACAACGTCGGACCTGGCTTTGCTAGGATTCAAATTTGCGACTTCTTGATCCCCAGTCCGGTAGCCTAACTCCCCTCGCCCGCCGAAGCCACTCATTAGATAGAACGTGTTACTAAAATAATTCATAGTTGTAATTTTCATTTGAAAAATACTAGGAAGATAAGACTCATTCTTGACCAAGGAAAGACAAAAATGTTTGTAACATCACTCATTCTAAGTCGTATGGATTATTGCAATGCTCTCTTAACATCTGCACCAAATTATCTGATTCAGAGATTGACAAAGCTACACAATAAGGCTGCTGGACTAATAAGCTTAACTAAACAAAGTGAGCCAATCACGCCAGTATTAAAAGAATTACACTGGCTCCTAGTTAGTTACAGGATAGATTCTAAACTCCTCTGTTATTGTTACAAATGTTTAAATGGTCTTGCTCCATCCTATTTACAAGAGCTGGTCAGTCTTTACCTGATCTCCATGACAACTAAAAGATCATTTGTTTCCCCCATTGGAAGATCCTGACCTAGATTCAACTTCCCGCCAACCAAATCGCTGTAGTGCGTTTATATGTTTTAAGCTTTCCGTGTGCATTAGGAAAAGAATTCTGTATCTCTCTCTCTCTGTGTGTCACTTTTGTTACAGTCCATGACTACAAAATTGATGACAAAAATAAAAGCACAAGCAGAAAACACAGAAAAAGTAGACGATTGAAGCAGGGTGATGAAATGCGTGTGTTAAACACAAAGGCAGTACAGTAGCAAAATGCAATCAGTGATTCGGGACTTCGCGGAAAGTGGCGCTATTACATTAAGACCACTCACTGTTTTCTTCTCTATCCTCATTACTTGGTCTTCGTCAGGACTTATTGGCTCTTCATGCGGGGAGCTTGGCTGCTCGGGAGCTCTTTGAGAAATTCAACGACATCCTTCAAGGTGTTGGGACTGGTGGGGTAGGGGGTGGAGGGTGTGAGATATGAAATGTGTCGGATGACATGCAGTTTGAGAGAATAGCTTCCCTCGTCAAAGCGTCCATAAAGTGCCATAAAACAGGGAATGTTTGAATTATCAACTTGCAAAGTGGCATTTATTCTCATTGGAAAAAGAAATCATGGGTCAGCACATATATAAAGGCAATATTTTCCATGCAGAACATCGTAAAATCAATATATTTCATCTTAAGTCAAAGGATCAAAATCAGGAAAACATTTATAAAAGAGCTACTCTTTGCACACACAAAAAAAAAGAAAAAAAAGAAAAGAAAAAAACAAAAAAAAACAAACCCCAATAAAAACATGGTTAGTGAAACATACCAAAACTATCCCAAGAAATTACAGAAACCGTCGAAATAATTACAGGAAATCGAAGCAATCTTTCTCTCTCTATCTGTTCATAACTTAATACCCGTTATCGTTATTTGTCTGTCTCTTTTTGGATCCTGTCTGACTCTGTCAATAAACACATGCATATTTACATACTTAAGGTATACACAGAATCCAGAAGATGATCACAGAAGCTTTATTCTGAGACAACCGCAAAAAAAGACGATCTAATGAACAGTTGTCTTTCATGGTCATGGGAGCCCCTAAAACGCCTTTGACTTACCTCCCCTCAGGAAACAATTCACGCTCCGACAAGAAATCGTTCCCTACGTTTAGTTTGTGGACGCGGAGCCAGACGTCATGAAACCTAGAAAATTTGGACAAAGAAAAGTTACCTACATACTAGTGACTGGAATTTCAGTTGTGTATTTGCAGGTAAAAAAATGACCAAATGAAAATTTGACAGACTGATAAGAATACACCGCACACATTGTATGCGGTGATCTCATGGTGAATTAAAGAGAAAAATCGTTTGTTTCATTGGAAATTATCCAGTTCACCATCTGCATTAACATCGGGAGTGAACTCAGAGGAAGAGCAAGATGAACATAGATCCCCATTTTTTTGTCACAGAATAATAATAATAATATAATTCATTTCTACAGTACCCACTCCCATCTTACGACAGCTCTAGGCGCATTTATATACACATAGTAAAATACATGAGCAATAATAATACATAAATACACAACAGCATATCATTTATAAGGGTGTATGGTACATGAATTAAAATCGCATACTGAAAACAATTACTTTTCTTCTAAGAAGCATTGCATGAGGTATGTTTTGAGATGTTTTTTAAAGGTGTCTTCCGACGTGTCAAACATAGATCGTATTGACAGCGGAAGAGCATTCCAGACGTGAGGACCTGCATATGTAAAAGAGCGCAGTGACAGTTTTGTCAGGCCTTTCTTTGGGGGAACGCTTAACAGACATTGATTTGTATATCTCAGTTGGGGGGATGGAACATAACCAGAGATCAGGTCATTTAAATAATTTGGAGCTCTATCTATCAGTTTTACATTTGTGACACAAAGTCGCGATTTTGTATATTATTCGTTTATCGATCGGGAGCCAATGCAGAGACATGAACATAGGGGTAATGTGTTCATATTTCTTTTTCTTCAAAATTATTCTGGCCGCATGGTTTTGGATACGTTGGAGCTTATGAATCAAGACATCAGGTAAATTATAAAACAGAGAGTTGCAATAATTTCTTTCTTTCTTTATCAGCTCCCATTCTACCTTTCGGTGTATGAACTTAAATTAATAAAGTTTGATAGGTGGCCTCATCGTCTGATTTCGAGGTAAAGAGTTTTACAGAGATGGTTTATATGATGTTACATAGATAAGTTATCATCGAAATAAACCCCAAGATTTTTAGCGTTCGTTTTCGACCCTCATAGAGTTAGTTCCGTCAGGCCAACTGAGATTTTTGGATTACATAGTAATATTTCATTTTTTCTTCATTCAGTTTAAGCTTGTTAGTAGACATCCACGCTTTTACATGAAATATACATAATTCCATGGATTTCGAAATATAATTTGTATTTATAGACATGGCAGATTTGTAAAGTTGCGTATCATCAGCATACATGTGATAGTTTACCCCATGCTGTTTGACAATATCACCAAGCGGTTGTGTATACAATGTATATAGTAGGGGACCAAACATTGACCCTTGTGGAATCCTATACTTGAATGGAAAAGGAGAAGATTGCACTTGATCAAGAGAGATAGATTGGGTACGATCATGAAGATAGGATATAAACCAGTCAAAGCACAGAGCCCTCTAGACCAAAGGTTTTGGAAAGTTGCTCAATAAGAATAGAACAGAATCTGATTAAGTTATTCTTGCTAATATTCCTACTTGTAGCCCAGTTGTATGTATGTCACTTTTTGTCTACCTCCGCTTTTTTGTTCCCCAAATCTTTTCTCATACACACTTATTCACTCATCTTTACACCAACCCTTAAAATAACTGCTAAAGGCATCTTCTGAGGGCATTGTGCTGGGAAATTGTGTTGAAATTAACTCAAAGAATTCACCCCTTACTTATTTACTTACTTAGGCCTACTTCCCCCTCTGGAGCATAAGCTGTCCACAAGTGCCCTCATTTTCCATGGCCCTGGGCTTTCATTTATAGCTCTTGCCAGCCGTACACCATTTTCTTTGTTTCTGCCTCCAAGTCCCTTCACCACATGTTTGGAAATAACCCCCCCCCCCCCATATCTTTCTCTTCCCCTTTTTGAATTTTAAAAACTTTGAACTTTGACCCCTTACCGGCTGATGAACTGGGCGACGACCTCAACACACTTCCGACTGTAGGTCCAGGCATGCTCCTCTTTCCGCGTGTAGCCGGGCACCTCCTCTCCTCTCTTGGTGAATTTCAGGTTGAGGGCAATGTTGACACGGTAGTTGTCCTTTGTCTGCTCAACGAACACGGAGCCGGTGATGCGTGACATGATGTGTGCGTCTATGCCGATAGTGCGGCTAGCCTGGTCGGCCGTCATGTAGCGGTCCTCCATGTGCTGCGCGGTCATGGAAAGTATTTTTTTTTTATTAAAGTGGTGTTATGTGAAAAGAGTTAACAGTACACTTCTTTTCACCCTGGGCTCGAAAAACCTTTAAATTGAGAGGCTCTTTCCTCCAAAAAACTCGGATCTAAATTAAAATAAGAATCACAGCTATACTATCAAATAAGCATAAAGTCAAAATAAGAATCAAAACTATACTATCAAATAACTATAAAGTCAAAATAAGAATCAAAACTATACTATCAAATAACTATAAAGTCAAAATAAGAATCAAAACTAAATCAAATAAGCATAAAGTCAAAATAAGAATCAAAGCTATACTCAAATAACTATAAAGTCAAAATAAAATTAAAACTATACCATCAAATAACTATAAAGTCAAAATAAGAATCAAAACTCCAAATAAGCATAAAGTCAAAATAAAAAAAACTGTACTATCAAATAAGCATAAAGAAAATAAAATTAAAACTAAATCAAATAAAAAAGTCAAAATAAGAATCAAAACAACTATACTATCAAATAACCATAAAAATCAAAATAAGAATCAAAACTGTACTATCAAATAAGCATAAAGTCAAAATAAAATTAAAACTACACTATCAAATAACTAGAAAAGTACACACTATGACATCTACCATCCACACAAGTAAAACCATCCACACAAGTACACACTATGTGAAATACCATGTGACATCAATCCAACAAGTACACACTATGTGACATCTACCATCCACACAAGTAACTATACATCTACCATCCACACAAGTACACACTATGTGACATCTACCATCCACACACACCATGTGACATCTACCATCCACACAAGTACACACTATGTGACATCTAATACACACTATGACATCTACCATCCACACAAGTACACTACATCTACCATCACACAAGTACACTATGTGACATCTACCATCCACACAAGTACAGACCATCACAAAGTACACACCATGTGACATCTACCATCCACACAAGTACACACCATGTGACATCTACCATCCACACAAGTACACACTATATGACATCTACCATCCACACAAGTACACACTATACACACCATATGACATCTACCATCCACACAAGTACAAAATGACATCTACCATCCACACAACACACTATGTGACATCTACCATCCACAATAAACATACATCTACCATCCACAAAGTACATCCACACAAGTATATGACATCTACCATCCACACAAGTACACACCATATGACATCTACCATCCACACAAGTACACTATCAAATCTACCATCCACACAAGTACACACTATGTGACATCTACCATCCACACAAGTACACACCATGTGACATCTACCATCCACACAAGTACACACTATGTGACATCTACCATCCACACAAGTACACACTATGTGACATCTACCATCCAAAAGTACACACTATGTGACATCTACCATCCACACAAGTACACACTATGTGACATCTACCATCCACAATCACACCATCCACACAAGTGACATCTACCATCCACACAAGTACACACTATGTGACATCTACCATCCACACAAGTACACACTATGTCTACCATCCACACACACAGTACACACTCCATGTGACATCTACCATCCACACAAGTACACACCATCCATGTGACATCTACCATCCACACAAGTACACACTATGTGACATCTACCATCCACACAAGTACACACTATGTGACATCTACCATCCACACAAGTACACACCATGTGACATCTACCATCCACACAAGTACACTACCCATGTGACATCTACCATCCACACAAGTACACACTATGTGACATCTACCATCCACACAAGTACACACCATATGACATCTACCATCCACACAAGTACACACCATATGACATCTACCATCCACACAAGTACACACTATGTGACATCTACCATCCACACAAGTACACACTATGTGACATCTACCATCCACACAAGTACACACTATGTGACATCTACCATCCACACAAGTACGCACCATTTTACCCAGCTCCCATCATGTCAGGCTCCTCCGTGACAACCAGGGCTATCCACACAAGTCTGACATCCGACCTGTCTCCCATCCAAAATTTCACTTTGACCTGCCAAAATAAAGAGATAAGATCAGATCTATGAAATACTTATCTATGCAAAAGGAATCTGACATTGACTTCAGCAAAAACCTATTTACAAAAAAGGACATCATTTTCTTGATCCACACAAGTACGTTATGTGACTCTACTTTTCCAATCAAAAAATTGTATCTACCATCCAAATTTGTTGCATATGTGTTGATAGTCGATAAACTCAAATTTTACTTCTCCCTCATGTCAGGCTCAGGGCTGAGTCCCACTAGATACATTAAGATCAGATATGAAATACTTATCTATGAAAGGGACCACCCTATTTACAAAAAGGACATCATTTTCTTGGCGTTGCTGAAGATAGCTTAGTTCCACTCCTGGGTAAGAAAGGGACCACCGTTCAATGCTGACCCCTCTCTCGACTCCCGTCGTATAAGAGATTAAAATAACTAGGATGGTTGTGACCTCATCCAGGTCATTAACAGAAGGAAAAAAAAATCGTTCAGACATAACAAAATTTTTCTTTGTAAGGAAACGCTTATCTAATTCGTTTCATTACAATATACTCCATCTACAAACATGCAGCCGGTGGACTCAAGGCGAATTAATCTCTAGGTGAATTTATCTCAAAGCGAATTAATCTAATAGTGAATTAGTCTCAAAGTGAATTAATCTCAGGTGAACTTGTCTCAAGATGAAATAATCTCAAGGTGAATTAGTTTCAAGATGGATTAATCTCAAGGTGAATTAATCTCAATGTGAATTAGTCTCAAGGTGATCTAATCTCAAGGTGACTAAGTCTCCAGGTGAATTGATCTCAAAATGAGTAAATCTCAAGGTGAATTTGTCTCAAGGTGAATAAATCTCTAGGTGAATTAATCTCAAGGTGAATCAATCTCAAGGCGAATTAATCTCAAGGTGAATCAATCTTAAGGTGAATCAATGTCAAGGTGAATTAATCTCAGGGTGAATTAACAGAAATCAGCAGGAGGAAAGTCAAAAAAAGAGTGAAAGGAAAGAAGTAGGAGCTACCAGCATGGCCGTGAACCTTTCCACATTGAAGTAAATGATGAAAATGCTACATGCAACAATTTAAAGGTGAATAGAGAGGAAACAGCCAGATCACAGAAAGGAGACAGAGTGCAAGAAAAGAAGTAAGACCTTACAGTAGCCCCCATCGACCGTCCACATTCAAGCTCTTGTTGAAGGAAAAAAAACTCATACTGTACAAACTCTACATGACTCGAGGCAGATTGTATGGGAAACAACGTACGATTACAATCAAGAAAAGCATCTGCTAATCATTGCTTACGTTGCCTTGGGCCCCGTAATGAGGATTTCCCAGCATGAAGATGGTAGAGTCCACGGGGAACACTTCTTCCAGTGTCTTGAAGGTCGTATGTGATGATTCCTGCACTTTCAGTTTCTAGAGAGAGTAATAAAACATTTTTTTTAAATAGCTGCTAGATGTGATTGGTGACATTGGTGGCCTAGAGATTAGGTTGCAGACTTGGGACCATGAGATCCTGGATTCAACTCTGACATTGTGTTCCTTGGGAAAGACACCAAACACGCATTTTCTCCTCTACCTGGGTGCCAATGGAGGGGGGGGGGGGGGGGCTCGGTAGTCCAGAGGCAAGGTGTCTGTCTAAAGGTAGTGGGTTAGAGCCCCGTCAAAAGTTGAAAGCTTTTCACCAGTTTTTTTCAAGCAAAGTCTACTCCCTGGTCCAGTAGGTTTCACACCTAGTCCCATCGGAGATGGATGACAAAAAGCGGTCCCGTGTGCAGAACACAACACTCTGTGCACATGAAAGATCCCTTGGCTGTTTACAGGGCAGTCATGGCAAAATTAAAGATCCTACCAAAACCCCAGAGATCCCCTTAGTTGTGGATGTGGGTAAATTAAATCAATCTTAAAAAATCTCTTCATGGCGAGGTGATGGCTGCTGATGTAAATGGTCTCTGGCTCGATTCTGTCTGGTGTATGGTTTTTTTCTCCTTCTTTTTGACTTGATTTGATTTTACCCACATCCATAATTAAGGTGATCTCGGGATTTGTAGTAGGATCTTGAAATTTTGCTTGGACTGCCCTGCAAACAGCCAAGGGATCTTTAATGTGCACAAAGCATTGTGATCTGCAGACGGGACCTCCTTTGTATCATTTGTCTCTGATGAGACAAGATGTCAATTCACCCACCTGGATGAGGGGGTGGGTTATACTTGAAAAATCTTGAAAAAAATGTTTAAAACTGTCGGGGCTTGAACCCAGGATCCTTACCTTTAGACTATCAAGTCGCTCCTGTCTAGTGTACATTTCTGTTCATTTCCTTGTAGGTAGCTGTCTCGATTTTCTCCCTAATGTGCCTATAACATTAACTTCTGTGACTGTCTACATGAGTCTTTGCCTGCCCGTTTAAAGTTTAAATCTTTTGTCTTCACCAAGAAACAAAAGAATTTTCACCCATGCAATAACCGCAGTGTTGTGAGTTTGCAATAACGACTACACTGGTTCAAGTGTCTTCTTAACAACACTGTACTCCTAGGAAAGGAACTTCACTCCGCTTTCCTCACTTGACTCAAGTGTGAATGAGTACCCAGTTATAGGTAGAGAAATATTTTGTCAGAGTGTTAGTATGAAACACCTAACAGGCTGCTTTGCTATATGCTCCTCCTGAGAGTTGAGAAGGACTTTGAATGAAATTGCCATGCTGGGGGATAAATGAGTTGGTGGCCTGCACTTGTGTAGCAATATGGACTACACATTCATCTGTATCTCTGTTCTAATTCAACATTCCAAACTTTCCTTTAAACGGCCAAGGGATCTTTAACGTGCACAGAGAGCACAAGACCTCCTTTTTTATTGTCCGTCTCTGATGGGACTAGGTGTCGATCCACCTATCTGGACCTGGGGGGTAGATTTTGCTCGAAAAAACTCGAGAATTTTTGTAACCGTTGGCGGGGCTCGAACCCACTACCTTTTGGTTGTGAGGCTGACACCTTTCCTCTGGACTACAGAGTCCCCTTCGGAAGAAGACAGCTTCAATTTGACTAAAGAAACTTGCCGTTTATATAGAAAAATATTTTTTTCTAACTTACGTGGACTGTCATCTGGTGAGCGAAAGGTTGTGGGCCTGTGGCAAACTGCTTTTCTAGGGTTATCATTCCTTGATTTCCATATGTAAAACTGAAGTGAATACAAAATTCAAATAAACAGTGAAGCTTTTCATCTTTTACATATCTTATTCTCAGTAACCTTTAACTTCACTCTGTGAAAAAAATGGAAAGATCTCCTATCTTACAGGTTGGCAGCTTTAGATAACATAAAGTAAAAATAAAACCATTTCTTCCTTCCCAAACGATCTCAAAGGAAAAGTTCACACATTGAAAAAACCCCCCCCAAACCAAACCAAAACCACAACGAACCTTCTTCTCTCATCTCAATTTCTGTCTTGCAGGCACACATTGAAAAAACACCCCAAAACCCAAACCAAAACCACAACGAACCTTCTTCCTGTCATGGGTCTTTCTGTCTTGCTCACTCACTCAAACAGAGTAAATAAAACAGCCATTTTCCTGTCAACTAACCTTTAACTTCACTCTAAAACCCAAACCAAAACCAAACCACAACGAACCTTCTTCCTGTCATGGGTGATCTAACAATTTCTGTCTTGGGTTTTAACCTTCTTCCTGTCAGATGCAAGTGTCTTGCAGGCACACATTGAAAAATAAAACCTATCTTCCTGTCATGGGTGATGCGTAAATAACAATTTCTGTCTTGCAGGCACACATTGAAAAAAAAAACAAAACCCAAACTTCAAAACCAAACCACCATTAAATTTCCTGTCATGGGTGATGCGTAAATAACAATTTCTGTCTTGCAGGCACACATTGAAAAAAACACCCTTCTTCCTGTCATGGGTGATGAAATAAAACCCAAACCCAAACCCAAACCAAAACCCAAACCAAAACCACAACGAACCTTCTTCCTGTCATGGGTGATGCGTAAATAACAATTTCTGTCTTGCAGGCACACATTGAAAAAAACACCCCACCCCAAAACCCATGCAGGCACACATTGAAAAAACACCCCAAAACCAAACCAAAACCACGAACCTTCTTCCTGTCATGGGTGATGCGTAAATAACAATTTCTGTCTTGCAGGCACACATTGAAAAAAAAACACCCCAAAACCAAAACCCAAACCCAAACCCAAACCACAACGAACCTTCTTCCTGTCATGGGTGATGCGTAAATAACAATTTCTGTCTTGCAGGCACACATTGAAAAAAAAACACCCCAAAACCCAAACCCAAACCCAAACCACAAACCCTTCTTCCAAACATTGAAAAAAACAAAAACCCAAACCAAAACCAAAACCACAACGAACCTTCTTCCTGTCATGGGTGATTTCTGTCTTAAATAACAATTTCTGTCTTGCAGGCACACATTGAAAAAAAAACAAACCCCCCAAAACCCAAACCCAAAACCCAAACCACAACGAACCTTCTTCCTGTCATGGGTGATGCGTAAATAACAATTTCTGTCTTGCAGGCACACATTGAAAAAAACACACCAAAACCCAAACCCAAACCACAACGAACCTTCTTCCTGTCATGGGTGATGCGTAAATAACAATTTCTGTCTTGCAGGCACACATTGGCAAAACCCAAACCCAAACCACAACGAACCTTCTTCCTGTCATGGGTGATGCGTAAAACAATTTCTGTCTTGCAGGCACACATTGAAAAAAACACCCCAAAACCCAAACCAAAACCAAACCACAACGAACCTTCTTCCTGTCATGGGTGATGCGTAAATAACAATTTCTGTCTTGCAGGCACACATTGACAAAAACACCCCAAAACCCAAACCAAACAACGAACCTTCTTCCTGTCATGGGTGATGCGTAAATAACAATTTCTGTCTTGCAGGCACACATTGAAAAAAAAAAACCCAAACCCAAACCCAAACCAAAACCCAAACCCCCAAACCACAACGAACCTTCTTCCTGTCATGGGTGATGCGTAAATAACAATTTCTGTCTTGCAAGCACACATTGAAAAAAAACACCCAAAACCCAAACCCAAACCCAAAAAACAACGAACCTTCTTCCTGTCATGGGTGATGCGTAAATAACAATTTCTGTCTTGCCCACGTCAATGGCAAATCGTTCCATGTGTCTGAAAAAAAAAAAAAAGCCCAACAATAAACAATGTGTCTTTATTCTCACAGACACGCAAAAGAGTTCAACCCTGCAACTTCCTGTCTCTGCCGTTAAAGTGCCATTTTGTCAGCTGTTAAGCTTTCTTAAAAACCAATGGGGCTTTCTTATATGTGTGATGACATAATAAGAAAAACCAATTGTGTTTGAGAGAAACAGTGTTCTTATATCTGACAGGCATGCCCGTAAAAAATGTCAGATTATTAGGATTTGTCTTTATTATAAAGCTGGATCTCTTGAACTTTGTTGACGGCGCTTAGCTCAGAAATCACTGTTATCGGTTACAGGTGATATCAAGTATGATAATTAGATAAAATTAGTACTGATATTGAAGTTTACATTGGCTTTTTATGCAGTACTCGATATTGAAGTTTACATTAGCTTTTGGCGTAGTACTGCGATATTGAAGTTTACGGTGGCTTATTACGCAGTACTCGATACTGACGTTACGCTGCCTTTTCACGTAGTATTCTATATTGAAGTTATGTGGGCTATTTATTGTAATGACCGGAAATCGAGAAATTAGATCTAAAACAATAAAACGTTTTGTGGATCGCAGGCAAAACAATATTTTTCCAATTAATTAAAATACTGATTTGATTCAAGAGTTTATTCGCTAAGAACCTAAAGCAGGCTATTTGAAATCTACATGCGAAGTATGGAGGTTGTGGATGCAGTGGTTCCTGAGTTGTAAACCTGTAAAGTTAGAGACCTTCAGCTTTATATACATAGATGACATTAAAGAGCCAACGATTGTGTTTGAGAGAAATAGCATTCCTACATCTGGTGACATAAGACAGTAAGAAATGCATTTAGAGACATATTGTTGCTATATCTGGTGATATTATACACTAACAAGAGCATTAAGAGACATATTGTTGCTATGTCCAAAGTGTTCTAAGAAGCAAAGAGCACTGTGTTGTGTAGAGGCACCCTTAGCTCAAATGGTAGAGCATCTGACAACCAGCCAGAAGGCCCAATGCAGTTCCCAGTCTGGGCATTTTTTTGTCTTCTTGTTGACCCAGCAGCAAAATGGATAGCCAGGTCTATTCAGGCTTGGCAAAAATGAAGGCACCCTGGAAAGCAATGGCAAACTATCACATAATGTCGCACGCCTAAAAAAATCAGGATTCGTCTCTGCACCCTTCCCTAACTGTGGATATGGGACTCCATACTGTATTGTGTAATTATAAGAATATTGAATGGCTTTGGTCAACTCTAGATATGGGACTCCATACTGTATTGTGTAATTATAAGAATATTGAATGGCTTTGGTCAACTCTAGATATGGACTCCATACTGTATTGTGTAATTATAAGAATATTGAATGGCTTTGGTCAACTCTAGATATGGGACTCCATACTGTATTGTGTAATTATAAGAATATTGAATGGCTTTGGTCAACTCTAGATATGGGACTCCATACTGTATTGTGTAATTATAAGAATATTGAATGGCTTTGGTCAACTCTAGATATGGGACTCCATACTGTATTGTGTAATTATAAGAATATTGAATGGCTTTGGTCAACTCTAGATATGGGACTCCATACTGTATTGTGTAATTATAAGAATATTGAATGGCTTTGCTCCACTCTAGATATGGGACTCCATACTGTATTGTGTAATTATAAGAATATTGAATGGCTTTGCTCCACTCTAGATATGGGACTCCATACTGTATTGTGTAATTATAAGATTATTGAACATTATCACATACCCCTGTCAATATATAAAGACAATTCCTCCTCCCTTTTTCTTTTGAAGAGGAGAAGGAACTACTGACACCACTGAAGACAAAACAATATACGTTTAAAAGCATAGATCTTACCTGTCCTTGATAGAGGCAGCCTCTCTGGCCACAATCATGCTCTCAACATCGTCCAAGGAACTCGGTTAAATGAAATGGCAGTTGCTTTTTGGTTCTTCTTCGTAGATTCTTGAGCAGTTCAATCCTGTCGTATCAAGAAGATAAAAGTGCTATTTTAACATAAAATCTTTATGTGACACTATTGAAAAGCAAGAAATTTTAGAATCAATTACAACACAGCACACACCTATCACACAAAAATACATTTTGATGGTGTCGGGCACAAACCGACAAAGTCCAAAAACACAGGAGACACAAACAACTGAATAATTCTCATGAAAATCGGTTTTAAAACATAACATTTTGCACAAATGAGATGTATGGGATATTTGTTCCAATGGGCTAATGATCTTATTACATGAAATTAATTTATTATAACTTCTTGGATTTGGCCGTTTCGAGATATGAGATTAAATCACTTGGCCATTTGTACATTGACCAACCCATTCAGTTGAAAACTGACTTGGCCATTTTGTACATTGACCAACCCATTCAGTTGAAAACTGACTTGGCCATTTGTACATTGACCAACCCATTCAGTTGAAAACTGACTTGGCCATTTTGTGTCCACATGAAAAACAAAAGCCAACTTAGCCAGTTTAATCAAACGCAGTTTTGAAGCATGTTTAGAAGATAATGTCTTCTGCTATATTTACACAGTGTAGCTTTAGTTTCCGTTAAGATGAATAGCTATTTCTCTGAAAATTGGAAATTTCAGATGGCCGTTTTGTGCCTGACACCATTGATTTGCAAACTATACGAGGATATCTCTAAATAAAACTGAAAAGAAAATCTCCCGCAAGAGTCACTAAATTATTGCGGGATATAAAAGGATATAACAATAAATAAAAATGTAATAACACAAAGAGTTACCAAATTACGGTAAAAATTTAAATTTTCATACTGCACTCACCTGAAAGATTCGTTGGCTACACTGCAAACTTTGGCTTCGTGCAGGTGTGGCCACCCCACAAAGGTCGTTTTGCCCAGGATTTCATCGGCAATTTCCTCCAGCGACTGAAAAAAGGTGAACACTTGGACTAATAAGACGGACAAGACCTGCCTCCTGTATGACTCAATGAGCCTCAAAAACAGTGATACGAAAGAAAGATACAGAAGTTTATAATTACCCAACGCCACCAGGTACCTTTCTGTTAATTCAGAGCCCTATGGTTCTAATTGTGTGGCGTTGGTGGCTGAGTGGTCAGGCTGCCAGACTTGGTTATGAGGTCCTGGATTTGAATCCTAGCAGAGCTTCTGACCATGTGTTCCTTGAGAAGGACACGTAACATGCATTTTTCCCCATTCGGTCCAGATGCAAATGGGTACAAGCACAAGCTTGGGAGTAAAAACCTGCGTTAAACTAGCATCCTGTGATTATTACCACAGTTCCGCTTCACGTTATAGAAACTGGGATACACTCCGGCTCTATGGGTCGCAATGGCCTTGAAAGAACCTTAATGTACTAATTCCCTTCCACTTTATTTTGTACATGACTGCTGCATTCAATCTGTTTACTAGGATTCTTTACAAAAATTATTTTACATAAAGAACTCCTTTCGTTATCAGAAGTCTCTCATTAAAAATCTTTAAATCAACAGCAGTTCCTTGAAGAGAAGCTACAGCAATGTAAAACCCCTCAATTGACTGAATGCAATTCATCCTTTCTACCATGAGCAATGTTTCAAAGAAATTTAACCCATCGACCATATGCAGTGATTTCAGGGCTTAAAAGAGGACAAAGCAAGATGAAAGGTATGTGAAAGAGTGAAAGGAAAGAATTAGGACCTACCAGCTGCACCCACCAACCGCCACAACAAGATCACAGACAAATATGCAAAAGAACGATAAGAAGGAAACAGCAAGGTGAAAGAATGAGTGACTGGGTGAAATGGGAGGAATGGGCAAGAATGGGTGAAAGAATGGTGAATGGGGTGAAAGAATGAACAGCAAAGGAGTGAAAGAATGAGTGAATGGGTGAAAGAATGAGTGACTGGGTGAAAGAATGAGTGACTGGGTGAAAGAATGAGTGACTGGGTGAAAGAATGAGTGACTGGGTAAGAATGAGTGAATGGGTGAAAGAATGAGTGACTTGAAAGAATGAGTGCAAGTTTTGGCACCTGCAATTTGTGTGTGTGCGTGTATATTATGTAATTAGCACATATCGTCATTTAGGTACTGTTGATCTTAATCGTAACATTCTTCGTGTATGCAGATCTCATAAATTTTATAGTAATCATAAATGTTGATTGATTATGTTATGTAAGACATTATGTAAGCTATTTTATGATACATGTCTTGGCCTGTGTAAAGCGTAACTGAGCATGACCCTCATGGATAGGGGCGCTATACAAATTTTGCATTATTATTATTATTATTATTATTATCATTATCATTATTATGGATACCAGACAGAATCGAACCAGAGACCTCCACGTAGGTAAGGAGATCACAGTTACGCCGAACCACCCAACAGTTGCAAACGACCACACAAACAAAAAACTAAACCAAATGTAATGTTTACTCTTTGTCTCTACATCAGACGATGTACTGACCAGATCTGGTTGGCTGGCTACGTGCAGCACGATGCTCTTGCTGCGACTGGGTGTTGGAAGACCTTGACACCCACGCTGGTCAGTTCATGCTGGTTTGAGGTCAGAGGGCAATTTGAAGAAGAGAGGGGAGAGGGGGTAAAAGAGCGAGAATATGATTTGTTGCCTCCTTATTTTATTTACTAACAAAATGAGAAAGTCTTATGTCAACAATATAAGAGACTATGAAATAAAACAAGAACAAAAAATATTTTTTTAAATCAGAAGAAATGTAAAACTCAATAACTCGAATTGAAGAAAAGTATAAAAGTTTCAAAACTACCGTATGGGGCAAATGCCTCAGCGTGGGAAATCCCGGAAAGTAAACATTGAGGTCAACGCCATTGGACAGACCTTTTTCAAGGCGTGGGATGCAATGTGGAACAGATCCATGTCAAAGAGACACACCTGGTGAGAGAAATGGATTGATGCCATGAAGCTAACCATCAATTTACTGTTAGAGGTTGCCGCAAAACAGATATTACACCCTACCATGCCCAATAAAATCACCATACTCTACACCGAAGGAAATGACATAAGATAATATGAAAGCCCCATAGGAACAAAGACAAGACAAATACGAGGAATAAGAAAAAATCCTGGCCACCATGGGGATCGTACCCGCGACCTCTGCGTTGGCGCCCTATCGCCTCGCCATGCAAAGAAAGCTTGTCATTTCCTTCACTTCCGACATACCCTTGCCTCACTGTTTGTCTTTATCTACATACTCTACACCACAATACGCCCAGTAAAATCATCATGCTCTACACCATAATACGCCTGGTAAAACCATCATGCTCTACTACACCCTACCACACCCGGTAAAATCATCCTGCTCACCTACCACATCATGCTCTACACCATACGCCCGGTAAAATCATCATCCTCTACACCATATCAAAAAATCACCCTGCTCTACACCCTACAACACCTGGTAAAATCATCCTGCTATACACCATAATAAGCCGGGTAAAATCATCATGCTCTACACCCTCACCACACCCGGTAAAATCATCCTGCTCTACACCATAATACGCCCGGTAAAATCATCATCCTCTACACCATAATACGCCCCGGTAAAATCACCCTGCTCTACACCCTACAACACCTGGTAAAATCATCCTGCTCTACACCATAATACTTGGGTAAAATCATCATGCTCTACACCCTCATACACCCGGTAAAATCATCCTGCTCTACACCCTACCACATCCGTAAAATCACCCTGCTCTACACCCTACCACATCTGGTAAAATCATCCTGCTCTACACCCTGTCACACCAAAATCACCCTGCTCTAACCATAATACGCCCGGTAAAATCATCATGCTCTACACCATAATACGCCCGGTAAAATCATCATGCTCTACACCATAATACGAGTAAAATCACCCTGCTCTACACCCTACCACACCTGGTAAAATCACCCTGCTCTACACCCTACCACACCTGGTAAAATCACCCTGCTCTACATCCTACCACACCTGGTAAAATCATCCTGCTCTACACTCATTTAACTATTATTAATTCCATTCAGAGATGAATTATAATGATAAGTCCTCTTTTTTATTATGTTAACTGCATTATGTTACTATTTAATGATAATATGTTATGACATATCACAAATACAATTCTATTTCATTATCAATATTTTATATACTACCGTAAAACACATAAAAGTCATTCTGTGAAATTGTGTTTTTTAGATTTCGACAGATTCAGAGATGAATTATAATGAGAAGAAGAGAGTTAACTGCATTATGTTACTATTTGAGAGAGAAGATAGAGAGAGAATTCTATTTCATTATCAATATTTTATATACTACCGTAGTCTGAGAGAGAAAAGTCAGAGAGACAGACAGAGAGAGAGAGAGAGAGAGAGAGAGAGAGAGAGAGAGAGAGAGAGAGAGAGAGATAGAAAGAGAGAGAGAGAGAGAGAGAGAGAGAGAGAGAGGGGGGGAGGGAGTGAGAGGGAGAGAGAGAGAGAGAGAGAGAGATAGAAAGAGAGAGAGAGAGAGAGAGAGAGAGAGAGAGAGAGAGAGAGAGAGAGAGAGAGAGAGAGAGAGAGAGAGAGAGAGAGAAGAGAGAAGGGAGAGAGAGAGAGAGAGAGAGAGAGAGAGAGAGAGAGAGAGAGAGAGAGAGAGAGAGAGAGAGAGAGAGAGAGAGAGAGAGAGAGAGAGAGAGAGAGAGAGAGAGAGAGAGAGAGAGAGAGAGAGAGAGAGAGAGAGAGAGAGAGAGAGAGAGAGAGCAGGAGGAGAGTATGTCATTGTTTTCCATGCTGCTTTTACTTTCGCCGAGTCTGAATAGATATAGCTATCCATGTCGGGTATGAAAAGCAATAAAACAAACTTTCACAGGCATGAACTCATTATTTTCAATACAGCCGCATTTTTGATACAGTACAGGAAAAAGTCTTCAGAGTGAGAGAGAGAGAAAGACAGATATATATATATATATATATATATATATATATATATATATATATATATAGAGAGAGAGAGAGAGAGAGACAGAGAGACAGACAGACAGACAGACAGACAAACAGACAGCATGGACTTTGGCACTGATGGCTTTGAGGATTCCAACTTTCAAACGGCTTTAAACGTGATGCGTTTTCATTGTATCATTTTCACACTTGTCAGGAAGCATGATTCCCGTTTATTCCCTAGGAATATCTCTGTCCTGTTTTCTTCACAAAATGGACAAAGGCACACTATTGAAATGACCTCTTCAATGGTATTTTGTTTCTGTTAGTCAGAATCTTATTTTTTTCTTTTCGGACAGGATTATCCTTTAGACTTAGATTTAGTTCTAATCAACTTAGAGTGCTTCCATTTTGTATTTATATATATTCAATTGAAAACATCTTTGTCCATTCGTTTCCAGTTTGTAAAAATATGAAAACCATAGCGTTTCTTTTTTTGCTTTTTTGTCCATCCGTATGGCCAATAAATGAAACTGTTTTATTTTCAACTTTTCAAATCAATGAAAAGTTTGATGCAACTCGAAAGATAATTTTGAGCGTGTATGCAAAATTTCAAGATTTTCCATTGCCCCACAAAAATTATGCGATTAATGATTCAATTTTACGTCCATTATATATATAGATATTATTATTATTCTCCTTTTTCTGGGGACCCGAAGTCCAGAGGCAAGGCATCAGCCTCTGAACCAACCAAAAGATCGTGGTTTCAAGCCCCGACAGTTGGAAAACTTAGTCAAGATTTTTGGAGTCCAGGCAGGTGGATTGACACCTAGCTCCACCGGAGACGGACGATAGAAAGGAGGTCTCATGTGTAGACTACAACACCCTTGGCTGTTTACAGGGCAGCCAGGGCCCAACTAAAATCCTACCAAACACCCCAAGATCACCTAAATTGTGGATGGGGGTAAATCAGATAAAAAAATTCTTCTCCGCCTTCTTGTTCTTCTTCTCCTCCTCTGTCTTCTTTTTCTTCTTCTCCTTCCTCTTCTTCTTATTATTGTCATTATCCTTATTATTATCACATCCCAGCAACCTACGTGGCTCTGCTGCAGGCCAGATCGGGAAAGCCCCAGGTAGAGAGGACGGGTAGAAGCCCTGGTCCTCTGTGCTGTGCTCATACAACAGGTGTGGACCATGTCTGTTGCGGCCTTTCTCTTCCGGCGTAAAGAGGTGTTCCTTGGTGGCCATTGCCGATAAAAGTCTTTTCTGTGATCAGAAAAAAATTAAAATAAAAAGACACCTGTAGCGAAAATATCATGATAAGAATGCAAAGAAAAAACGGCTCTTTCTGACAAAAATTGTCATCATTATTGTAATTGAAATGATCCTCAAACAAGCTACAAATAAAACATGTTCACTAGGCCATCTCCCAACTTGGCTAATTAAGAAATGGCCTACAACATTTGTACCAATTATTACTTACATCGTATATTGTTCCTTGTCTTTACCTGATATTCCATGTAGTCTGAAATATGCTTTTTGCGAAACTGATCCTTAAGGAACCATCTTTAGATAGTGAGCAACTTAAGAATTTTAGACCTGTGTCTTACTTAAGTTTAGTCTCTAAAATAATCGAAAAGATGGTGTCAAAAGGAGTGAACCAACATCTCATTGCACATTCCCCTTTTTCCAAATTTTAATCTGCTTACCGACCCAACCATGGTACAGAAAGTACATTGATGCTTGTACACAATGACAATGCCAAATATCTTGATAGTCGAAAACCTGTTCCCTTGATCTTACTTGATTAAGTACTGCCTTTGACACAATTGACCAGAAAATACTATTAAAAGACACAATGAAGTTTTCAAATTTAGTGGACAAGTCCTTGACTGTCTTAGATCTTACTTGTCTGACAGAACACAATCTATAATGATTGACCATACATTCGAATCTAATTCTGTCCCCTAAAGTATGGTGTAACTCAAGGTTCAGTTCTTGGACCGCTTTTGTACACCCTCTACACAGAGCCTCTTAGTGTTATTATAAACAGCTTTAATGTTAATTATCATATGTATGATGATGACATCCAGCTCTATTTCCCATTTTGTATTTATGATGAAATGTTTGTCACCAGAAAGGCTGAAGAATGTGTTATGGCAATTAAGTCACGAATGATATCCAATAGCTAAAATTGAGTGAGGACAAGAATGAAGTTATGGAATTGAGCAAGAAAGCTTCGAGTAAAAATGCTTTTGTTAAAAAACTTAAAATATCAGAATCAATTATTGATGTTGTATGTAAATATGTTCCGAAACCTTGGAAGTTATTTAGATCATGAATTTTTGATGATAGAACAGATTGAGAGCTGCAATTTGCATTTGAAGAATATTAGCAAAATACGATTTGTTTTAGGCCAAGCAACAACAATGCTTGTTAAATCACTTATTCTCAGTCGTATACATTATTGCAATGTTCTCTTAACATTTGCACCAAAATATTTGATTCAAAGATATTTCTGAAAAAGCTTCAGAAGAAGGCGGCTAGGCTAATTAGCTTGACTAAACAAATTGAGCCAATCACGTCAGTATTAAAAGAACTACACTGGCTCCCAGTAAGTTACAGTATAGATTTTAAGAGCATTTGTTGTTACAAATGTTTAAAACGGTCTTGCCCCATCCTATTTACAAGAGCTGATCAGTTTTTACCAACCCAATAGAGTATTAACATCATCAAATTCCCTCTTGATCACCATGACAACTAAAAAGATCATCTTTCATCGAAAAGAAGTTCAGTCATGCTGTCCCTCTTTTATAGAATAATATCTTTTCAAAACAAGAAGCAGCCCTTCATTTCAAATTTTTAATAAAAATCTTAAAACCAAATTTTTTATGCGAGCTTATTGTTCCTCTTAGTTTAAAAGCTGTTTTATTAATCTTTTAGTGTTTTTAAAATTGTAAATAAAATAATTTTGTTGTTGCATTTTATATAATCTATAATTGTGTCAATGATATTTTACTGTAAAACGCCCCTGCCCTCGAGCATTTCGGTGGATGAGAGGTGCTCAGTAAATGCATTACTATTATTATTAATCATCTTTGTCATAATTACCGTCATTATCATCAAAACTATTACCATCAACATCATCTGCGTTATAATTTTCCTTGTGAGTTTGACACAGTGGAGATCTAATTTTCAAACTGATGGTGAATTTCCATTGTGAGTTTGACACAGAGGAGATCTAATTTTCAAACTGACGGTGAATTTCCAGTGTGAGTTTGACAGAGAAGACCTTATTTTCAAACTGACGGTGAATTTCCTTTGTGAGTTTGACACAGAGAGACCTAATTTTCAAACTGATGGTGAAGAATTTCCATGTGAGTTTAAAAGATAAGCCTGCAGCTGTGGGAATTTTTGGAAAAGAAAAGGAAGAAGAAGAATGCCAGTCTCTCACTCACCTCGTCAATGAAAGGTATCAATACTACAGCTTCCCATTCCATCTGTTTCCCATTGAGGTCCGTCTCAAAGTTTACAGGGGTAGAAATCTACCACAGGGGAGATGTCCTCTGTCATTAAGGGCTAGAAAAAGACAAAAAAATATTATACAATAAGTGAGAGGAGTGAGAGAGAAAAGAAAGAGAGAGAGAGAGAGAGAGAGAGAGAGAGAGAGAGAGAGAGAGAGAGAGAGAGAGAGAGAGAGAGAGAGAGAGAGAGAGAGAGAGAGAGAGAGAAAGAGAGAGATATAGAGAGAGATAGATAGAGAGAGAGAGAGAGAGAGAAAGAGAGAGAGAGAGAGATAGAGAAAGAGAGAGAGATATAGAGAGAGAGAGATAGATAGATAGATAGATAGAGAGAGAGAGAGAGAGAGAGAGAGAGAGAGAGAGAGAGAGAGAGAGAGAGAGAGAGAGAGAGAGAGGGAGGGGAGGGAGGAGGAGAGAGAGAGAGAGTACGCTTATCATTATTAAAATATTCTGTTTCCTCATTTACAGAGCCAGGAAAAGTTCAAATGCACTTTTCTCAAAATGCTTCTCTTTGACAATGATTTCTTATCGACCTTTTAAAAGTTTAAGTCTGATTGCCCCCAATTTTGGTAAAGGCCTATATTATCAATGAGGTAATAGAAAATTTCACCCAGTAGCAACTTTCAATGCCGTCTAAAAAATGTGTGTGCAAAGTTACTACGAAATCTTTTGAACACTAGAAAAAAGGCCTGTTTTAAATTGAAGGTGACAATATTTTCGTAATGAAAACCTAAGATGGTGACGTTTCCATGGCAAGATAAATACACTCCCCCCCCCCAGCTAATTTAGATATGCTGAGTTCAATAGCAGTGGTTGAAATTGTCTATTATATAGACCTGTATCTACCCCCAGTAACCACCCTTCCTGTGTATAATGTACAACAACATAGAGATGACACAGATGTGGTGCCATGTCTACAGATCCTTTTCACCATCACAGCAAAGGCAAACATGAACCACACCTGTAACGCTGGGGGAAGAAGCTCTTTGCTGGCAGCCGGTAACACGGCCATCAACTGCTGGAATGGTAGGAACGGTCTGGCAAGGTCAAAGGTCAGGGTCATATCCTTGAACCCACGGACATCACTGATGTATGGGGCATAGTGGTGGGGATAATACCTGTCACAGAGACAAAAATAAAAATTTTCATGAATATTAATGTTCGTTTCACTGAATGCTACATTGTCCACCATATACGGTGATCTCAGGGTCAATTAAAGGGAGTCAGCAAGATGAAAGATTAGTGGAAACGGCATAAGAAAGACATTGGACCTGCCGACTCGCCCACAAAAGTGATAAATAAAGCCCATGTCATGGATAGACAAGACAAAGAGACAAATTGAAAGACTGATGGATAGGTAGGTAAGATATAGACAGGCAAATAGATAAACAAATTGAAAGACTGATGGATAGGTAGGTTAGATATAGACAGGCAAATAGATACACAAATTGAAAGACTGATGGATAAGTAGGTTAGATATAGACAGGCAAATAGATAAACAAATTGAAAGATTGATGGATAAGAAGGTTAGATATAGACAGGCAAATAGACAAACAAATTGAAAGATTGATGGATAAGTAGGTTAGATAGACAGATAAATACATACATAAATGGATATATGTCCATAAATAGATGGATAGCTAAATAAATGGATATATAGGTACATAGATAGCTATGAAGATATAATATAGATAAATAAATAGTTGGATGATAGACAGATAGATTCAAAAACATTAGTCGCTCATGCAAATCACTATATTCTTTCTGGAGCATTTAAATGTATATTTATCACTTTTCCCGTAAACATTAAAAACAATTGCAATTTACCTCGTTCACCAAATAGTGACCTCAGAAGATGAAATAAAAGGAAACTGTTTGTCTCATTAAAATCTCCCCCCCCCCCCCCAACCACTGGTGTATAACCCTGCAAAATTCCCGAGCCAGACAATTTGACGCGTGAACCTGTGCTTATTTCTTTGGAGCTTACCCTGGCCACCGTATGTAGTGATCTCAGGGTGAATTAAGAGGAAACAGCAAAGATCAAAGAAAAAAGAGGTGAGGACCTAGCAGCAACACCCGCCAAATGCCCATGACAAGTGAAACTGAGAGAAAAGAGGTGAGGACCTAGCAGCAACACCCATGACAAGTGAAACAGTGAGAGAAAAGAGGTGAGGACCTAGCAGCAACACCCATGACAAGTGAAACAGTGAGAGAAAAGAGGTGAGGACCTAGCAAACACCCGCCAAATGCCCATGACAAGTGAAACAGTGAGAGAAAAGAAGTGAGGACCTAGCAGCCACACCCATGACAAGTGAAACAGTGAGAGAAAAGAGGTGAGGACCTAGCAGCAACACCCATGACAAGTGAAACAGTGAGAGAAAAGAGGTGAGGACCTAGCAGCAACACCCATGACAAGTGAAACAACGAGACAAGAAAAGTGAGAGAAAAGAAGTGAGGACCTAGCAGCAACACCCATGACAAGTGAAACAGTGAGAGAAAAGAGATGAGGACCTAGCAGCAACACCATGACAAGTGAAACAGTGAGAGAAAAGAGGTGAGACCTAGCAGCAACACCCATGACAAGTGAAACAGTGAGAGAAAAGAGGTGAGACCTAGCAGCAACACCCATGACAAGTGAAACAGTGAGAGAAAAGAGGTGAGGACCTAGCAGCAACACCCATGACAAGTGAAACAGTGAGAGAAAAGAAAAGAGAGAAGAGAGACCAACCCATTACCTTCCACTTGCCCCCTAATGATCATTTTAAATGGAAGCGTCCCCGTCCACCATAGGCAGTGGTGGCATCGGTGGCCCAGCGGTTAGGCTGCCGGACTGGGGATCATGAGGTCCCGAGTTCGAATCCTAGCAAAGCCAGGTCCGACGTTGTGTTCCTTGGGAAAGACGTTTAACACGCATTTTCCCCACTCTACCCAGGTGCAAATGGGTACAAGCACTAGCTTAGGAGTAAAAACTTGTGTCAGACTAGTGTCTTGGCCAGGAGGAGATTACTGTCGCCTGTTCCGCTACCCGCTATAGAAACCGGGATAAGCCGACTCTATGGACATTAAGGGCCTTGAAGGAACTTTACTTACCACAGGCAGCGACCTCTCACGGTGAATTTAGAGGTAACAACAAGATGACAGACTGAGATGTAAAAGAAGGGAAGGAAAGATGAGGGACCTAACAGCCGCATCCGTTAACTACTCACCCTTGTATCATTGTGTTTTTCTTTGTACTTTTTCTCTTTCTTTTCTTTAAACACATAACACTCGTACAAATGCGTGATGTCCGCGGACCACTGGTTAGGCTGTCGTACTGGGGATCATGAGGTCCCGAGTTCGAATCCCAGCAAAGTGAGGTCCGATGTTGCGTTCCTTGAGAGAGATACTCAACATGCATCTTCCCCACTGGACCTGGGTGCAGATGGGTAGAAGCACTAGCTTGGGAGTAAAATTCTGCGTTAGACTAGTGTCCTGTTTAGGGGATGATTATCATCACCTGTTCTGCTTTAATGCTATAGAAGCCGGGATAAGCATCGGCTCTATGGGCCGTAATGGCCTTGACGGTAGTTTAATTTTTCATACAAATGTAAAACTTTCACTGGCTCTGTACAAAAAAACTCACGAACACACACACATAGAATCATCAATGACAAAATTAACCCTACCAGCTCCAGGAAGGAACGCCTTCAAAGTAGTACAAACAAAATCCACTGGATGGCTCTGACGTAACCGTGGGCTTGTTCCTCAAGACCTCCTGAAAGGACACCACAGTCATTATAATTCACAACAAGCAGAATACGTTATTTTCCCTGTTAGTAGGTATGATTACTAGATCGAGTCAGTACTCAATACTGATGTTACGTAAAGTAGGCATAAATGATACTATTAATAAGAATAGTAAATGGCTTTCATCGCACTTTCCATAAACATATCTCACAGCGCATCTCATAATATGTCTAATGTCTACTCAGCAATCCAGTTGTATACAAAATTACAGAAAAACATGCGAGTCTAAATATAACAAGGATAAAATAGAAAAATAAAAAATAAAAAAATTGATATAATATAGCAAGCAGCTTGGTAAAGATATGTAAAATCCTTCACAAAATGCTCATTTAGAATTTATATTATATGCCCTTTAAAAAAAGGTGTTTCTTAAAAACAGTTTAAGAAGAATCAAAGTCTTTTTTTTTTTTAACAAGAGGCGTTTTAAAACCAAACGCCAAATTTAGAACACAGTGTTCTCTGGGATAATTGTAGAGCTGCGAGTAATCCAACCAAAGGACACAGGATAGATTAAACAAAATTGATATTCATAAAAAAATAATAGACTAACCCAGGCCACTAGAGGCCTATGGATACTATTTATAAAACTTCATGGACTAAAATTGACAAAACGTTAGCTCTCGACTTCCAGGAACGCTTATCAGCAGGGCGCAACCAGCGACTACTTACGGGGTCACATCGGTATAGTTCATTTTGCTCATGTAATAGTCTTTCTTGTGTAGAACAAACTCATCGTCTAACGTGTTTACGTAGTCGTCATCCTCATCCTCACTTTCTCCAAAGTCGGATAACTCTTCTGAATCATCTGAAACGAACACATGAATACGATGAAATGCTTTTGTCTCATTGAAATTTATCATGTCGACCATTGCAGGTGAACTCAGGGTGAAATAAGAGGAAACAGCAAGATGAAAGATATGTGAAAGAAGGAAAGGAAAGAAATAGAATGATGGAATACATTCATATAAATCAAATTCAGTGACCTTTAACAAACAGATATAATTATCATAAAGTGAATTCCAAAACCATATAACTTATCTGCATGTGTGACATGAATCAAAAATTGGAGCTAGTTTCAAGGTGATTGAAACAAACTTTCACATAATCTCCTCCCCCCAAATGTAAATAAAACACCAACAAAATAACCACACCAATAGAACTTAATTGAAAGTGTACAACTACATAGACAAATTACATATCGATGGTGCCGGGCACAAAGTCGAAAAAACACAAATTTTACAGGACAGACAAAAAAATCTGAATAATTCTCTTGAAAATCAGTTTTAAATCATAACATTTTGCACACATGAGATGGATGGGATGCTTGTTTCAGTAGGCTAACTATTTTTTTTACATGAAAGTAATTTATTAAAACTTCTTGGACTTTTTGAGACATAAGAAATTGAAGCACTCAGCCATTTGTACCTTGACCGACCCATTGAGTTGAAAACTGACGGGCTGTTTTGTGCCAATATGAAAAATGAAAAAAAAACTCAACTAACTGCTTTGATAAAGCATAATTTTGAAGCATTTCTATAAGATAATATCTTCTGTTAAGATGTACAGCTATTAACTTAAAATTGGAAATTTCGGACTCCACTGGTTTTGTGCCATCGATATAATAATAATAAAATACATTTCTATAGTGTTCATCAATACTAGATATGATACAAAAAATCGAAAAAAAGTAATTGGGAAGTCCATACTATATATGGCAAAAACAGACCCCCCCCCCTGAAAAATGGAAAATTCTTGAAAATCCTCACTTTTATTTTGTTTTTGTAAAATTAATCTTTCGGTCAGCATTACTAGGTAATCAAAGGCGTTGATATCTGCATTTATTGGCGTGATTTTCTCCTTAAATTTGCTCATTTTATCTTTTAAAATTCTTTTCATTCGATTCAATTATCTTTATTCAAGATGAAGGGAGAGTTTGATTTCCACAGTTGGTAATACATGTATATATAAACAGGCCCTACATACAGTTGGTAATACATGTATATATAAACAGGCCCTACATTGACATGTTGGTAATACATGTATATATATAAACAGGCCCTACATACAGTTGGTTATACATGTATATATAAACAGGCCCTACATACAGTTGGTAATACATGTATATATAAACAGGCCCTACATACAGTTGGTAATACATGTATATATAAACAGGCCCTACATACAGTTGGTATATACATGTATATATAATAAACAGGCCCTACATACAGTTGGTAATACATGTATATATAAACAGGCCCTACATACAGTTGGTAATACAACATACATGTACGTACTTTCACCAGCAAGAAGAGTTGGGATTTAAATCTTTACTTCCATTGGATGTAAACTGAAAGAGAAAATAAATGAGGAAGTCAAAATATTGTGAAAGCAAACCCAACAGAACCCAGCCAGTCAGCATTCATTCAAGTAATCACAAACGTAATGCTCTGACCAGTATGCCACAGAACCTAATATTGATACACAGAACGATGTTCAGAAATGACGCAGATGGGAATTGATACATTAGCACTAAAGCCGAAAATAACATCTATTTCAAGATTATTTTGTAGCCGCTATCTTTCTTTTCTTTAAATTCACAGGTACAAGGTGGCAATTTCTTGACAATAAGATTGCCGCAATATCTTATCTTCCCTCCCCATTCCCCAAAAAGAAAAAGAGAATAAATAAAACTATTCTGTTTATTTTGCTCCACACTTGCAACAAATCCTTTTCTAAAGAATAAACTTGCGGAAGGTAGAAATGGTTGCGATTGACGGTCTTTCTATCTATTCATCTGTTAATCTATCTATTCAGATATCTGTCTATTTATATTTCCATCTTCTTATTCATATATATATCTTATCCAGACCTGCCACTCTAAATTTTTAAAATTAGGATCTAGATGTAAAAAAATCAGGATCCTGGGGGGAAAAAAATCAGGATACTTGAACGCTTTCAGGTATAGAGTCAGCTGGTCGCCTAATCTCGAACTTAATAAAAATAAAATAAGGTCATTGTTGACGCTGGTTCCACCTTTTCCCAAGTAAAAATATCCATTATAATAGCCCCCCCCCTCCCCGTGCCAATAAAACCTGAATTCAGGTACTACATCAGCATTACAGTTGCCTCCTTCCCACTCATTGTTTACATACTGGAAATGGAAGACACTCACTTTTCCTCTCTTTCTGATGAGCGGTCACTTATCTTGCTAATCATTGCTATCATGTTTTCACATTCTTCACACACACACATACCTCCACCCCACTCCTGGTAAACAGTTAGACGTACGTGCATGACATACCTGTCAATTATCATCCAGCCTCTATTCTTCCTTCCATTTGCCTTTCACTTCATAAATTGTTGCCTACTCCCTCTCTACACACACACTCACATACATTCGCGATCGCACGAAACACACACAAAAATGCTCTCTAATTCTCTCTTTTTACACACACAAGTGTGCGACATTTCTCTCTCTCTCTCTCTGACTGACACGTGTGTGATTGCACTCTGCTGCAGGGGAGCCATATTGTTTCAAAGATTTTTAAAAATTCCAACTTGATTTAGATCTATTAGATCTACTTAAGAGTACAGATACAGATCATCTAGACGTCCCTAGTACTAAGGACGTTTAGATCTAGATCTAACAAGTATTTGAATATCAGCCAAGCCTTTTGCCTCATCAGTTTGAAATTCAAGGCTCTAGGTATCGCAGTATGCCTCAATAACACGTAATACAGCGATTTTTTAAAGTTTTAAACAAGTACAGCACGAGTACTCTGAACAATGGACAAAGAGAACAATATATTAGCGAAGAATTGAGACACCATTACTCATAATAACATGAATCCTGCATATGCACAACATCCGGCTATTGGCTGATTAAAAACAAAAAATCGCACGTTATATATACACGGAACAATGCCGTCAGGCAACGACAATTTCCGTTGGCCCATCCCGATTTTTTGTATTACAACAATACAAAATCGGGATGGGCCAACGGAAATTGAAATATCGCAAATTTTAAGCTTAAAAAATCGGGATGATTCCGATTAAATGAGGATAAACGGCAGGTCTGCTTATCTATCCTATCTTCCTATCAATCGATTTATCTATCAAACTATTTAAATATCTACTTAAATCTATTTATCAATTCATCTCTCTACATATCTATCTCTCAATTTCTAAGTCTGTCTGTCAATCTCCAAGTTTATCTATCTATCTTTTAAGCATTAAGAACTCTCTCTTTCAATGCAACAACTCCCTCCTCCCGCCCTAAAATGGAAAAATTCAATTCATTAATGTTTTTTTTTTTTTGTAAATGATGAATAAAGCTGAATGGCGGATATCTTACAGGTTTCAATTTGCGCATCTTTGCGGCTTTGCCAAACGCTTTCGTTGATGCTCTTGCCACCCAGTTTGCTTTCCAGGTAGCTCAGGTCGCTGAAGGCACTCTCAAACTCCTCCACGTCAAACTGGTGAAAAGGGTATCAAGACAAACCATTGAAAAAATGGTACACAATTCACATGTGTGTGTGCGGCATATATATGAGTAAAAAATCAGCCCCCAGCAAACTTACAAAAGTTGATCCATTCCCAAAACACACTCACATAAAAATACATATATATCTATTAGCTTCTTTTTCATAACTAAAGCCTTTCTATATCATCTAGAAATCAGATTGTCTCAGTCTCTCTAACGTTTCTAATTTTGAAGATCCACCTTCTTAAATAAACCTACAGACTAAAACCACAGAGTTTAAAAATTTAAATATCAACACCCCCACAACAACTAAAAAACCCAGACCTTCAGGAAACTACTACTATTCAAGGTTACTCTGTCTTAAAGTAAGCACAGAAAATCCCTTGAAAGGCGTCACTAAGCCCTCATACTAGTGAACAGAGGAACACACTAGAAGCAAGGCAGAAGAAACTTTTGACCTATCTATGATTGTTGCTCTTCTTTCTTTCATTTTTTTTGGGTCTTATTTTACCTTCGTCAGTTCTTCAAAATATTTTTCTAGCCGTGGAAGATTCAAATACCCTCCTTCGTTGATATAACCTGGAGAAATACAAAGAAAAAGAACTGAGACCAAATCTGAAAATTTAAAATAAAAAAACAGCTATAAAAATAAAATGAGATTTCTCTTTGTATAATGCAATGAGAAGTCAACAACTGTATTCAACTCATCACATGGAACAGCACCTGAATATTTTACAAAGCTATTACAATCCTACCATCCACCACGTCCTCTGAGGTCACAGAGTAAATTCCTCCTTACCATACTTATTCTAAACACAAAAACAGGTGAGACAGCCTTCTCAATCAATAGATCAAAATATGGAAATCTCTTCCATCGAGATAAGCAAAACACTATTTCGTACACACTCTCTCAATAAGTATCAATGAATCGAGGTAGGTCCAAATCTATCAAAAATGTAAATAAAAGGAATTTTGTAAAAAATTAAAACTTCTCTGCATTTGTACATAAATCAGACGGAAAAAGAGGGCGTGAAAGGACAAACGATTGAGCGTGTGTGTCCATCCTCCTGAACTGTCCAGCTGTGTTCAAGGCAAAGGCATAGTTTATGCGTTCCATGCATATACTGCAGAGAGAGAGAGAGAAGAGAGAGAAAGAGAGAGAGAGAGAGAGAGAGAGAGAGAGAGAGAGAGAGAGAGAGAGAGGAGATGGAGAGAAAGAGAGAGAGAGAGAGAGAGAGAGAGAGAGAGAGAGAGAGAGAGAGAGAGAGAGAGAGAGAGGAGATGGAGAGATGGAGAGAGAGAGAGAGAGAGAGAGGGAGATGGAGAGAGAGAGAGAGAGAGGAGGGAGGGAGGGAGGGAGGGAGGGAGGAGAGAGAGAGAGAGAGAGAGAGAGAGAGAGAGAGAGAGAGAGAGAGAGAGAGAGAGAGAGAGAGAGAGAGAGAGAGAGAGAGAGAGAGAGAGAGAGAGAGAGAGAGAGGCAGGCATTGACATAAAACGCAGATCAACCTATCTGTAGATCATTTTATTTTGTCATCAGCCCGAGTGCTCTGTGAGGCATGCAACAAACCATCCTTTCCCTTCAAAACACATGTTTTTGCCACAGGCAAATTACTGCCAATTGCCAAAGGATTTACGAAAATGAGTTCCCCATCCACCATGGTGGTGATCTCAGTGTTTTTGCTACAGGCAAATTGCCCAATTGTCAAAGGATTTACGAGAATGAGTTGACCATGTATACCATCAATCTCAAGGAAAATTGGAGAGAACTGCCAAGATGAAAGAAAGGATGAAAAAAAAGAAGCTTCTGCCAACCAACTGCAGTATAAATCCAGCTTGGATTCACATACACAACCATTTCATAATAAAACGTACCATCTAAAGTAGGAAGGACCTTTCATGTACATGCTCCACAGAAGCGGCAGTGCATCCACGATGAATGTGGAACCTGGGCAAGTGGGGAATAAAAAAAATCATTGCCCACCAAAAATCCCATCAGGATCCAATCGTCTATCAGTCGCTCCAGGTCCCAGGGGAAAGACAACTTGCCCTGCAAAATACGTTTTATCTTTATTTTGAAGTTTCTCATACTTTTATACGTGGTCTTCTAATGGACGAGGTCCTCTGGCAAACATGATATCATGACAGCTTATCAAATAAATCTAGTAGAGATTCAACATGCATGAATATAATTGAAGACTCAAGCTTTCATATCGACGTTTTATTGGTGGAGAAGGATAGTTTTTTCGATCTACTCAATGCTTCATATGCAGATAGTGAAATGCAACGACGATATATGTAATGTATGAAACTATAGGATATAACAATTCATTGATTTTGCTTTACAAACAGAATGGTGATAAGTCCATAATCAGTGGGCACAAGCTGTCAGAATTTCAAGGACATCTCAAAATACTAATAAAAAAAATAATATTTTTTTTAGTACTAATGAATTACACAACAGAACTTACTGACTTACATAGATATTGAATTCCCTATTAGTACTAATGAATTACACAACAGAATTTACTGACTTACATAGATATTGATTTCCTATTAGTACTAATGCATTACACAACAGAATTTACTGACTTACATAGATATTGAATTCCTATTAGTACTAATGAATTATACAACAGAACTTACTGACTTACATAGATATTGAATTTCCTATTAGTACTAATGAATTATACAACAGAACTTACTGACTTACATAGATATTGAATTCCTATTAGTACTAATAAATTACACAACAGAACTTACTGACTTACATAGATATTGAATTCCCTATTAGTACTAATGAATTACACAACAGAATTTACTGACTTACATAGATATTGAATTCCCTATTAGTACTAATGAATTACACAACAGAACTTACTGACTTACATAGATATTAAATTCCCTATTAGTACTAATGAATTACACAACAGAATTTACTGACTTACATAGATATTGAATTCACTATTAGTACTAATGAATTACACAACAGAACTTACTGACTTACATAGATATTGAATTCCTATTAGTACTAATGAATTACACAACAGAACTTACTGACTTACATAGATATTGAATTCCCTATTAGTACTAATGAATTACACAACAGAATTGACTGACTTCTACATAGATATTGAATTCCTATTAGTACTAATGAAATACACAACAGAATTTACTGACTTACATAGATATTGAATTCACTATTAGTACTAATGAATTACACAACAGAACTTACTGACTTACATAGATATTGAATTCCCTATTAGTACTAATGAATTACACAACAGAATTTACTGACACATAGATATTGAATTCCTATTAGTACTAATGAAATACACTAACAGAACTTACTGACTTACATAGATATTGAATTTCCTATTAGTACTAATGAATTACACAACAGAATTTACTGACTTACAAAGATATTGAATTCACTATTAGTACTAATGAAATCACACAACAGAACTTACTGACTTACATAGATATTGAATGTACTATTAGTACTGATGAATTATGGAGGGGAGAAGAAGAGAAACAGCATACCTGCATGCAAACGATAAAATAGTTTGAACTCGTGCAACAATACCTTTTAGGGAGAGAACTCAGAGGCCAGATAATCCCTCAGGAGAGATAAATGTGAAGAAGATGAAAGGTTGTTTCTTCTGGTGTCATGGCTCTGATAAGAAGAAAAATCCTGATCAAAAAGTTGGAAAAACTGTGAGGTAGGCTTTGCTTTTTGCATGGTGTACGTCCCGCCACTTTGGAATTTTCACAATTAGTTGGAAGATATTTGTACACATTAGAAACGTGTATGCAGACAACAAAAGCACAGATCGTTACGCCCATGACTGTTGACTTTCATGTTAGAAACTAAATGAGGAACAGATGTGCCATCTGTAGCGCTAGTCTATTTTCCAAATCTTGTGAACTGTGTCTATTCTATCATGAAAGTTTTCCAAAGTCTTGTGAACTATGTCTATTCTATTATGAATTCTTGTCCAATTCTTGTGAAATGTGTCTATTCTATTATGAAAGACATCTCTTAACAAGAAATATGCTGATCATTCCCGGAAGTTTGGTCAAAGTTTTTCCACTTCTTCCGATGACCACCACCATGAGTTGAGCCCCACTTAATTACATTGGGTAAGAAGGGGCTCGCCAGTCAATGTCGGCTAAACCGCTTAGCTCCTCTCATCCTTCAATATTTACCACTTTTCCGTAATCGGTGATCTAGTAACAACGGTTGTTTGGCATTCTGAAAAGGCGTTGTAGCTGAACTGTAGTGTTGTGAGCTGATATTAACGATAACATTGGTTCAAAGGCATTGTAGTTGAACCGTAGTGTTGTGGAGTTGGTAATAAAAATGACATTGGTTTAAGGGTTGTAGTTGCGTAGTGTTGCAGAGAGCTGGTAATAACAATGACACTGGTTCAAGGCGGGAAGCTGAACCGTAGTGTTGTGAGCTGGTAATAACGATAACATTAGTTCAAGGCGTTGTAACTGAGCTGTATTGTTGTGAGCTGGTAATAACGATGACATTGGTTCAGCGTTGTAGCTGAACGGTAGTGTAATGAGCTGGTAATCACAACGACCTTGGTTCGAGCCCCACGGCTGGCACAGGTGGGGGTTTTTTATCTAACGTTGTACTCTTAGGAAATGTACTTTACTCTTCTTTTCTCAGGTGTGAATGAGTACCCAGCTATAGGTAGATAAAGATCTTGTCAGAGTGTTAGTATGAAAAGTCTAACAGACTTGTGTACTATATGCTCACCCAGGAGTTGAGAAGGACTTTGGAATTAAAAATGATCTGCTGGGGGAATACATAATGTATAGTTTGTGAGCCTGCACTTGTGCGGGGATACTGACCTATAAATCCATCTTTTAATGCTAACCAACTCACCTCTTGTTGTGTTTGTCCTTCTTCCCGCCAAATCGGATCTCTTCTCTGAGCAAGGAAAGCTGCGGCTCATGACTCGTCAGACCAAGCATAATCTGGAAAGACCGTTAAGATATGTAATTGTTACAGCTAAGAAAACTTTTCTGCCCGTTCTCAAATCTGTGGAAAATTAAAACACTAGGAATGGACAAGTCTGAAGTTTGAGTTTGTTTTCGTTTGTGTTCAATGGACTGATGGGTTAACACACCAACAAGCAGACCAGTACGTGTGTATCATATGTTTTAAAACTCACACCTTTTTTTGTTTATCATTATACCCATATCAGGGTGTCCAGCACAAAGGCAATTGAAAATTTCCTACCTTAACACAAAAAATCCTACCTAGGAAATGAAATGCTCCCCCGACACTAGAAACGGAGAACAGCGTAAATATTTCCAACTTCAATGCATTATTATACATTGTTAATTCAAATCATAAGTGAATGACTTTTTAGTGCATCTCAAAAAATGAAAAGTGATCACACATTTCTTTAATGTTTCAATTTGGATTAACAATATTTCACATAATTTCAGCATTTTCCACACATTTTCTGAAAAATTTTCTGATAGCTGATAGATCTAGTAGTGATAGATCTACCTCTATCATTTCACAAAACATGCAAACAGTGCAAAAATGAGTTTGTTTTATCTCCTTTCAAAAAATAAATCAAAACACAAGAGTGACAATATCCATAGTCTAAACACACGCCAAATACTTACTCAGTCTACCAAGGAGAAAATAAGGTTTGAAAGGTTTTTTTTATAACTTGATTTAACTCTACCAATTATAAATCTTCCCTCTGTTCTATTTTAACCCCCCCACCTCCACCAGTCTCTTTCTTTCTCAGGATCAAAAAATTTAAAACTAGATCTAGTTTTTAATTGACTGCAACGTAAAACAGTCTACCCACCTCCTCCCCTAGAAAAATCTCCATTATGGCAACCCCCACCCACTCTTTCTTTCTTCTTCAATAAAACCGAATCTAGATCTAGATCTGAATTTAGTATTACTGTACACTATAGTACATGATTGCCTTCTTCCCAGTTTTATCCTTTCCCACCCATGTCTACACTGTAGTGGAAGACATTCGTTATTTCTCTTTCTCTTCTGATACTATACCGTATGTCAGACTCAGTCGCCTCTTATTTTGCCATCATATGTTTTCACATCGACTTTCTTCATGCTCTCCCTTCCCCACCTCTATTCTGCTATCAGGTCGTGCGTGCATGATATCCCTTCGATCATCCAACCTCTTCTATTCTCACTGAACACTTGCATTTGCCTTTCGGTCATCCTTAAATTCCAGACTCTCCATATATACTCTCTCTCTCTATTACAAGTAGGAAATGGGGCTCAGATAGTAAAAACAGGGTTTCCATGCATGAACAAAAATGGATGACAAAATGATCATTCATCGTCCACGATCTTATTCGCATTTTTCTATTTCGCGGTGCCGATAATTGTACATGTCTACTTCGATTTCCTGATTTTCCCTCTTGTTCGTCCTCAATACATCATTTCCACTGATATTTTCTTGACCGAATTTTTTTCTTCGTTTTCAAGGATTTCCCTGATGCATGGAAACCCTGTTTTTACTACCTGAGCCCCATTTCCTACTTGTTTTCTTACCCACGACATCAATTTCAGACCTTTCAGGACGTGGAGTATGAAAAATCTGACATATTTCCCACTTCCCGGACACCCTGTTATATGTATATACATAGCTACAAGCACAGACTTCTGCATCACGAGTAAATTTGAACTGACAACGCAAAACAAACAAAAGAAGAGAAAGAAAAGCAAACGGACAAACTTACCAAATCTGCGTCCAAACCATACAAGCAGTGTCTGGTGGTGTGGTCGTATCCAGGTTGAGATTTGGACCAGCGGATGTAATCCATTATCTTGTGCTCTCCCTCACCCGGAGTCTGGAAAAGGGCAAAAAGTGAAAGTCACGACGATTGTCTTCTGACGTCTTGGTCTGCGGTACAAAAGACTTTTCTCTCTGTGTCCTAACATCTTCTGAAAAAACAGGCAACCACAGTTCCTTTCCTATGTGGTTTCAGTGGCCTAGTGGTTGGACTGCTGGACCTAGGATCATGAGATCACGTAATGTGTGCAAGCCCTAGCGATTCTAGGTTCAACGCTGTGTTCCGTGGGGGAACAGCTCTGAACATGCATAAATGTCCAAACTCGATTCAGATGCAAACAGGTACCAGCATCAGCTATGAAATAAAACTTACGACAGGCTAGCGTCCTGTGCATAAGACAATGTAGCACCATCACCCGTTTCGTTGGCTTCAATGCAATGGAAACCAGAATTCAAAGCTCTGGATAGTAACAAAGTTGAAAGAACTTAAAAGTTCGTTTGTTCGGCCTTATCTGCTTCCCAAGCACCACGAGGATAAGGTAAGGAAGTTTGTTTGAAGACTTGAACCCCAAAGGGTGATGGCTAATGCACAAACCAATTCCAGTAGGGTTCAATTGAAACGGTAGTATGACCCCCCCCCAATTGTATATTGGTCATTCACATGGCTTTACTTTTCAGATAGCTCAAAGACCTGAGCCACTGTCCTTTGGGTAAACTCAGACTGCACATGTGCCATCAAAATAATGTCCTACCATCTCGTGGTCTGAGGGATCAATGTACGGACCAATACCACATAGATTGGATTCAAAACCCATGACCTTACAGATTAGAATTGAACAATCTATCTTAACTACTATAGCAATGACATCATAACACGTTCTAACCACTAAATGCTGTGATTGATGCCCAAATTTTATTTAAACTTTTCAGTTGTTGACAAACCCACAGGTGAAATCAAAGATACATAATATCATATGTTACGACCTGAGAGACATATTAAGATCACACCCAAATAGGATCTAAACCCACAATCTAACAGCTTGGAGCCAAGCTCTCTGCCATTAACGACCTTTTACGGTTTGGAATGACTGATGTATATGCAACGCAGGGTTTGGTATGCAGCATCCCTCACTAACGAATACAAAAACTGCACACCTATCTAATGCTTATCATTGTTTATTTACTAATTTTCTTGTACACGCCATGGGATGGACCTAGGACCATCGTCAGTGGCCGAGCTGTTAGGCTGCCAGACTGGGGATCATGAGGTCCTGGGTTCGAATCCTAGCAAAGCTAGGTCCGAAGGTGTGTTCCTTTGAAAAGACACGTAACACACATTTTCCCCACTCTACCCAGGTGCAAATGGCTTGGGAGTAAAAACCTGCGTCAGACTAGCGTCCTGGCTAGGGAGGCGATTATTATCACCTGTTCCACCTCACGCTATGTTATTGAAACAGAGGTAAGCTACGGTTTATAAGGCCGTGTGGGCTAGAAAGATCTTTACATTACTTACATGCAATGGGGCCGATGAGGGGACCAAGGATTCCATGAAGGGTCGATGATCTAAAAGTTTGGGGACCCCTGAATCGGTCATTGATGTTTCTCTTTCTGATGTTATGCATCAATTGTTATGTATTAACACCTGTGGCCAGCCGACCGTCTAATTCCGTCCTTCACTAACAAACTGTGTAGTGTGAAGGTTGGCTATATCTGTCTTCCTCCTGCAAACCGTGTGGCGCGAAGGCCAGATATTTCAGTGTGGATCGGGAATGCCCTCAAAATGTGTCTATTTTCATTGTTTTTCCACTCATTGACTCAAATAAAGCTTAAAGCTAACTTTCTGATTAGTCAGCCAATCATATTAGGGAAAACTGACGTTTGCTTCGCAGATTAGTGAATCTTGGTAGGGTCCAAGAAGATAGGGGTGTTAGATTTCAAGGTGCGAAGAATAGACCCTTCTGTTATAGAGAACGAAAGGATTTTTTTATTGAAGTGAATTGTCTTGACCACCCGTTTACACAAAATGGTATCTTCTGTAAAATGGGGTTTGGGGTGTCTTGCTGCAATTAAAAAGAAGTATTAGGAAAACCTGGGGTTTTGGGGTCCAAGAAGATAGGGGTGTTAGATTTCAAGAAGAATAGACCCTTCTGTTATAGAGAACAAAGATTTTTTTTATTGAAGTGAATTGTCTTGACCACCCGTGCTTCTGTAAAAAGCCTTTTGGGGTGTGCTATTGATATGACAAAGAGACAATGTGCTGCAATTTAGACGCAATAATAGAAGAAGTATTGAAGGGGCTATTCTTACGCAAATTGACCATAGCTGCCAATTGTATTTTGCTCTTTCTTTATAATGGCTTTAGGACAGTTCTTTCAAACTCAACAATGTTACTTGGCTTATTAATAAAACTTTATCAGAATATATAGGTTTCAGATCTTAACATCATAAGGTATAAAGTGACGTGGATTTTAAATCCAAATCATCACAGCACAAAATGAGTAGCTCCACGCTGGTTACTATGTAATCCAATTTGTCTATATTTATCTTACACACACATATTCCTCTACTATTGTAAAGTGCACAGAGCATAGACACCCATGCAATTGCATTATACATATAAATGCATTAAAAAAATAAAAAAAATAATTATTATCATTATAGCGATACTTTTCCTTTGCATGTGATGTTACATAAAAAAAACTCATCTTGATCCAGCCTGATTAATTCTTAATTCCATTTACCACGCTCCTTACAAACATTACACACCATAGTTGCTGTATCCATCTAATAGTCAATAATAATAATAATAATAATAATAATAATAATAATAACCATATAATTCATTTCTATAGCGCCTACTCTCACCTTACGATAGCTCTAGGCAATACACAAAACCGATAAAGTTTATCAATACAAAAATCCACAGGGACCTGAAAAACACAATGCAAATACCTCATGGCCTGAGATAAACCTTTCGGCCTTCCCACAACGGGTCGTTGGTTATCTTGTTCATGACAAAGTACTTCAGATGTTCTTGTAGCCGAACCATGAATGGCGTACCTAGAAAAAAACAGTAAAATGTAAACTGTCAAATTGCCAACTTATATAAAAAAACAAAACAAATGTAATGTTGTTTCTGTTCTGTCTTCGGGTGATATGTCGCCTGCATCAACTCCGTCGATGTCCTTCACACAGTTGGAGCCTTCGAGGTCGGGATCCGGACACATGTAAGTTCAGCGCCTTGCTAGGTCCACGACTGGCTGGCATTCTGTACACGTGTCTGTACCACCGAACCCGCCTTCTTCGCACTTGAGCTGTGATGGACTCGAGACCAGCGTTTCTCTTATCTCCAATACTGCAGGCGTTTGTTACGTGAAATCCAGCGTACCATCCGGGCATCAATTTCAATATGAAACTGGCATTATAAAATAAATGTATACATATATATACATATAGAATAGACATATATATATGGTATCTTCTTTTAAAAATAAATAAATTATGGATGAAGTATTAATTACTCTATATGTGAACTTTTGTTTGAAAACACGAAGAAACATGAAAACTGTACCAGGTGTGATGCAATTGGAATCAAATCGTTTTTCTGTTGGCAGGGTTTCTCCCTCCCTTTTGCTTTCTCTATCAGCTGTTCGGCCTCCCTTGCAGACCTGAAATAATTGACATAAAGTCGTAACAACAGAGACTATATCAACACGACTATTTTCCGATAAACTCCTGATATATCAAAGACATACTCTGTGACTGATCAGGAACTCTAATATAATATTAAACATTTCACATTTTTTCTATATAAAACAAGGCTAAAATGAGCAACAACCTTTTGTATCCAATTTTTACGTAATATCATGTTTATAATACAAACCCATATGTGCATCCATTCTTATCATTTGTTATTCTATTTACACACGAGTAACGTACATTTTCTCTTTCTTCCTCTCTCAAATTTCACCTAACAGTTCAAATATTTTCTATTGCTATTCTAGTAGGCAAAAACATTTAACAAGATCATATATATATATATATATATATATATATATATATATATATATATATATATATATATATATATATATATATATATATTCATGTTTCAATACAAATATAGTAAAGTAAGACTCTCCAAACAAAAGAAAGTAAAACAACAATACAGTGATCTCCGCCAAAATGCATGGTCCATGGGTGACAATTTTTTAAAATCATTTTGAAGGTGCATTTAGACGGAGTCAAAGGCCATGAAATGATGACTCATTACTGTGTATTCACATTGCCGTTCTTTTTGGAAATACATGTTAACTCTCTTCTTTGTTGTTGTTTGTTATTGTTTGGGGTGTGTATGTTATTCGCAGGTTTGAGGACCGACTCCATGGGTAAAAGTGGCACATGATCCGTGATCAAAGAGAGAGAGAGAGATGATCTGACTGTCTGGCACATCTTACGGGTGAGGGAGGAAAAGGGAGGGTGAAGGTGACAAGAGCCGAGACAGCCAAGACTAGTTGGTTAATATCTAGATATCACACACACACACACCTGCGTGGCAGATTGTGTCACTTGAATGAGGAGAGAAGAGGTTATTAAATTCTTCTTCACAGCAAATGATTCTTTACGTGCAACAAATTGAAGACAGATTTACAAAAATCTGTTGCATTTTGGTGAAGTCAAGCCAACCCTTGTTGCATTTGAGGGGGTAATTAGCGTTGTAAAATTCAATTGCATGAGAAAACCGTGCATTATGCATGATGAATCATGTATTTTGGCGGTGTACAATTTGGAGGAGATTACTGTAATAAAAAATAAAAAGAACAAAGACAAAATTGTCCATTTCCTCCCCTTTTCATGGAATGAACATCCTTTCCATGAAATGAATGCCCTATTTATGAAATGAACACCATTTCCATGAAATGAACATCCTATTCATGAAATGAACATCCTATTCATGAAATGAACATCTTGTCCCTGAAATGAATATCATATTCATGAAATGAACATCCTTTCCATGAAATGAACAGCCTATTCATGAAATGAACATCCATTCCATGAAATGAACACCCTATTCATGAAATGAACACCTTTTCCATTAAAAGAACACCCTTTCCATGAAATGAACACCTTTCCATATTCATGAAATGAATATTCCTTTCCATGAATTGAACAGCGTATTCATGAAATGAACACCCTTCCATTCATGAAATGAACATCCTTTCCATGAAACAAACACCCTTCTATATTCATGAAATGAACATCCTTTCCGTGAAATCAGCATCCTTTCCATGAAATGAACACTTATTCATGAAATGAACATCCTTTCCATAAAGTGAACATCACATTCATGACATGAACATTCTTTCCATGAAATAAACACCCTTTCCATGAAATGAATGCCCTATTCATGAAATGAACACCATTTCCATGAAATGAAACATCCTATTCATGAAATGAACATCCTGTCCCTGAAATGAACACCATATTAATGAAATGAACATCCTTTCCATGAAATTGACACCCTATTCATGAAATGAACACCCTATTCATGAAATGAACATCCTTTCCATGAAACGAACACTCTATTCATGAAATGAACATCTTTTCTATTAAATGAACACCATTCTTTTCCATGAAATGAACACCCTATTCATGAAAATGAACATCATTTCCATGTAATGAACATCCTATTCATGAAATGAACACTATTCATGAAATGAACATCCTTTCCATGTAATGAACATCCTTTCCATGAAATGAACAGAAATGAACAGCTATTCATGAAATGAACACCTTTCCATCCATTATGAAAGAACACCTATTAATGAACTTTCCATGAAATGAACACCCTATTCATGAAATGAATATTCTTTCCATGAAATGAACATCGTATTCATGAAATGAACATCCTTTTCATGAAACGAACACCTCTATTCATGAAAAGAACATCTTTTCTATTAAATGAACACACTTTCTATTAAATGAACACTCTATTCATGAAATGAATATTCTTTCCATGAAATGAACATACTATTCATGAAATGAACACCCTATTCATGAAATGAACACCCTATTCATGAAAATGAACATCCTTTCCATGAAATCAACATTCTTTCGTGAAATGAACACCCTTTCCATGAAGTAAACACCCTTTCCATGAAATGAACACCCAATTCACGAAACGAACATCCTTTCCATGAAATAAACACCCGTTTCATGAAATAAACATCCTTTTCATGAAAACGAACATCATTTCTATGAAATGAACACCCTTTCCATGAAATGAACTTCTGATGTAATGATAAAACTAAGAGTTTTTAAAAAGAAGCCACATTATATAAAATAAAGCAAAATCATGCCCTATCAAATCGAACAAAACGGCATCATGACGTGTATTGTTACCTGAATCGCCTTCCACGCTGTTGATTCATTTTGGCCCTTGGAGCTACACCGTCCACAGCCATGAAAAACACTTTCCTTGGTTTGATCATGCGAAACAGAAACTGCGAACAAGAAAATTATAATTAATTGAGCTACATTTATGAAAGAATCACACACACAGATGGAGTAACACTGTTGATTCAAAATAATTAATAGAAGTTGAGCAAGAAAATGCAATGAAAAAAACCCCAATGAAAGTAATCTCTTTGCTCTTGTCTTCACTAGTGATTCTTAACTTGGGTTCGATCATACCTCAGGGGTTCGATGAGTCAGTCTCAGGGGTTCGCGAAGGTCAACAAACACAATGTTCGGTGAATGCACTATGAAATGTGTGGGGTTCAGTACCTCCAACAAGGTCAAGAACCACTGGTATACACACACATATCATCAGTTAACAAAATTGTAATGAAAAAGAAAGAAAGGGCAAGTCACATGTGATATGCTCAGTACTGAGCGCTAGTAGGGACTATACAGTCCAACCTGCCCTAGCGACCACCTGATTTCACCGACCAATCATCATCATAACCTGCCCATAATTAGGTACAGCCGTACATTATTGGCTCCACCTCTTCATTGCTACATCGATATTCGTACTGTTGAGTCAATACCACCTTACCATTATCAGTCAATGTCTTAAGACAATTGAAGCGATGGCAGCTGGTCATCAAAGTGAGACGACTGGATTGATGTTCTCAACTTCACACCTCGTCACAGTGTCTTGCCGTCCAGCCACTTCTATTATGCAAACAAAATAGACTGCGTTGCCTATTGTGAACAAAGTGCCCTCAACTCCTTTTGTTTGTGATTCTATTTTTATGACCACTACAGTTGACCGCTGACTAGAGATTTTTATTTATATGAAGCTTTCATAAAAGCTTTTTTTAAAAAACAAAGCAAAATATATTTTTTAAAATCCAACAAACTTAGTCCTCATCATGCCAGGGTTGCACATAACGCTGGATAAAAACCCCCCACAAAAACAAAACAAAATCCCCATCAAAATACAATACAACAAACATACACAAAAATAATGTTAATGGGCCGTTGGCTGTCTGAGACCTGCAATCAAATGTGCATGCATTTGACAATTCAGCAGAGGAAGGCTTGTTTACATGTTAGACCAGAAATTCTATCCACCCATATTATAACCTGCCCAGAATGATCACTTTGGACTATTACCATTGGTAGCTATTATGGCCAGTACTAAAGATTACCACTCTGTATATATTATTGGTTTTAATGAAAGCATCTGAATGACATTTGGGGAAATCACATACTATAAAATGGCAGCCAGTTATCTCATAAATTAGCCACGACTTAAAATAACAACACCCCCCCCCCCCAAAAAAAAATTATACAGGAAGTGCCAGTGGCCCAGAAGCTAGACTACCATGTATACTTGGGATCATGAGATCCTGAGTTCGAATTCCAGCAATGTTAGGCCAACATTGTGTCTCTTGGGAAAGACACTTTATCAGATGCACATTTCACAGCTTGTCCCAGGTGCAAACAGCTACCAATCAGCATTTATAAGCTGGAGAGTAAAAGCCTGCGAGAGATTAGTGTCCAGTCTAGGACTTGACGATTTATCATGTTTCACGTCGCATTATATAAATATATATATAAATAATATCATTTTTAAAAAGCTCTGAATGAACTTTTCTTCAGATCACAAAATATTCCAAGCAAGAACAGGAAGGCAGTGAAGGTCAAAACGGAAGTGACTACCACCTTTAACTTTGTATAGAAAATGTTCTTTACATAAGGGTCAGGTTTTTCAGTTACTGTATTGATGCTAAATCATAATGCATGATTTGAGTGGTATGGATAGAAGGCAGAAGAATTAAGAATTCAAATATAATATACATCAAAGCCAATTTACTCTTTCATAGGAGTGTTCTTTTTAAACTACAATAGTGACATATTCCCTCAAAGCAATGAGAGGTGTTTCACATCGATATAGTGGCAAATATCCTTGAATATCTTTTCTTCGGTGATACGGAAGTGGGGATTGTCATCATCGGGATGAGAGCAGACGTGAACGATTCCATTCATGTCAAGGTACAAATTGTCAAATTCAGGTAACTGTGAAAACAAATACACACACATGAAAAGGAAAACAGTTAACATAGCCTGTAAATGAACACACATATTCTCGTACATATCTACAGGAAATGAAACACATTTTTTTCTTTTCAAAATAACTAATAAATGTCTTTAAGTGATTTTAGCTAACAAATATATGGGTTTTTTTTAAAGTTTTCTTTTAAAAACCAGAAACTCCCATGCCCAGGCCTACTATATGAATTTTTAAAAAAATGTCTTATAAACTTTACAAAAATTAAAAACAGCCGATTGATTTTACCATTAACATTGGATGTGCCGTGGTGGTACTTTTGGTGAGAGAACAAAATAAAATAAAAACAATTCAAATACATTCAAAAGAAAGAAGGTTGGAATGAGATTTTTTTACAGTATTAAGCATAGCATGTAAGACATTCAGGAGCTATAAAGTGGACCAAAACAATCACACATTATTTTTAAAGTCTGTAGCTTCTCTGACGATCCCGTTAAGAAATATACAGGTCTAGATTCTACATGAGGGTCCCAAGCCATGGAGATGTTTTACTTTTATAAAGATGACCACATTTATGTGTATGGATCTGACAAAACATGTTGTGAAAGGGATTCGAACCGACAAAACAAGGAAATGCAAGCTGAGAAGGTCATTCTTCACATGATTTGAGTTCTTTGTAATTTCGATTAAAATAATCTTTTACGAACACTTTGATGGAACATTTTTGCCTTCAAAGTGCCTAAAAAATGTATTTCAAAGGAATCTTCAGCACATAGTTGGAAAATTTTTCCTAGAAACAAAAGAAAAACTGAGCGTGATTTTCGGTTTCGTGCATTCTGAAATTCTTCAAATGAAAAGATATCATCTTCTTCTTCTGCCTTTTTAGCTCACCAGGAAGCATATAGGCCATCAACAAATAATCTCCAATCACTTCTCTCCTGGGCCAGCCTCTCCATAGATTTCCATGTTTGCCCAGTCTCCTTCATCTCTCTCTCCAGTTCTCTTCTTCATGTAGCCCTTGGTCGACCCCTCAATCTTTTACCCTGTGAGTTCCATGTAAGGCTCTGTCTTGTTATTGTGTTGGGGTCCTTTCAAAGCGTGTGGCATATCCACCTCCATTTATTTTGTTTTAAATCTGTTTCAGTCGATACTTGTCCAGTTCTTTCCCATAGATTAATGTTTGAGAGAACTTTAGGCCAGAATATTTTTACAATTCTCCCAGACATTTATTTATAAATGAATGATTGTATTTTTTGTAGGGTAGTTTTTGTGGTTCTCCACGCTTTCTGAGCCATATGTTAGCACTGACTTGACATTTGAGTTAAATATCCTTAGTTTGATTCTTTCTGGTAAACTCTTGCTGGACCATACCTTGTTAAGGCTTAAAATGGTTGTCGTGCCTTCTGTATCCTGGTTTTTGACATCTTCTTTCACACCTCCCTTGCTGTCAATCATGCTACCCAGGTAGCAAAATGTGTCCAAATTTTCCAGCGGTTCTCCTTTAGGGTTATTGGCAGTGTTGCAGGTTTTTGCAGTTGCGAAGAGTCTTGGTTTTCTTGTAGTTGAGTCTGAGTCCCACAGATGATACTATGGTCTCAATGGCATCCGTTTTCCCGCATTTGCTTGTGCGTGTATGAAAGCAAAGCGATATCATTGGCTTAAGTCTAAGTCGTTAACTTGTTCTGTCATAGTCCATTGAATGTCATTTCTGCTCCCGTCTGTTCCATTTTTCATCGGGAAGTCGATGGCTTAAAGAAAAACAGAAAGGGAGAAAGAAGGCAGCCTTGGCGAACTCCCGTCTTGGATATTGAAAGATTCAGACCTCTCCAGCATGTGCTACTTTTTGCAGTCATATCTTCATACAATTTTTGTATATTTCTTGTAAGTTTTAAGGGTACTCCATAATGTCGCAGGAGTTTCCAAAGAGAATTCCTATGGAGACTGTCAAATGCCTTCAAAGTCGATGTAATTGATGTATATGAGTGAAGGATAGTTTGTGCAAATAAAAAACGCATTTTGAAAGCTTTCGGCCAACAATAGGTTTTCTCAAATCCACACACAATACAGATCATGTTCGATGTCTCAGTCATGATAATTGATGCTAGTTTCAATGTCTCAGTCTCATGTCGCACTACAATCCATAGTCCCATTCTCACATTGTGTCACCTTGATCCAAAAGTCCCATTCAGTCACGAAAGGGAAAAAGTTCCATAGACTGGGCCCTGCCATTAGTTTAACATGTCTATCATCTACGCTGGCCCGGTCTGTGGATGGGAGTCTGTGTGTCAGGGATGGTGATAGATGTTCAAATAATGACAGGATCCCGACTATAGAACTCCTTCCCATGAAAGACTGCTGCAACTGAAAGCAACTTCTGAATAAACTCTTCTCACTCTTTCCTCTCTTTTTTACCACCCCACCCCCACACAAAAAACCAAGCCTTTAATTTTTATATCTCACCCTGTTCGAAATATAAACCCTTTTTATTATGTCCCTTGGCTGTTTCTGACTATGGTATATATGTGTACTCCTTCCAAGCAACCTCTGTTTTTATGTTCACTCAAAACTTTTCATTATCTCAGTTTTGACACTTCTATCCCTTGGATGTGCCCGACTACGGATGTTCTCTACATTAGAGAGGATATATGATCCCTCAAATCCCTATTGATATCAAATTGGCGTGCTTGGGTGATAAGGTGACATTTTGTGTTCATGTATGCCATTCATTACTTTCAAGATTATTTCACGCAAATGATCCATCAATCAGACCACGAAATGATGAATTTGTGACATTGGCATAAATCTTACTTTAGCACTGCCAGGAAATATTGAACTCGAAAATACAGTTCAGGGGGAGCATATGTGTCAGGTTAAGGGATGGTTGACAGATTTTTTATTTCGTCTTTTTACTGCATGTTATCCATAGATAGCAATTTTATAATACGACTTTTAAATAGACTGCACACGTGATAGGATCCATGAATATCAAGGGAAAGAGCAGGAAAACTGTCTTTTGTGGAATTTTTTATCTTAAAAGAAAATCTCAAGCCATTCGTCTTCTCTTTTTCTTTGTAAGTCATTAAGTATATTGTACCACATATATACACTTTTCCAACAATTTATTGTCATTTACACAACGACAACCAATTAGGATGCACAAACTTATATTATGCAAATTAGGTAACATGGACTGATAAAACGTTTTACGAAAATGCTCATACATGTATATAAACGAGACACTCGCACTTCTTGGTGACAATATGTCTCGATAGTCCAATGCTACAGTCTCAGTCCGGATGCATTTATAAAGTCTCGGTTCGATCCCTTGTCAATGTCACATTTGAACTGCTTTCATCATCATCAATCAGTGTTCAGTCTCATCCATTGTCGCTAGTGTCACACGATTTCTGATTGACCCACATTGAAGGTAGCTCCTCCACTTCTTTATTTCACTTTATACACTTCAAAACTATGTCCTTTGGGTAGTACCCCAATTATGGGAAGTCCTTCCTTTAACCCTCCTAAGGCCATGACCGGTATTTTGCCGGTTTGTTACAGCACCGTTCAATGCTACCATCAGGATTTACCGTTTGCCTGCTACAAATCTCTCAGCGCAATGCCCGGCATTTGCCAGGGAAGGAAGGACGGGTCAAGATTAAAGAGATGCCTGAATATTCCTCATTCTTGTTACCCTCTTGCTGTCTTTTACGCTCATTCTCTTTTAAAATACTGCTCTCTGATTGGTTAACTATTTAGTAAACAAGAAAAAGGACGCATTCAGGCTCATAAGTTTACGTCAAAAGGCCTTCAGTTGAGTCCATTTCCTAAAGGTGTGTGTCAATCATTACCTTTGCCTTGGACAACTTGTTCTGGGAGCAACGATGCTACCAGCTGTACTATCATGCACGGTAGGCTTGTTATACAACCTTCATTTATTGGTCACCCTATTGTAAAATGGAATGATGCTACTAAGACAAGTCCATCGCCAGAGGGGTGTAAATAATGAGCTGGTCTGTTTTAAGAGTGTGTGATTGAGCTGAGTGATAATAAGAATGTGTACGTATTTGCACAGAAAACATAATTTGATCTTGTTGTCTCCTACTAAATTGAAAAGAAATGGAATCATCCTAGTTTGGCTTGACTTGGGTGAGACCAGATGGTCGCCATGCAACTGAATTCAAATAGATTGGTGATGGCCTGGTCAGAAGTCACACCGTGAACTCGTAAAAAGCTTACGTGGCAGCTCGCACCGCGCGATGACCGGGCAAGCGATGTGGCAGTCATTGCACTGGTTGCTGAAGTCGCTTTTCTAGAGTTAACTGGATGAAACAGAACCCCTTCAATAGTTACCAGGCAATTTTCATCATAATATAAACATAAAGTTTAAATTTTTCATTTTACAACAGAAACTAGAATCTAGATCTAGCCAAGACGACTAAGTCTAAAACGAACCTGAAATTCTTTCGCTTCCTCGCTCAAACATGGATAGCGTTCGCCGATCCATCGGTAGAATTTCGGCACTCCCATGATTGGTAAAAGCACCTGTTCACTACCGGCTACGTTTTCTGGTTTCTTTCTAATTGTTACTTAAATACTCCTCAAAAGCATTGTTTTGAAACTGAAACGATTCACAAGATGTCGATGTCTTTTGCAACAAAATAAAACGCTGAAGGGTTAGTTTCAAACCCAAGTACTAATTTTCATTGTCGCGGAGGCGAAATATCATTGAAAATTATCTCTTCACTTCTTTGTGCAAAGATAAACAACCTAACATTCCCGGCATGTCACGGCGCATTGAAGCCAAAAAATCTAAACGAGAGCCAAATATAAATAATGATCTTCACGGAAGTATTAATTTTGTCTTATACATATTTTGTCTTATACATCGAGCAAAAGCAATCTGTATAAGCAATTTCTTATGACTAGTAAAGACGCTGATTTAAACACTGGTTGGTTGGGAACATTGTATGTATCCTCTCCATTTACTATGCTTTTATCACAACTCCTGTAATGTTGAGATACGTACATGAACAATACCAGGCTACAGGCAGACAAGAAGCTTTATATAATGTGTAGTCATTTATTTATCAATCAATCTATTTATGTATCTTTTAAATATGTATTTATCTATGTATATCTTTAATCAATGTATTTGTATTTTTTAAATTTATTCATTCATTAATCGTTTTTTTCTTTTTATTTATGAATTATTCTATTGTTTTTTATTTTTTTTAGCAGTTTATTTATTTATGTATAAACATCGTTATTTATTTATTAATTTATTTATCTATTGAAACGTTCATTTATTCATTTATATGATCTGCCTAAAGGTCATAATCTATGTCAATGATATCACACAAAGCTGTTTAGTTATCAATGAATGGAAACCGAAACTAGGCTACATTTGCTGAAATGAAATAGGCCAAAAGCTCTAGTGACCTTCACCGAGATGTAGGGCCTATCGATTTGTTTTTTGATATAGGTACAGTCTTGGTCTCTTTGGGGAGGGTTCTTATTTACCATTTCTATTTTTTTATCTTCAGTGTTTGGTTTGGTTTGTTTTTTTTTTTGCTTCTTTTTTTTTCTTCTTTTCGTTTGTTTGTTTGTTTTTGTTGCTTTCCTGATACTTCTCTTTATAGTCTGAACTAGCAATTAGTTTCGGTTTCATTTTTTGTGTCATTACTTTGTTTGCCATACGTTCCTTCACCTGTTTGAAATATATTTATTGAAATGCTTTGGCTCCTGGGTAGTGGACAAATGAGCACATGTGCGGGTCACATTCTCCTGCTGCCTTGCAGGCAGGTCTTGGCTAACCAAAGGCTAAGGGAGTTGACTCTGACAGAAAATATCCTGCTGCCTTGCAGGCTGGGCTTGGTCGACCAAAGGCTAAGGGAGTTAACCCTGGCATAAAACAACCTGCTGCCTTATAGGCCGATCTTGGTAGACCAAAGGCTAATGGAGTTAACCCTGACAGAAAATAACAAGGCCAGGTAGGGGGCCTTAAAGTGGCACCACCTCCCCCCCCCCCCCCCCCATCTACCTAGGGTAGTGTAGGCTAATCACCTGTTTATCCAAAACAAACAGATTCAAATAAGTACCATATGATCATATACCCGGCTTGATCTCACGAAGACGAACAAGGAAACGAACACGGACTGTGATTTTTGGAACATGGATTATCAGGGCAATAAATGGAAAAGAGTTAAATTAGCAGAAGAAAAGCAAAAATTCAAAGTAGATATTTTGGCCATTACGGAAACAAACAAGAAAGGACAAGGAATAGAAAATGTAGG